>OU343220.1:115829355-116195205 GCA_910596185.1 Chrysanthemum makinoi | reverse complement strand
GAAGGGGTTGTAGTCCCTTAACTGAGTATATAAAATCATGCTCATAATCCTTGACTGGGCGTCATATCCCTTAAACATGTATACGTGTTATATCCTCCTATTCAAGTTAGGCACGTTTATGCACAACAAATTTACAAAAGCTTTGTATACAGTCTTACACCGCGTGTGAGTTTGTCTTACGCAGGTTGCAAGAGGGCTATTACAATTAAGAAGTACCTTACATGTGTTTTATATGAAAGAGTTCATGGGTGCCTCAAGATCAAAAGCAAAGACGAGAAACTTTAGTATCCAACTATATGGCAATTGGCAGCCCGATTTTCGGTTTTTCTTTCAAGCAGACTATTTTAGTAGTTTTTGACCAACCAAGTAGTCACATGCATACCAAACATGATAAGGACCAAACAGAACTAGCATGTACACGTCATTTTAGTAATTTTTTACTGTTAATATGCTTATTCAGGAAATGGGTTTCGATTTTAATATTACAATACATGTGTTTTGGTATTGACCAAATTATATCCATGTTCACATCTAAATAATGTATACATATGACCCACAACTCTTGACCATTAAGCACTATTTTATATATCTTTTCCAAAAGTTTGCATGTACATTGTTATTTGTAAATATTTGTGACAAAACAATGAAAATATAGGTGGGGTAATGACAATTTGTTTTATACATACTACTAGTAAAAGGGAAAAAAAGGTAAAGGACAATGGCAGTGGACCACCTACTCCACCTTGTTCGTTTCTTTCTAAAACCGCGTCGATCAATTGAGACAACACTCCTTTCCCAAAAAACACCTGCCCTATTATTTATTGTACTATATTTGTTTTGAGTAAACCGAATCACATAAGACTTCCTTCCATTCTTGTTATGATATAGGTTTGGTTGCTTTGTTAAGTCATAATCTAGGTCCTTCATACCAGAAATGTGTCATAGGTCACATGGGTAAGTTTGATTTCGAAGAGGGTTTCTTGTTTTTTGTTTTTAAAGATTGATGATGAGTTGCTTTGCTTTAAATCCTTTTCAAGATTTTGCACGAAATAAATCTGGGTAGCTAATATACTTTCTTGTTTATTTTCCTCTTTTTAAGTTCAAATCTTGATTTTTACCTTCTTCCCCATGATTTATTCAAGCGGTAAAAATAATCACACATTTTATTTATTTTTTTTTTTTAAGAGAAGGGCAAATGCGCATGTAATGAATCAGTTATTCTTCGAGTAAGAAACATCTTAAAAACATACTTTCGATTATATGGTTATACTAAGAAACCCGACTTATTATCACAATTAAATAACTACATGTCTCAACATAGGATTTATGCTTTCTCATGGCGGTTGGAAGTAAGCAAAGGGTGTCGGAAACTTACCGATGAGCGTAACGGGAATGGGCATGTAATGAATAGGTACATGAGTTATAGACCCATGGCGGCGGTCGGTGTGCAAACACACGGATCACGAATCTTGTCAATAACCGTTGCCCTTTAGCTTTTTCACAGCGAATTTGAAAATGTGACCCATAATTCTTAACTCTTGGTAGTGAATAGCAGGTCCCACGGATGGCGTAATGTCGAAGCATTTTTACGTGGGTTGGTCTTGATGCTCCAGCGTACGGTCATCACTTGCCCGAGCTTTGAAGTGTGCTACAACCATGAGCGAACCGTTAGAAGGAGCAGGGCGGCAGGAACCACCCTCCGGCGGTCAGTCGAGGAACCTGCGTGGAGTAGAGGATTTAACATATGTGTAAGCATGTTATGTATACATTATGATGTGTTGGTATGTGAATGTATATAATACGTGATGTAGATGTGGTGTTATATGTGATGATATGTAGGAGAGATGAGATATCTCTACTTGTGTGTGTATGGTGTGGTGTTATATATCTTGTCCCTTACCAATGAAGCAATATGTATATATATATAGTGACATAGATAGTGACACAATTATTGAGGAAATATTTGGTGAGGAAACAACTAGTAGAGACATTTGGCGGGAACATTTAGGCGGGAAATATTCCTTTGTCTAGGGTAATTCGGCATAGGCCATTTGGCCATATACGTCGACAATTAACCCTTTAACATAAATAGTGTATAATGTATAGTGATCTATTGGTCAAGATCAAAGTATTATATTTTCAACCTTTTAAATACTATCTAAAAACTCACTTTTTAACTCTACATGTTTCTCTTTTTGGAAAAACCGAAAACTCGGATTTAGTTTTTGTTTTTGTCAAAAACGGAATCGATCAGCACCATGCTCTCTCCTAGTCTGAATAACAATAATTAAAGAACTATAAACAAAAAAAGAAATGAGTTAATTACATAAATGATCCCTATGGTTTGGCCATTTTTTCACTTTCAGTCACTAAAGTTTTTACTAGTTAGGAGTCATTGTGGTTTGCATATATTACATATCGGTCCATATCGAATAAAAATGACCAAGAAGTCCTTGTCATCTTCTTTTCAAATCTTTTCACAATTAAGAAGTGGCGGTCGTTAGTCCTTTATACTAGCGATTACGTTGGTTAACTTTATCACGTTTTCATCAGTATTTACTGCGTTTTCTTCGTATTTACGTTTTTCGTCCGTTTTCTGCGTTTTTCATCCGTATTTACCGCGCATCGTCGTGTTTGCGCGTTTTTCATCGTTTTACCGCGTTTTGGTATGTTGTTTTTACGTTTTTCCATTAAGTATTTACCATTTTTCGTCGATATTTAACTATTTTGCGTTTTAGTCCATTTTACACGTTATAAATCTGTTTTTACCACACGTTTTCATTCGTTTTACATATTTTCATCCGTATATGCGTTTTAAGTCCGTTTTACGTTTTAAATTACGTTTTACGTTTTCATAGAGTATTTACGTTTTCATCCATTTTACACATTTTAGTCTATTTTGCGTTTTCATGTCCGTATTTACACGTTTTAAATGATTTTTACTGCGTTTTAGATGCAGCTTATTTACCGCGTTTTATCCGTTTTACCGCGTTTTAGTCGTATTTTGCGTTTTCGTCGTTTTACGTTTTGATAAAAGAGTATTTGGCACATTTTTCATCCGTATTTACCGTTTTAGTCGTTTTACCGCATTTTTAGATGCAATATTTTACGCTTTAAATTAGGTTTTTATTTGAAAACTAATAGACCTTAATAGATCTTGAGCTTCGTAGATCGTTAGTATTGATTATGTAATCACAAACAAACTAAAAGAAAATCTCTACAACTTGTATTCTTAGCGGAATATAAACACAAGTATAAAACATTGATAACTAAGAACTTCTTTGATCCTCTATGGATCGTTATATTAAAAACTTGTTTAAGCACCGCGTGCATAATTCATTCTAATGTGTTCCTTTTATAGACAAGGAACCTAAACAAAACTCTAAACCGTTTCTAAAGAAACGTATAAACATAAAACTAAATAAGATATACACAATCACTTCCTAATAAAGCTCATGTATATCCAAACTAATAAACTAAACCGGAATAATAACCTGCGAAACAAACTAAACTTCAACGGAACATGTCTTAAGTGAGAATCCATACCTTCGGCATAATCCATTCAGTGATAACAATAACATAATTAGTACTTCACATAATTCCCAACAATCCTCCCTAGCGGAATTTGACTTGTTCACGTTCAGGTTTCTTGATAGATCTTTTAACCTTGTAGCACTAGAGGATTGTACTTGAACATCATAAAATAAAAGAATCAAAAACAAAATCATCTCTTTGATGAAGAAACTTCACGAAACTCCATATCTTTTATGACAACAAATGACAACATGTACATCAAAACATAAAAGTTGCAAACTATTCTCATCACATCCAAGTGTGTTAACTCACCTTGAGAGGTGAATCATTGAAAATAATGGATTTGATGTCTCTTTACCAATAGCCATCACTCTTGCGGAGTAGCCATATGTTTAAGTTCGAAAACCATGGTACATGATAACCATCGATTTATTAGCAAACCGGCAACCATGAGCGGTTTGAAATGTCTTTACTGTAACCGTTTGCTCGGGACTAGTCAATTATTAAAATTGGTGGCCGATTACCAATATGGTATTCCATTGCCTTTACCACAAGCCATATACATGTGGGCTAGTCAATTCTTGGATTCCAAGAAGGAATAAATCATGGTGAATTGAGAACCATACAACACTCAACAATGAAGCATGGGTGGTTGCAAACCCTATGATTTTGAGCAAACCATTACAACTATCAACTTGATTTGAGGTTCTTCTACAAAGTGTACCCTTTGGACTAGCTAACTCTTTGACATACACAAGTATATCACGGTGAGTTAATAACCGCAATAATATACAACAAACACGCAATAAAAGTTAGTAAAAACAAAACATACACATATAATTTTTTTTTTTTTTTTTTTTTTTAACTAAGAAGAAAACAAAGAAACAAAAATTACAAATCATACAAATTACAAAATACCAATTATGATGAACTCCTATGTGCCATAAGGATTCTTAATAACACCGACACATTGTTCAGGCATGCAAAAGATCATTGCCAAGCGGATCGGAGGAACTTCCAACTTCGAGCATTCTTTCCATAAGTTTCACAGATAATGGATACGTTCTCTCGGCAAACATGCAGACGTAATACCACCTTCGTCTCAATTACATGCACACGAGACAGAGGATAAAATCTCCAAGATGTAACCTGCCATAAGTGAGAGTTCTTCCAAATAAAATATCCTTTACCATTGGGAGATGTGGAATCAAACAAAACATGAAGATCACCCAATAAGTATAAACCAGAACCCTTAGGTGTAGTAGAATGATAGTACTTATTTACAAGAGTATATAGTGTATCCAAGTGCGCTATCCACCGGATGCAAGATCTCCTTCAAAAATTAAATTCCATGGTCGTTTGATCCATCGGTGAATCACATTATTTCATCCTTTTGCAATGACCAATTGACCAAAACATCATGAGACCCCGGGAAAAACATCGGAAGATCCCTCTTGAATAAATGTTGAATCAGCACATTGAGATCCAAGAACTAACCTTTGAAGATTCCTTAACCTTAGATTATATTGCCTCAGCAGATTTCACAGATCTCGGAAAGAAACCAGATCGTTTTACAGCCATTCTTTCTTCCTCCTACGGTAGATAAATATCTAAAGAAGGTATAGGTTCTTCAGTAACATCTTTAAGTTGTGTGGAAGAAATAGAATCATCCTGCTTTGAACACCACCGTAAAGCATACATCTTCGGCTACTACTCTGGCCTTTTTTAGATTTAGCTTTGTAATTGACTTGACAACCCAACTCTTGGCCAACTTTGTCTAAAGGATCAACTAAAGGTGCTACAAGATGACATTCCAAATGAAGCAACATAAGGTTCAGCAGATTGAACTTTAACAACTGTAGGAATAGCTTCATTAGATCTGAAGGAATAGCTTGAGATATGGAAGGAATAGCTTCAGATACTTGAAACAACGAAGTACTTGACTTTGAAATAGGATTCTCAAAAGAATCTACAATTTCAACTATCCTTGATCTTTTGGATTTAGGAGCATCTGGAACATCAACAATTCTTTTCAAAGTAGATGCAGAAGCAGGACTAGATGAAGTAAACTTCATAATCTTATTATAACAACTGATTAATTCATCATCAGATAAAGCCTTAACACCTTCATAGTCATACGAGTTATAGAGAGCAACTCGATATTTCACTACTTCGCATATAACCTTTTGTTGGTACGTATATTGTGCTCTCATTTTCTTAGTCATGATCTTTTGTGTTTGCATAGCTTTCCTCTTTTCCATTGCTTCTTGATTCTTTTGTAGTCCAAGAGCCATCATCTGAGCCACAAAATCATCACTATTAAAGTCGGCTCCCAAAATACTCAGGCAATGGAAGGATTAGAAACAACTTGCTGAGTATACACATCCCGGTGTTGGCATCACGAGTAATGTGCATCTAATTCTTTTGTCTCTCATCGGTCAATTTAGAAATAGACCCAGCTTCAATCTTTTTAGCCAATTCAGCACTTTTCTTCAAATTGGCACATTCATCTAACATCCTCTTTTGAGCTAGCCTTTCCTGTTCACTGACTAGATCGGACCAAGCTCAGATCAACCATTACTCCTTCCTTTATCGGTAGATTCAGAAATAGCATCAGCTGAAGGAGTATCCATAAAGGAACTTCGAAGTTTTATCGGATGTGCTTGGAAGAAACGGTGTAGAAATCTTCAATAGGTGTAGAAAATACATCTACTACGGATTCAAATAAAACTTCCTTCCACAAGAAAAACTTGACAGTTGAGATAGCACATTTGAAGTTTGAACATCATTACCGCAATGTCCATTAAAGGTATCACAACAACATGTTCTTCATGGTGGAAACACTTTGAACTGTATCCTTATGCACGAGTTGCTTTCTCCTTCGTCTAGTAAACAAAATTAGCTCCTTTTAACGGATGTACCAACCTTTGACATAGAGACATTAGATTCTTGAGCCACATTAGCCAACATATCAAGTGACTCAAGCGAGCATTCACATCCTCCTCATCGAAGAAACCTCCAGTCTCCTTTTCTTTTCACTCAGTTGTATTTCCATGTCCTTAACCTTTCTTTTCAAATCTACAATCTCACCACCCAGCTTAGATTTAGTCTCTGCCAGATCCTTTTTGAGATCAGTGATCTCGCTCCATACCTTCACTAAAGCATATAAAGAAGTAAGTGTAATAGGGTCCTCGCTCCAGCCAGTTGCTTTGTGGGAATGGGAACATCATTGGGCCTTCGGAAGAAACATCAACATGCTCTATGAATGAAACATTATCATCAACTAGATCTCTAATAGGACTAGGAGTAGGCAATCTATTAAATTCAGTCTCCACCTCATCATGAGGAACCTGTGTAGATGGTGAACTAGGTCTAGGTGAAGAAGTGGACAAATGTTGTTCAGGAGCAACAAAATGGGTTTCAGCAGTATTAGAAGGGCCTTCATCCATTGTCACTAATGGATTCCCATCAGCAGCAATAGTAGTAGAAGGTGGAGAACCAACAACATTTCCTTCTTCAGGATGCATTGCCTGAGCAACATAGCCGCTAGCGAGGATGATGTGCCCCATTACTTAGTTCTCATAGAAGCAAATAGTTTAGCAGTTAACGCTCCTATGGGATAAAAGTCTTGGGCTTGTGTGGTAATGTCTAAAATTATCTGAAGAAACCTAGGGTACATCAAAAACTTATGCTTTTTCCTATCTATATTTTCAACCATATTATCAAAAATATACTTAGAAAAATTATAAGTCAAACCACGAGAAAGAAACAATACCACATCCCAGCTGCGTAGAAAATTGATCCCATCCTGCAGATTTATTGCTCATACATTGAAGCAAGGTGTGAACCAAAAATCTCCACATAGGACACAACTGATTCTTCAACCACATATCGGTCCTTGCACCCTGATATCCAATAGCTCTTAATCGGCAAGAATATCCACCACATTAGAATGATAAACCCCATTTGCATCATCCAAACGAAGTTGTCTTCTTATCAACTCCTCCGTCACAATATACTCTGTTCCGTCAACAATAGCTACAATCTCTGTATCATTCCTCTTTGGTGAGTTGCCCAAAATTGTTTGACCAACGATTCATAAATCACTCTAGGAGAATGCGTTAAAGCATAATGAATCTTGGACCTCTGTAAGAATTCTACCATTGGTCTATACACTCATCACCCTTCGGTTCCCGAAAGGCGACTTTATTATGATCATGCTTGAATTGAAGCGCCATGAGAAAATTTGAAAGTTAGGGTTAAGAGTCACACAAGTGGAAGTGTTTTGAATGTGAGTAATGAGGGAAACTTTTAATGAGACGAAGATATGCAAACAGAGAATAAGTAGTATTTTCCCAATTTTGGTCAAATGTTGACTGGTGACGTGTATTACTACTTTTTCCCCAAATTAACTTTCAACGGCAGAAACACTAATCAAACTCTGAAGAATACTAATCGGAAAAGCAGATCCGCGTATTCAGGAAGCTTCAAATATCTTTTCTTTGTTTCACCTATCGCATTAACTCTCATTAAGTCTTGAAACATGTCATAAAACAATCCCATGCACACATAACTCTTCATCAAAACCCCAAATAACATCACAAACCCTAATTGCATCAATGCTCCAAAATTAACTACAATCAACCATGAGAAGATCCTCCCCAATCACCCTTTCATCGATGACAATACACATCCTCCATAAGTAGTCTCGAAGGTGGAAGAAGAATTATTTGTCAAGCAATCCAGAAATGATGAAACAACTCATCCATAAGTTCTTATGTATCACCTTATGAATACTAGGATGAGGAAGCAACTTCAAAGAGAGTGAAAGAGCCATTTCTCGATTTGTGAATGTGTCTTCCATTGCCGTTGATGATTCGATGACTCCGTAAGGAGAGAACATCTTACTCCCAACCTCGGCACCTCATCCTCAACGAAGGCCACGTGCTTTGAAATCCGCCACTCCCTAAGGATAGAGGTGGTTCTAGCACTTCTGCTTCATATCATGGTGCATCATCACATATCATTATAAAGGAAGTGCTTAAGGATGATGGAAGGGTTGCATTTTGGTTGAAATACGTAGATGAACCACAAAAACATATTATTTTTCTCCATCATCATGCGTGGTCATCGTCGTCATCAACGTTTTCATCAATCCATCCACACCAAATTGATCCTTAGTTGCTTGTTAGTGTTGGTTATGCATGTCCAGTCATCGAGATAGAATGAATGGGTGGTTATGCAAGACTTCACAAACGCATATCCAGCATCTAGTGTGAAAGATGTGAGCGATCATGCATATCAACGACACTTTAGATGTTGGAATAGATAATATCACTAGGTTAGGATTAGTAATTCATGTAAAGCACTTTCCTTGTAGTTGCATTTGATGTTGATTGTACTCTGTAAGTGTAAGTGTAAACATTTCTCGAATGAATGAATGAACAATTTGCTTGATACTTTTTGAATGAACATTGTAACTTCATACTTTGTCTTGATGAAACAAATAACTCACTTGACACTTTGAATCATGAAACAAGCTTTAGAGCTTTCTTGACCATATTCCAACTTAACAATCATGGTAGATTCCAACTGAATAACCATACGCAAATCATAACAAACACAAAGAAACACACAAACCAAACAAAGACAAACAAACTATCATTACATTAGCTGGTTAGTGTTAAAAACGAGAATCATAAACCAAAAATAAAAGAAATTTACATAAAAACAATGCAAAGTATACACAAATCCTCCCCTGAGGCATATGCCTCCCCACGGGCCTATGCCTCCCTTAAACTTGAGTTAAGGGTTAAGCATACCGATATGGACCACAAGGTGTTGAAACCTTGGTCCATCAAAAGTCTTTGTTAACAAATCTGCCACATTATCATCGGTGTGAATTTTAACCACTTTTATCAAATGTTTGTCATATGCATCTCTTATAAAGTGGTGCATGATTTCAATATGTTTTGTTATTTGTGAAAAGCTGGATTCTTAACAATGCATATGGTACTTTGATTGTCAATAAAAATTGTTGTGTTCATGAAATTATACCCATAATCCAACAATTGATTTTGAATCCAAAGAACACATCCCAGCAATTTCTTGGCAGACAGCGTGCTACTGCTTGTTAGATGAGGTAGCCACAATAGTCTACATTTCTTGCATTGCCAAGAAATCAATCTCTTTCAAGGAATTGGCAACCTCCGTGGTGGACCTCTATCTAGATTTGCACCAGCATAGTCACTATCACTATATGCTTCCGGCTTAAATGGAGATTCTTTTGGGTACCAAAGGCCTAAATGAGGTTGGCCTTTGAGGTACTTAAAATCTTCTTAACGACATTGAGATGAGAAGTTAGTGGAGTAACTTGATGTCGAGAACACACACTTACAGCAAAAGTAATATTAGGTCGTGAAGCTGTTAGATACATCAAAGAACCAATCATAGATCTGTAAAGGTGTACATTCACTGGTGGATCTATTTCATTGTTGATTTTTGACTTTGGCTTCAATACGGTGTAGTGGCGATCCTCACAGTTTCCATTCCAAACTTCTTTAATGTCCCTCACATATTTGTCGACTTATAAAGATACCATCGGTTTCTGCTGAACTTGAAGACCCAAAAGAAAGTCATTTCTCCCATGCACTCATCTGAAAATTCTCCTTCATAAGCTCCTCAAGCTCCCTACACCAAGCTTCCTTTGTGGATCCAAAAATAATGTCATCCACATACACTTGCACAAGAATAATGTCTGTGGAATTCTTCTTCAGGAAAAGTGTTTTATCTATGGCACATCTTCGATATCCATGCTTGTGAAGCTGAAAGCCTGGCATACCAAGCTCGTGGTACGATGTAGTCCATAGAAAGCTTTGACTACCTTGTAAACATGAGTAGGATGATCAGGATCTTCAAATCCTTTAGGTTGAGTGACATAAACCTCTTCTTCTATTTCACCATACAGGAAGGCGCCTTTAACATCCATTTGATATACCATAAATCCCATGTAGGATGCATAAGCCAAGAAAATCCGTATTGCCTCACTCTAGCCCGAGGTGCAAACACTTCATCATAATCAATCCCTCCTCTTATCTATAACCACGAGCAACCAATCTTGCTTTATTTTTAATGACAACACCTCTTGCATCTCTCTTATTCTTCAAAATCCATTTAGTACCAATTGCATACTTGCCATCTGGTAGTGGTACCAATATCCAACCCTGCTGATTTTGAAATTGTTGCATCTCTTCCTGCATTGCCTCAAGCCAACTTGAATCTTCAAGAGCTTGAGTAACACTGGTTGGTTCCACTTGAGAAAACAAGCAAGCAAAGACAATGTTCATAGTGCTTGTGATTGTCTCTTTCTGATCTGAGACATAAGAGAAAAAGCCACTTGACCATATTTAGAACTTGCCACGGTACCCTTGTTCTAACGGGTGCATTAGGATCACCAATAATATTGGACTGTGGATGAGTATTGTGAATCCTTTTAGTAGTAGTGGTGTTGACTTCAATGGAAGAATCAAGATTAGTCATAGTAGGTTCAAAATCAGTGTCATAAGAAGGTGAGGTGAAGATTCCAGCTTTGGGTTGATTATTACCAAGATCACGAGGGTCTTGGAAACAGCAGTATAAGGATCTCCAAAATCTGTGGACACTCGAGTAGAAATGGGAGTAGAAACAGCATAGCCTTCAGAAGAAATGATAGGAGAAACCGGATCATGTTCAGTAGAATTGATGTTTCCACTTATTGTTTCACTTGCACTCCTCGGCATTCCTTTCAGCATTTAGATTAGTTGCATACTCTTGTTTCTTTAGCCTAGCAAGATCCTCTGCATAATTGGACTGTCTTCACTCTGTGAAGTAACTTTTGAAGTGTCACCTGAAAAATTGTTAGGGGAAAAGAAGCACTACAATGGGTTGCTCATCATCTTCAAACTCACTTTGTCGGAGAATCATCCGGGGAATGCACTGTTAGTTGGAGAATCTTGAGTATCTGTTTGTTGGTTAGCCATATGTCTAGAATAACCCAAATAATCAGTTAAGTAATCAAGGTCAAAGACCAAACATGACCATGTCCTTGAACATTAGGCTTGTCTTCTAAAAACCTCAGATTCAATATCTCCTCAATCTTTTTAGCAGATAAATTGTAAACTCACATGCGCCTTACTATGAGTGAATATCCCCAATATAACCATCATTAGTCTTCTCATCAAATTTGCCCAATGGATCACTTGTAATCAGAATAGTCACTTGACACCCAAAAGGTTTAAGGTAATGAATAGTAGGAACTTTCCCATAGAAAAGTTCATATGGTGTTTTGAAGTGTGGTCGAGTAATGGACACTCTATTCAATAAATAACAATTTGTACCAGACTTGATCAATTTATGGTGGGTAGCTTAGAGTCGCCATCATTGATCTTGCGACCTCTATAAAGGTCCTATTTTTCTTACCCCATTTTGTTGTGGGGTTCTTGGAGTGCTATAGTCCCTTTTTATACCTTTTGACCTACAGTGTTCTATTAGAATAGCATTCTTGAACTCTGTCCCATTATCACACCGAATTCCTTTAACCTTTTTGTTCAGCTGATTCTCAATAAGGGTAATGAACTCTTTCATGCTTGGAGATGTTTCATCTTTGGTCCTTTGAAAGAATACCCAACAAAATTTGCTATAACCATCAGTGATCACTAGACAAAAATACTTTTTGATCAATGCTGAACTTGAGTTGGACCAAGCAGTCCATATGGCAACTGAAGAGGTTGAAATTATGCTCACATGTCACTTTGTATGAGGCTCTATGTTGCTTTCCTTTATTGCAGGCACCACAGTTATGATCATTAGTAAATACTTTGGAAGGAAGACCTTCAACAAGACCCGGTTTAGAGAGCTTGTTTATGGTCTTGAAGTTGACATGGGCCATCCTCCTATGCCATTTGGTAGACTCATCCAAAGATGCTTTAGCCACCAAACAAGTTAAGTCACCTACGGTTTAACATCAGTTAAGTTGAATGTATAGAGATTGTGATTCAGGAACTTTGTTAGAATTGAAGTGTCTTCTGGGAGTTTGTAGTCTTTAGATAGCACAAGACATTCATCCTCTGTGAAGAGTACTTTGTTCTTGGTGTCCGATTTGTGAGCGAGAACAAATTGAAGTGTTGGAGTTCCTTGACATAGTATACATTCTCAAAGTCCGGTTGAGGTGTTTTGATGGTCCCTTTCCCAGTAATTCTTCCATCACTTCCTCCAAAGGTTACATTGCCTCCTCCTTCAATTGATACAAAGTTATGCATCATATCCTGTTTCTGACATGCTTCTTGAGCACCCACTATCAACAATGCCAACATCTTTATGCTTAAGAGGATGATTCTACAACAAAAAAATATACAAACTATTAGTACACTATTGAGGCTCAGTCATTCTGACTTGAACTTGCGCCTGTGGATCATATTAGTTATGCCATGCAGATGTATAAGATCCACTCTTGTTCTTGGGTTTCCATTGAAATTTAGGTCCCTTTTTATTCCAAGAACAACCTGCTGAGGACTTGGCAATGATATCAGTTCCCTGTCCGTCAGTCATTGAGTCAACATATCGGGCCAATAACCATTCATAAAGTATGAACTTGTTGGTTGTACATATGGTCTTGCAACTGGTCTTCTCCAAGGAAAAGGAGAATTAGTTGCTTGTGGAACATAAGGGGTATAGCATTAACATTGGTCCACATTGGTCTAGATGTCCTAGAATCACCACACTTATTCATTCTTTGCTCATGAAAATCACAATCCTTAATTAAATGAAATTTACTTCTACACACAAACATGTCTTCGTTTTAGAAGATTTATTAAAACCAAAAGATGTTCTATTACAAGCAGAAGTATTCAAACCAAAACCATGAAAAGAATTGTTTTTAACATTATTATTATGCAAAGAATTAAAAGCAAGTCTTGAGGCAAGCTGTCTTGGAAGATGATTCCTTGGCGCAACTTCGACATGCTTATTGGTAGTCTTGGAGTGCGGGCAGGGGTGATGACTTGGGAAGGTCAGACTTGTCATTTGAATCACACTCTGTAGACCCTTGCTCGGAGGACTTGTCCTTTGTTAACACAAGAGACAAAGTCATTAGAAGAAGTATCGAGTGCGGCAAGTCTTTGGACTTTTGCCATAGAGATGGTGTGATCCATCAAAGTCATCAGAAAGGGTAGGTAAACAGGCATAGAATTCCTCTAATAGATCCACGTCTGAGAATGTAGGTCACCTTCTTTAACATAATTAGCTAAGCTGGTGTGGATTCGTGTGTCATCTCTAGATTCTAATCCTACATATTTCTTAAAGCCTAAACCTATCCCAGAATTAGGAGCTTGACTACTATATAAATGACTAGCTAACTTTTTTCCATTTAATAACCATTAGTTATGCCTAGCAACTTCCTTATCTAGTTTCTCTTTAAGTTCTAGATTTTCGACACTACATCGCTCTCAACTCCGAATATTTCAACTCATTCTTAGCACATTCAAGATCCCTTTCCAACACACTTATTTTCTCGGCATAAGCTATTTGATTCTTACGAAACCAAACCTTTTGTCTTTCTAGTGTTTTTAAAGCCTTTTTATAAGCTTCAACTTCTACAAAGTATTCATTATATTTAGGTTTCAAAATATCATAAGCTTTTTTTAGTTCATTATACCGCTCACTACAACCAAACAAACAATTTTGTACACGAGAGATGCCCATCGGGGAAATCGATCATGCTTATCCTCTGAAATACGACTTGCAATCAAACCAACATTATCGGGACCATCATTATCACGCTCATGATGCTTCAGGTCCATTCTTGTCAAGAGTAACCAAAGGCTGGCGATCCCTTTGAAGTTCAGGACTCTCTCGATTCTGGCGATAAGTAGAGTATCTCGTCTCATCACCAACTTTCCTGTCTTTGCACTCTTTGGAGAAGTGACCCATCTGTTGACAAGTGAAGCACTTGACCTTCCTTTTGTCAAACCTCGTTGGATCTCTTCCTTGGAATCCAAACCTTACGACTTTGCGCTCAAATTCTTGATATCCATGGACAACATAGCCACTGCCTTCAACTTCATCTCTTCCATCTCCGGTGGATCCACGATCTAAATCCTCATATGCTAGTTCTGAGGATCATAATCGTGAAGGATCCAACACATCTTCCATTATACCTCCAGATTTAGAAGTTGATGGAGTGGTAGTGTAAGATGATGATGAGTAAGTTGGACTTGGACCATGACTCATCGTAGGGGTAGAGGCTCTATGAATGATGTGTGACTTGCGAGTAGATGATGATTTAAAAGTACTTCTTACATCATGTTCAAGAGCTTTAAGTTTGTTGTACAACTCATCAAAAGTAAGCATATCCAAACCACCTTTTGCTTTTAAAGCAATGCTCACTTGTAGCTTGAGTTGAGGTAAAGACCTCAAGAACTTAGAATTACAGTCATCATTATCGGCTTTACTGCAGGTGATTTAACGACTTAAAATCTTGTGAAACTTGTCATAGCCCTTATGAATTCCTTCCTCTTCATTGATTTGAAAGTCTTGAAACTGTTGTCTAAGCATGGACTTTCTCATTCTTCTAGACTCCTCATTCCCACTGAACTTAGCCTTAATAGCTAACCATATGTCCTTGGCATCTTCCACAAAGTGAAAATCACTTAAGTGATCCTCGGGAATAGCTTGAAGAAGAATGGTTCTTACCTTGGTTTCTCTCTGAGCGCGGTAACTCTTCATGATTTTGGGAGGAACATGAGTCATCTTACCGGCGACATCGGTGGTAGTTCGTTCAAACTATTTCCCTTCAGCACTATCTCCCATAGATTCCAATCAATGTTGGAGATCCAGTTCGCATTTTCATCGCCAAAGGTCATACTCCTCCCTCTTAAGGTAAGAAACTTAGCATTCTTTGTTGGAGAGACTAAGATGTTGCGAGATGGGTGGTGTTATGGTTGTTGGTGATTTAAATCAGCGTCGATCCGGGCATAGTGAGTTATGTATTGGATGTATTGGTGTTTAGAAAACATCCTTAGTATCGTAGAGACTCTCGAACTCGATACCACTTGTTGAAACTAATAGACCTTAATAGATCTTGATCTTCGTAGATCGTTAGTATTGCACGTGTGTCACAAAACAAACTAAAAGAAAATCTCTACAACTTGTATTCATTAGCGGAATATAAACACAAGTATAAAACACAGATAACTAAGAACTTCTTTGATCCTCTATGGATCGTTATATTAAAAAATTGTTTGGAACACGTGCATAATTCATTCTAATGTGTTCCTTTTATAGACAAGGAACCCTAAAAAACCCTAACCGTTTCTCGAAAGCGTATAAACATAAAACTAAATAAGATATACACAATCACTTCCTAAAAAAGCTCATGTATATCCAACTAAATAAACTAAACGGAATAATAACTTAGCGAAACAAACAAACCAGTGAGACCATGTCTTGTGGGGAATCATACCCTTGTAGAATCATTATTGATAACAATAACATAATTAAATTACTTACATAATTCCCAACAATATGCGACGAGAAGACTGTTCATATTCCAATCAATGGTGAAACATTGGTTATCCACGGGGATCAAAGTAAAGAGTATTTGAGCATCATATCCTACATCAAGGTGTGAAAGTACATAGAAAAAGGATGTCATGGATTCTTAGCTCGGTACTTGGAAAGAAGTCGAAGAAAGGTGTGGGAGGATGTGCTTGTAGTTAAGAACTCCCAAAGTATTCCACGAAGATTTTCACTGTCTTCCTTTTGCCCGTCGAGTCGAATTTCAAATTGATCTAGTACTGGAGCTACACTTTTAGCTCGAGCACCTACTCTGGCACCATCGAAATGCGGGAGTTATCGAACAAGCTGCAAGAACTATCCGAACAAGGGATTCATTCGTACCGAGTTCCTCACCTTGGGAGCCCGGTTTTGTTTGTCAAGAAGAAAGATGGATCTTTGTTAGGGTGGAAATTCCATGAGAAAGTGTCGGTCGCCCCAATTATATTATAGCATATGTTAGCTTCGTAGACATGTAGATTTATTTACATTATTGATTAGTTAATTAGTTATTTATTAGCGTAGGTTAGTATAGTGTAACACCGCAGTGGAGGAAGGGCGGGTCTTTACCCACTTGTATGCTGATCCTGATCTGACGGAGGGGCGTTGTGTCTGTAACTATAAATACCCTCTACCTCCCAAGGTAGAGGGTTGGAACTTCTAAGCTAACCTTGCATTTTGTGTTTTATTTCTCTCTCTAGAATTCCCTCTCCTCTCTTCATCTCTAACAATGGCACGCTTGTTCAATCATCTACCTAGACCACCGAATCATCTAAACAACATAAATATCTGATCATAACAATTGGCATCGAGCCTAGGTTGTGTTGTTTTGTTGATCGAATGGTTATTAATCGCGGTTTGTTCGTTTGTTTTGATGCGATTTGGTTATAATTGATGTAGTAGGTGTTTAGATTTGTTGTTGATGGTTTATATGGTTTTGCTGGTTAGTTGTGGTGTTCTTTGTTATGTAGTTTTGATCTTTGGTTTTAATCTGTTTTATGTATACGGTATGGTTAATTGATTTCGACATCTTTGGTATGCTCTTATGTGCGGTTTCTTTGTTTGTTCTTATATGCGTTTTGTCCCGAAAATACCTATGCGGTTTGTCACAATGCGTCGGTCGGTGTACAAGATGCGACTTGAGTATATGGTCAAGCGATTTGTGCGATTCTATCATCTATCGATTTGTCCTATATTACGTCGGTCGATGAACCTATGAGGTTTGTCTGAGTATGCGGTTTGACTTTTGAGTCAACTTCGATTCGTTGACTTTTTGAGTGCGATTTGTCACTTTCATTTCTATGCGATTTGTCAAATTGAGTCACAAAGCGATTTGTGTATTAAAGGTCAAGGTCAAAGCGATTTGTGATAAATTGGTTCTTGATTTGGTATATTTTAAATGTTGCGACTTGTCAAGTTTTGGAAAGAATTACAGCAAGAAGTACAAACAACATACAACATTCATTCAACTATCAAGAAACTGTATCACATCTATCATACATCTACATCAACAAAGGATAAGTTTCATCATCATCTACATCTACAACAAGAATCTAAGCGATGAAAGACAAATAAATATCAAGATCTCGTCATTTCTTTCTTTAGTCATAATCAATGTCACATCAAAACCTCCATGGAGTCGACCAATCGAAGAAAGAAAAAACATCATTGATCCAAGACTCAAAGATCCAAGACTCAAGCAATAATGAAATTAAAAAATAAAACCTCGATCTATTACATCCACGGTTTCAATTGTATACAAGTCTATCGACTTAAAGATGATGGCAACGAGGTTATCACCATATCTCAAGCGAGACCATCACCATATCGACTTCTACTACAAACCTTCAACAAAGCGATTTTAGTTTATTTTTCATGTGCCTTAAAGCCATATTTATACACGATCAAACTAAACTATAATCATTGATCTAAAAACATTGATGCTATTCGAATTAAAAGAAATGGTTGTAACAGTCTATATTTAAAACATTTTTTCGATTGGTTAAGACTTCGAGATTCAACAAACAAGTTTAATATCACATCAACCACTTAAGCTACGCGTTACCCGAGGGTTTTGAAGCCATGACAAGCTGCTCGACCATCCACAATGGCGGCGATGTTATATGATCATCAGGATCGGTGTGATGTTACTTTGATCTGTGATGATAAGATGAAGTATGGATAGTTTCACATTTATTTGTGGAAGATGCGTTGTGAGCATATGTGATATTAGGATAGTATTCTTTGGATTTGTTTGTAAGAGATTAGAGTTTGTTGGGAAGTTTGATCGGATTCGATAGTGAAAGGCATGACACACCTATTGAGAGCGATTTGATTAAGAAGATTAGGGGTGGACGAAGTAATTGAGAAGCAATTAGGTTTAAAATATAGAAGTTTTAGGGTATGTGATAAAATAAGGTCTTATATACCCATGTTATTAGGGTTGCATTACGATGGATAAACTTATTTTGTTTTGGTGGGTAGGACATGGTTGTAAGTGTATGAATAGTAGGTGTGGTGTTGATTGATATATGGGCTTGAATTATTTGAACATGGGCTTTGCTTATATAGCGTTGGAGTATAAGTGGTGGATCGAGGTTTAACCGTTTAATTAAAGCGAGATTTTTAAGACTTATGAGATTTCTATAATGTGGTTTATGCGGATGGGTGATAATTTACTATGAGATTGTTGTGAGTTGAACTTTATGTTGAGTATTTGATAGTGGGTTTGGTTCGGTTAATGCGGTTTGTGAGTTGAATCGGGTAATTTTATTTTATTAATGATTTGGGCTATGAAGTTGTAATCTCACTCATATGGCGTGGGCGGATTTATTGCTATAAATGATTTTTTTTCATGGACCGAGTTTGAAGATTCATGGGGTTTTTGGTATGTATTGTATAGTAAGATGTAATTTGCGATTCGATGTGATTCAATTATGAGATGTGTTGTAATATAAGTTTTGATTATGAGAGTTGTTGAGCTATGCGATCTGGCAATTTGGTGTATACACTTTCACGGAGATTATTTTGTCACGGCTTGAATTGTTATTGGAACTAGGTTTACTTGAGTTTATTTGTGTTGGTGTTTCTTATTTGGGTTTGAAGTGAGGATTTTCGAGCACGTTCACTTATTCGTCTTCTTTCTTTCTACCCTTCAGCGAAGATGACTTGTTTGGGCATTTATAGAGGGTGATAAAGACTTGGCTATTTAGTTACGTTTGTGATTCTCTCTGCAAGCAACCTAGCGTAGCTATCACCGGTGTCTCACTTTCGATTGAGAATGTCAAGAGGTTTTGTACATTGAGTACACCATTTATTTTCATGAGGATTAGTACAAGTTTAAGTAACAAATATGGGGAATTTTACTTCATGATCAAGTTTGGCATATCGGGTTTACTTCACCATGTTTATACTATGCAATAGCCAGTCGTGAATGATGTGTCTACCAAAGTGTTGATTGGATGGTTGATGATATTGTTGATGTTGGATAATGAGCGTTGATGAACATTTGTATGTTCCCTAAAGCGATATTCACCAAAACCAAAGTTGTTGTTATAACGCATTCAAGCTGACATTGTTTACGGTTTTGTCTTGATTTTGTAAAATCCTACGAAAGAATCTATTTCTCGGTTTGAATCATAGACTTGTAAAATCCCGTGACAATGGAAATATCACGTAATTGTAAAGTGCATTTCTGGATCTATCTTACGGTTTATTCTTGGTCTTGTAAAATCCCGTGAAATAAACTATTTCTTGGTTTAAACCATAGAGTTGTAAAATCCCGTAATGATGGAACCATCACGGAGAAAGGAAGTGTATGGGATCTTATCGATCTTTGGTGCTACGATTTACACCTTGAAGAAGGGATAAAGGGTGTACTTCATGAATTGGGTGTTTGTTTGGATTTTCTTCATGGCGGTTTTGTTTACTTCAAGTTTTCTGGGGTTATGCTCATTAAACCATGGTCGGGATGAAACCATTATCATAGTTCACTTTAAAGGTCAAAGGAGGTTAGATTTGAGCTTTTAACAAGATGTGACAACGAGTTTAATTGATATTATTTATTTGAGGTTGCAGTGAAATATCACAGGCGAGTGTACTTAGTATCTGAAGGTATCGGGGATGGTTGGATGAAGATTCTTCAAGATCCTTGTTCGACTTATTATAAAAAAAAATGAAGACTTGGAAATCTAGTTATTGTTGGGTGACTTTTTCCTTTTCTTTTACCACTTGGAGGGATTGGGCTCTTACCACCACAAAGTAACTATCACTTTAAGGAGTTCGCGTTGTAGTTCTCGGTGTCACATTCAATTGTGGATTTTCAAGAGGTGATGTACTTCTTATACTTGATGGTTGGTTGGATGAAGAGTATAGAGTACTTAGAGATTCAATGGAGGATGAAGTCTAAACCTTTGCTCTTTGTTACATATATGCAAGTTTAAGTCACGAGTTGGGTTAGTTTACTTGAGTCAAATTCATCATATTGGGTTTTCTCCATCGGTTGTCACAACAAAGAGCCTCTTGAATGATAATAGGGTGATTACAAGTTTTGCCAAGAGATGATGAATAGAGAGTATGGCGTTTGAACACAGCGAGTCAAACCTGGATTCTCTAAGAAAAGAAAAATTAATGCGTCTCGGTCGCTTTTATCTTTGAAAGAAGAAATCTTATTATGATGTTTGAACACAACTGATTCAAGCCTCGTTCTCTAAAGAAAAGAAAAGTGTACTTGGTCGGCTTTATCTTCAAAAAGAAATCTTCTTATGGCGTTTGAACACAGCAGTTCAAGCCTGGTTCTAAAGAAAAGAAAAGTGTATGCGTTTGAGGGCGGCTTTATCTCTTCTAAAGAGAAATCTTCTCACTAATGACCATTCTCATCAACATGCTTCATACTTTTTCCATGCGCTTTTCGGTTATCAAGTGAACGGGACTATCGTTGCTAGTTTTCTTATTCCACTTGCTCAATTATAATGGCGATGGCGGCATCATATGCTACCTTTGAGGGAGGAGTGTGAATAGACTACATTTGGATGATGTTCCCTTATTCAATCAAGAGTGACAACTCCATATGCAATTCTTGAGGGGGAGAAGAAGTGTGAATTTTCTGCATGGTTTATTGATATCTGATAATAAATGGTCAAACGGCTCCAAACTCATGTAAGAACCGAGCTTCTTCTTATGGGTCATCTTCATGGAGTTTCTTCCTAAGAGCCGTTGGTTAAAATCTTCACATGGGCTGATTTGATTAATGACAAAGTGCTTCGATTCTTGATTTCCTTAATGAACATCTTTACGTTCTTGTTTGATTGGGAAGGATTTGAGTTAAGGGGATTTGCTATTTGTAAGTTAACGGGAATGCATTTGGTGAGTTGAAGATGTTGAATTTTTGATCCCAAATGGACAATCTTGAAGAGGGTCGAGTCTGATGCATTCTACATTTTACTACATGTTAGAAGACTAAAAGGCGAGTTGCAGTTAACGATCTAAAGACTTCTTCTTAATCCAAGCATTTATCAAGTTATGTGGGTTTAGGGAGAGCACTAATTGGGGAGGGTGAAATGTATTTTAATCCTCAATTAGGCGTTCGCATTCTTCCACGACAAGTTGATTCTCAATAATACAAGTGTTCTTCTCCAGCGATTTCAAGTATTTGGGCTTATTATGTGTTGTTGATTAAAGCATCAAAACGGCAAGGGGGAGAGACGCATTATCTAAACGCGAGTAAACTTGATGAACTTAATACTTCTAAGTGATTGAAGATATCCGGAAGACTATTGTCATTCACGAGAGAAACTCAGTTTGACTCATGGCTTTTAGTGTTATCGCTATGTGGGGAAAGATGGAAGAGTTAGTTTGGTGATAAAAAGGTACACAAGTGTGTGATGATTTCGATGCTATCGGAATCATCAGGGGAGATAGATTGTGTACATTGGGGATGCTCAAGCTGTTTCCAGGTGCTTAATCATTGATTGAGAGATATAATCACTTATTCGGAGTTGACATCCTGAGATAATGATTGTTTCTTCAATGTTATCGTGTTGGGTTCAATTAAATACCCAAATCCCTTAATCTAGGATTTGAATAGAAAATAGCCCAAGTGTTTAGTCCGTTAAACTCTAGGATCATTGAGTGCATTGCCTCTGATTGAGTCATCTTCGGAGATTCAGTCGCGAGGCATAGAAGTCTCTCACTCAGTGAAGCGGACCTAAAGGGTGAAGACAAGTCAAGAAGAAGATGATGGATTGGTGAGTGATGAAAATAACTCATTGAATCCCCAAGTCTCTCCAACTTGCAGAATGGCGAGTAGAAGGATGAAAGGCTGAAGAAAGGGCGGGATAAAGGCGGGATAAGTTTGAATCGGATAAGTGTCCTTATCAACCAAAGTCAACTTTCCACTGAATGGCAAAAGATCGGGCTGATGTCATCTTGAACTTAGGAAAAGTCTTGTCTCTTACACAGAATAGTCTTTTGTAAGCGAGACAAAATACATTAGTATTTTGTCTACGTATGATGTCGGTTGTCACTTAGGAAAAGAGTTAAAACTCATACATGTATAAATAGCATAAGAGATGGAGTGAAAAGGTTAAGCTTGTGAATTGTAAAAACATACATGGCCATCTTTCACTCCTCCAAATAACTTAGTTCTGAGATAGCTCGGTGAGCTCTAAGAGTTGTCTCGGACTTTGAGCTTAGAGGGAGTCACGAACTTTGTCATTTCAATCTCAAGTACTATTCATAGGTAGCTTTAGTAATCTTTGTTGATTTATTTCTAATAAGAATATGATGTTGAAAATTACTTTGTGTGTTTTACTTATGTTAATTTGGTCTTAGTTCACTATTAACTTGTTTTATATACTTAAACTGTCTTAAACAATAGTGAATGGGGAACAACAAGTGGTATCAAAGCAAGGCTAATTATAAAACTTCGTTTTAGGCGCTCTAAAAGTTTTAAATTAGGATCCTAAATGTAGGAAATTGATGTACTAACTAGTTGATAAAAAGGGTGGAGCTTATTAATTTTGTTGCCCCTAGACTTGAAGTTGGCAAATTCAACAAATGGAAAAAGCGAATGCTTTGCTATTTGATTAGGATGGAACCTTATTATATCAAGTGTATAAATGAAGGTCCATTTGTCCCAAAAGCTGTGAAGGGTTGCCTTTGAGCACGAGCTGGTGGACTTGGGATGAAAGGAGAGTGAATTGGAGGACGAACTCAGTATCATAATATCTTGTCTTCGTGATATTATGGAGTGCGATTTATAGTAGTAATAGCTAAGCAAACTGGGATGACCTAGTTCATAGTCATGAAGGGGCATCGATGCAAGGAAAAGCGGGATAATGGACATGAAACTTGAGGTATAACACCTTGAGGGCTAAGGACTCTGAAAACTCTCTCTCGAACTTACACCGAATGAAAACTCTTTTAAATGAGCTGTCAAATGATGGTGTTAAGTTGTCCAAACGAAAATCAATGTTGGTTTTGTCAGCGGTCTCCACGAAGTGGTTCTCTCGGGGACTTAGGAATGCTAATCATATCCAAAATCTTGAGCTTCACGAAATTTATGGAAATAATACTATGAGGAAAACCTCATCATGACGATACCACGACTTAAAAAGTCTGAGGAAGTCGAAGTCACGACCACTACCTCATCACCAATATCAACTACTTTCTACTCTAACAATGTTGTTCAAGATTTTTGGAAAATTATGATGATGAGCGATGAGAGATCAAGTGAGGAGTACCTAAATGACACGAACGATTCGAAAGGGCACTCCTTGCTAACTCTTGAAGGTTTATAAAAGAAACAAAGGTTTTCAAATGCCAAAGCAAATGAGAATACTTTAAGTGTCACAAAGAGGTCATTTGC
This sequence comes from Chrysanthemum makinoi, assembly GCA_910596185.1. Classification (NCBI taxonomy): domain Eukaryota; kingdom Viridiplantae; phylum Streptophyta; class Magnoliopsida; order Asterales; family Asteraceae; genus Chrysanthemum; species Chrysanthemum makinoi. The sequence goes on along the minus strand of OU343220.1, from coordinate 116,171,216 downwards.
AAAATTTGTTTTTCAAAAACAATTTACGAACCCTCTTATAAACCATCGAGGGGCCAAATCGGTCCTGGGCTTTAGCAAATTTCAACCAAAATCTATCGATCTCATCAAAACCTTCAAAACAAATCGATCAAAACAAAAGCTGATTTTGAAGCAAAATATAAGAAAGTCAAAGCTAAGCTTGCATTGCTCGAGGCGATCCCTAAAAACAACAAAAGTGTTCAATAAATGGGTAAAAACAAAGGCCTTGTTCTTTGAGACCTTATTTGGGATGAAGAGCTAGTGTCATGGATGATGAAATGGTGCATGTCGATTACTAGCGATGGCCTCTCGGAAGAGGACAAGCTAGGTTGTTGGAAAAGAATCATGCAGCGGGGAATGGGTCAACATCACATGAAGAAGGTAAACATCTTACTTTCTATGGATGATGACTCACGATTAGCGATCTTATATGAATTATCTTAATGTTGACCTTAAGTTCGCTGAGAAGAGCAAAGATTAAATCTTTTTTAAAAATACAACAAGCTAAGTTTTGAATTAAACAAGTGTAGAGATGAACTGCTTATTTTAAAACAAGCCAAGCAGTGGTCACTTTGCAAATTCAAAACAACTGAATTATTAAAGAAATGGGCTCTTCAAGATGAACTTAAAAGGAACAAGATATTCTTGATAGTTGGATTTCTAAGAATCCAGGGTCTTTGATCTGTGGGTGCCCTCATTAAAAAAGAGAGTCATAGGTGAAGATCATCTCCACGATTCCGCAACAAAGACCAAAGTTCAAAACCATTTGTGTGCGGTGGTATGATTACCAATATCGCGACAACTCAAATTCGATGATTGGATTGAGCGGGTTAATCACGGTAAGCTTCCAAATTTCGATTACGGAAGATTCTAGAGCACGAAAGCCAAGCTCTAAAGAGCATGCTTGGACTCCACGATGTACCAAGTAGTATTGAACACATCTCTTGAGTTAAGGCGGAATCTCAAACGCCGCTTCCACCGAAACCTCTTGAGAGTCTTTGCTGGCTTCGAGCTTACTCACTATAATTCAATCACTCACCCAAAAGAAAGGTCACGGACTTGGTAGAACCATTAGAAAATACCAACAAAACCAACTCAACAAGAGTCTACTCCTCTTGAGACTTCAATATCCTCTTGTTCCCACTTGGTGACCAAATTGGCAACTAGCGAGAGCTTGTGAGGAAGGCGTGAAAAGATGGAATCCATCAAAAGCTCTGATTCAATCAAGGAAACTAAGTCAGTCTCATCTAGCTCATCAAAGTCAAAATCCACCAACAAACCAGAGCAAAAGTGTGGTACGTATCATTACACCGGCCATACCAGCGACAAGCTATATAGAATCCTTTTGATGCGCAAAAGGATGATCCTGAGGCCCGATGACCCCCTACGGTAGGTCGGTCAAGCAAACTATACCAAAGTTGGTCATTGATGCTTCATCCTCCAAAGCACTCCCAAGAATAGAGCAAAACCTTTTCCCTTGTGCCTGTTTGTGGGTTTAATGATCATCATCAGGATGATTGTCTCATGAATACAAGCTGTGATATATGCGGTAATCCAGCTCATGAAACATCCCAACATGACAGTGTCATTCATGCAAGGAGAGGTACAAAACAACCCAAAATCAGCTGAGTCATCCTCGGTCTCTAAATGAAAACACATGGTAGCACAATGCACTCACCAGCTGACCATGAGTCAATTACCAAATTCAAATAGACCTTGAGACCAGCCAGCACTAGTAAGTTGGTAACTAAGAGACTAATTGATTTACTACTTGTGCGGAGAACGCCGGAGCCTATTTGGCATCTAGGCGGTGGATGCTCAGAAGCATATGGTGTCTGAGGAGTATCGCACAAGTATATAGAGGAACGGGACCCAAAGTAGTGTTTGGTGATAACTCATCATGTCCCTTTCAGGTTACGGTTGATAGCTGCAATGGAATAGTTTTCTCTAGAATAGCTTATGTCAATGGTCTAAAAATACAATCTCATCAGGTGTCGGTCAACTTTGTGATGCAAAGTACATTGTGCAATTCAATGACAAACAAGGTACCATCTTCAATGCCAACAAGGAAGTGGTGTTAATAGCTCACCAGGAGATGATGTTTATGTGCTAGTCAACACTCTCCCAAGATGGAACTTGTCTCTTTGCTAAAACCCTTTGAAACTATCAATTGCCTGTGGCATAAGAGACTCTCACACTTAAACTTCAAAAACCTCAACAACTTGGAAAAAGAAAACAAGGTCCTTGGCTTACCATCACTTTGGTTTTGCAAAAGACAAAACCATGCTACTACATATTGAAAAGGTAAACACCGCGAGCATCATTCAAAACCAAACAAAATTTATCCATAGTACGCCTTCACCTCACACTTATGGATCTCTTTGGACACCTTAGTTTATATCAATCCGACATGAGAAGTATACACTTGTCATTGTTGATGAGTTCTCAGATACACTGGGTATACTTTCTTTCCAAAAAAGAGTGGGGAAAGGCGTCTGATAATGTCATTCATGGGAAGATTGAAAACGGAGAACATTCTTGTTAAACTCATCCGAGCCCGACAATGATGCTTTGAGTTAAATCAAGAGCTTGAGTTTGTGATGAAAAGGAATTTCTCAAAATTTCGCGTCTCCATATACCCACTGAACAAAAATGGGGTTCTTTGAAGGGAAAAAGCAGAACTCTCATTGAAACATAGAACCATGTTAAATGGCTCGACCCTCTCAAAGCATTTACGGAATGAGCGGTCAAAAATGCACGTTACACTCAAAAGCAGGTCAATCATTGTCAAAAGACATAATAAAACCCCATATGAGATCTTGAAGGTAGACTTCGACATCATCACTATTTTCATGTGTTTGGATGTCATGTGTTCATTCACAACCACAAGGATCATCTAGGCAAGTTTGATGCAAAAGCTAATGATGGATATTCTAGCGACTCAACAATCTCAAAACCGGGGTTTTAACACAAGGAACAACAAGTTGAGGAAACCTTTCATGTCACCTTTGATGAAAGTCTTTGAAAGCATCGGTTCTAACACCTCAGCCGAAGGAAATAGGAATTGATAACTCATCAAGATATCCTCACATTAGATTACAACACTGAATTCAATTCCTCATATCAAGTTGATGCTAACATCTCATACTATGTCTTACCTACGCCTACCCCACCAACTATCGGTGAGTTCATTAACAATCCGTCGATCCCTGTTCTGGAATAGAACAACGATCCAAATGATCGAGGAACCTATAACTCATGACCTCACCACGAACAAGACATCTCTGGAGGTTCTAAATGATTACGTGGCTCTTGCACTGAACTCACATCTGAACTCCCGGTGACATCTTTAAGCTCGGATCCCGAACCACAAAGTAAGTGGACAAGATCTCGGAACATTGAGCTTGTAAACATCATCGGTGAACCCGCTCAGAGGCATGCTCACTAGAAGCATGGCTGCTAATTTAACATTGACTTAAGCCAATGAATGCCTATATCGATTACCTATCATATATAGAACCCCGAAAGTGTCCGAGGGCTAAACACCAATTTGGAGTTCGAGGCTATGCAAGAAGAGCGCAGCAGTTTGATAAAAACAAGGTCATGACCTTGATCAAATGTCCTCGGGATGTAGTAGTCATAGGAATGAAGTGGGTTTTGAAACAAGCCCGATGAAAGCAATCTTTGTCATTAAAACAAAGCGAGACTTGTAGCCAAGTTGTCAACAAGAAAAGGCATTGACTATGATGAGACATTTGCTCTGTTGCAGGAATGGAAGCCATCGGGGATCTTCCTTGCATCACATAACATACATGAACTGGGGTCTACCAAATGGATGTTAAAAATGCATTCTTAAATGGTGATCTCAAGGAAGATGTGTATGTTGACAACCCCAGGAATTTTGAGAGTAGTGAATTCCACGACTATATGCAAGCTTGACAAAGCCCTTTATGGACTTAAAAAGCTCCCGAGGGGCATGGTATGGAAACTCTCGGCCTTCGATCAGAACAAGTTTGTCGGAGGAAAGATAGACAACACATTGTTTGTCTATAGAACTCAACGGGATGTGATACTAGTCAAGTGTATATTGATGACATCATTTTTGGCTCAACAAACTACAAACTTGCAAGCAGGTTTGAAAAATGATGACAAGAAGTTTGAAATGAGCATGATGGAACTCACATACTTTCTTTGACTACCGTCGAATAGCGATAAAGGAATATCCATCGGTCGAAAATACACAGAAATCTCTTGAAGAAATATAGAGATGTCGGCCTCGATTGAAGACTCCAATGGTCCCACCTAACAACCTTGGACTGATCTCGCGGCAAATCAGTCAATCAAACTCATTCGAGGGATTGTTGGATCAGCGATGTATCTAGCGCTTAGAGCCGGACATCCAATTCTGATCTGCTATAGCAAGATATGATCAATCCAAGAATCCCATCTCAGCTGCCGAAAAGAATACTGAGGTACACGAGGAACCCCAAATCTTGGACTCTATTATCCAAATGCTCGGGGTTTGATCTCGGCGTTACTCGATTACGATTATCTTTTGCAACATGGACTGAAAAAGTACCTCTGGGGTCTGTCAATTTCTTGGAGAGCGGTTTTGTTGGGTGCTAAAAGCAACAATCGGTGGCTATGTCCTCGGTGAAGAACGAATATATAATAAGCTGGGATCAAACCTTGTGTATTATTATGGATGAAAAGTCATTTCGGTGACTAACATCCATTACAAAATGGTGCCATCTTACTGCGTGATAACGCGATTGCTTTGCAATCTCCACAACCACGTCTCCACCAAAGACCAAACACATTGATATCGAGATATCACTTCATCGGGATCACTAATGAAAGGAGACATAGAACTTCATTTCATCCCTACTGAATATCAAGCATTATCTTCACCAAACCCTTGGATGAACCTACCTTTGGTAGCTGAATTGGGAATGCTTGGCATTGAAAGTCGGGTATCGAAAACCAATCTCGGTTCTAAAATGGTTAGTCCTCCACGAACATCAAAACAAACCTCTCTTTGAATGAGTAATTGAGGTCGACATTGACATAGAGCATTGAATGAGTAACTAAATGATCCAAGTATCAGTTACTTAAATGTCTAGGTTGGTAACAACTAATTTAATAAAGGAATATATGTCTCTTTCAATGCTAACGTCATCCCAACGGCATTTAATGCCTCCTCACAAAGATATCAAATTGATATTTTATCTACGCAATAGTGCACTTTTCGTACTGCAACATTTCCTTGAAAAGCGGGATTTTTCTGTGGGTAATGGAGTGGTAGCATTAAATGTGGAAATTCAAGCGTTTTTAAACCCGATGTTAATATTCCCATTTATGCACAAATCACCGCTTCTACCTTTCTATAAATACCCTCTTCCAAAACAAACAAACACACAAAATTATTTTGCAACAAAACTCTATCAAAATCATTTCTAAATCGAGAAATATTTGTGTGTGTGCTCAAAAACTCTTCAAACCTCTTTTGGAAAAACCTTCTTGTAAGCATTTACAAAAGTTTTTCATCACAAACTTGAGAGATCAAAAAAATAACTTTGATTATTCTAGTCAAAATATTTTCAAAACCCTAAAATCTTTTATGGAAATGGCTAGAACTCAATCTCTCGGTTTGCTTCTCGTTGGGTAGGGGATCTTACAAATGTTGAATTTAAAACTAATAATGTCATTGGCAACTTTGAATACCACGAGCTGTCCCGACCTACAAAGACATTATGAATTTTTTTAAATTGCCCAGAAGCGGCCTTTGTTAGGTGTCCTTCCGTGTTACCAACTCGGGGAGTTTTGGGCAAACCAGCATGACCCGACACCCTCTACACGTGAGAACAACCTCGAGACCTGCTGGAATATCTCATGGATTGATCTTCCGCGAGGCAACAACAATTCACCTGGATTATAAAGCGTTTTGCACTTCACCGGGGTTGGATTATAAAGGAGTTTATGTAGCCCATCTGAACCCTCCCACGGTGAAGGGATGGGTTAAGGCTAAATCGTTTAGATCCAGCGTTTTGGGCCGGGACCCGATCGCCAAAAGCTCATTTCCGTGGCTTGGAGGATCCCTAGCTAGCGCTGATTTGGGTCCTCGTGAGGAACCACTCATCGAACAAGTTAACTCTATTCGGTATGATGGCATGCTTGAATGGGGTCAGCCGACATAGAGAGAGATGTTCACGATGATCGTAACCAAGCTTACATAACAAAAGCATCACACCCCAATTTACTTGTTTTTGCGGCGGAATGAATTCACAGGGATTATTTGTCTGCATCACAATCCAGGTTATATTGAAAAGAGCGACCTAAAGTGTCTTTTAGAAACACATCTGGTGATATTTAATTAAAACATTGAGTTACAAGATAGGTCGAAAGTTGATAAGTTGCGGAAATATAAGTTTATTACAAATTCAAGCGATGTTTTAAAAGTGCATAAATCCTATGTATGGCGTCGTTACCGCACTCATGATATGTCCATATGCATGCCATGGTAGATGCCTTAGATACACGAGATAAAACATGCTAAAAAGTGTCAACACAAAGGTTGAGTGAGTTCATAGAGTTTCCGTTGAAATGAAAAACCCAAAATCGTTTATACGACAAAGGCATTGTGAATCACTTTCAGTTCCAAGTTAATACATCTAAAACTTGCAGCACATTATTGTTGCAACCCATTATAAAATGTGTAGTTTATGTTCAATACCTTACTTAATCTAACAATAGGAATTGATATAACACATATGAGTGTTGTTCAAAGGCATTCCAAGACCATTAGTTCATGATTATACAAGACATTTGGATTGATGATTATACCAAGACATTTAGCTTTCAATGATAATACAGAACATTTAGCTCAATGATAATACCAAGACATTTAGCTCAATGATAGCTAGGGCCATTGCTTCAGTAGTTATACCAAAGACATTTGGCTCAATGATAATACCAAGAAATTTAGCTCAATAATTATACCAAGACATTTAGCTCCATGATTTATGATATAGAATATGACTAAACATTGATTCGGATAAACATATAGTTTTACCAAATTAATTATGGTGTAAAACCATTGAGCGTATCTCCCCAAAATAATTCAAAACAATTAAAAGAGGTAGGGGCTATGAAACTCATGGACAGCGATGTGATGCAAAAGTGGATACGAAATGTGGCGTGAATCTCTAAACTTGACCTATTATGAATGATATGATATGTAATAAGTCATGATGTAATGTTACATGCAATCAGGATGATATCTATACCCTTATGAATTTTTGAAAATAATATTTCTAGATAGAAATAATCTTCTTAACGTCTTGACAATTTTTTAAATTACTTCCATAAGACACGTTGGAAATGATATCCAGAGCTGGTAATCATTTTAGTGGATTTATTATGAAATTACCTTTTGGTATTAAAATAGTAACGTTGAAATTTTCATGAGAAGTAACTAAGCGGCTTCTAAAAGCTAGTGCATTAAAATGGTAATACGTCGAGTGTTAGGAAAGCGAACTCAACGGTTTGGGAAGCTTGTATCATTATCTCTAAAGTTTTAGTGTTTAAGTTTCATCCTAGGGTCGTCCAAGGAGAGAAAATATAGGTAAAGTATGGTACTTTTGTCAAAATATTGTTTAAGGTTGGTTTAAAACAAAGTTTAAGTAACCGTATTTTATTAGATTCAACTCAAACTTGTGAGCGGTTTGGACATTTTGGAAAATAGAAATTTTGGCGAACTTACTTTTACTAGAAGATCATTTTATAAAAATTACTACATCATGTTAAAACGACACTTGACATGGTCAAGCTGGCTGATAAAGTTGTCTAATAAAATATATAATTTTTCTTATATTATTAAAGTTCGACGCTTTATTATACTTGATGTGTAAATTTCGTTACAAAATCCGTTTCGTTTTATATGTCCTTGCTTATTATCAAAAATATACTAATATATTTTTGATGCGTCGACACAATTTATAAGCCTAAGCCTCATTTTTACTTCGTAAAATTGGAATATCTGAAATTTCGAAATTAATAGTTTTAAAATTAAGCCTAACTTGAAAAATTCATAACTTCTTGTTCATCGTTTAGTTTCAAGCGGACCCGTTTTCGTTTTAAAGTGTATTTTCTAAATATCTAGGCCAAAATTTTTTATTCACAGTCGTATTTTCCAGATTTCAAAAATAAGGACAGACCCTTTAGAAAACAGCCGAGCTCATGGGTTTTTCTCAGCAAACCTATTCTAACCAATTCAAAACAACTTCTGAAACTATTCTAATCTACCATACACCTTCTTGAGGGTGTCATGGGTTCCTAACATTCCAAGAGTGATATATACAAGGAAGTAATTATAGGATGACATAAATATATATAACTCTTAAAACATGTAAAAGTGGTACAACATCCATGAGACTTGCATGTTTTTATAAATATGATGAAATGAATGTAAAATAAATCTGAAATATGATCATGAATATGGATGCTTACTAGTATTGATGAGTTTATGAGAACAAAGGATTTTCCTAATCACTGGGGTTTTATTGCACAACCTTAATCAAGAGTGATACTAGAGTGAATAAAACTTGTCTTGTAAAATTTTAATGATCCTCTTTATGTCCTTGTGGTTGGCGGTTGCAAGGGAAGAGAGAAAAGAAAGACTTTGATCTATTCACCTTGTAATGTTTTGTGTGTATGTGTTTGTAAGTGGTATAATAAGTTATACTTGGCAAAGATATTTAGTAACATAAATGACTCACCCCCCTTGTATGGAAACAAGGGGTGTTGAAATCTCTCTTAATACATTTTTTTTATAAAGTATATAATGAAATATAGATGTATAATGTAAGTTTAATTGAAGACAAGTGGTAACTTGAATACACATTTGATATTTAGGGTGGCGTTAGATAAAAATAAATTTTAACGGGTCAAGATAAAATATATTGAGGTCATAAAAATTATAAAAATACATTTCTTGAAAATTTGGTGAAAATTTAAAACAATTTATATACAAAAATAAATTTTGGCTTCTTTGGGTAAACTCATAATATTATTTTATAAACTTAATAATTACAAATATATTGGGATAATTTTGGAGTATCGGATCAATTGTTCAAAATAATTAATTACTAGCGATAAGCGTTCTTTAATATAAATTATACGGTTAATTAAAAATGCAAAACCATGCATGAACTAATATGATGATGATGATGCTAATGATATGTAGACTAAACCTAGTCCATATGGAATGTCCTTGATGATTGTTCATGATTCACTGACTAAACCATTAAGGTTCGTGATTTGATACTCGTAAACTAGTTCACGATAAGCGATAAATGATGAAGCATGGTAATGTTTTTGAAATATGACACGAAAATCGAGTTGTCTGCAAAAACTAGGGCCGAAATACGTTTAGTATCTAGGTTTTCTCTTTAGCTGCAAGTGTTACTAGGTTCAAATTATCCTCGGAAGAAAATTTTGGTGCTTTACAAGCATCTGAGCCAATAAAATTTTCAAAAGACCCATCCCTTGTCACTCCTATTGAATTGGCGGCCCATATGGTTCTTTGTAAACACGAGGAGGGATCAGTGTCTCCAAACCACTGCTAAAAGAAAGGGAAGTCTCAAGCTGGGACTAAGACTAAACCCAAGTCGGGGCCACAGGGCTTGAACCACAGAACTAAAAGGCACAAAAAGGCGAGACTAAAAAGACACCCAGCGATGACCATACATCCACCCGGTGACAACGAAGCTGATACATCGATCGATTGCCCTTGGTCACAACCACTACTCCCAAGATCGGAGGAAACATACAACCGGTAGGGGCGCCTTCCATGCCCAGGGATGACATTAGCAAATCACGGAGCCGATGGGAGGCGCACTAATCGATCCCAAAGACTGAGAGAGAATCAAACGGCTGTGGGGATACAACTATCGCGCCTCTAAAGGCACCTGGGAAGCGCCCACGGTGTCGGAGATCACTAGGGACAAGACTTCGGAGGAAAGGAACAACCGGTCGATACGGAACCCACTAATCGACTCCAGTGAAGGCGGGGAAGCGCCCACGGTGTCAGGGGGTCAGCGAGGGACAAAGACTCGGAGAAACACCACCAGCTGATATGGAACCCATCACCAACCCCGTTAATTGTTGCGATGTTCGGCATACTCTTTTACGAAGATGAGCTTAAGCGGCGATGAAGTTTTATCGGTGGGGAAGAAATGGGCCCGAGGTTCAGTGGTGAGAACCTCGGCTGATCCGAGCATCTTGAATCACCGATCAAGCGACAATGATGACTCCTCTTCCTCTCATTGATGAATTTGAAAGATTTGATAATGTTCTCCCTTCATTGAAAGAAAGCTTGTTCCGTGGATCACCAAAGCATCTCGAAGGTTATACTCAGGGTCCTTTGAAACTCGTGGGAACAACACACTAAAGAACATTTGCAAGTTATCTTGATCTAAAGGGTGAGGTACACGGCTTTGATGAAAATGTTCATGAGCAGGGGATCGATGTATGATAACCTCCATCGGCCGGATGACAACTTGGCTAAATTCCTCGGGCACCTTCAGGTGTAGGTACAAAAGATTGATGAAATCGGGGAATTTGTCAAAGAAGACCGACGAACTCTAAAGTGCTAAAGGTCTTGAGGCATACTTGAAACAATCCTCAAGCCTCAGATTGCTTTCGATATGCTCAATACGCTTCAATGTTGGGGTCTTCCATCCTCCGTTCGATCTCTTCAAGCTACATTGGACTCTTTGAATACGGTGGCTACTTTGGCTCAAGCATCCTCCTCGGCTGCGGAATCTTGGGCCCGAATATTTGCTTTGAAGTTTCGGGGCTAATTTGGAAGCTAAAGTCAGCATTCAATATGACACTTGAGCATCAAGGCTATGATCTCGAGAAATTTGCTCGGGCCTTCAAGGGTCAGGCTGCGACCCCCTCGGCACCAACACCAACTCCCCTCGCGGCGCTCGGCAGGCGGTTGAGGGCTGAAGAAACTCCTCTTCGCCGGGGAACAACACCACCGATATCTGCGGCTCAATCTCATCATCACCACCGTTCCGGCAATACCCATCTCATCAATCCCACCAATATCACAACAACGCGGCGGTGATTACACATAACAACAACAACACCACGGTAGCATCTTCTTGAGGCCGGGACAAGAAGGTTCCCTTTAAGATCGGCGACAACGAATAGCTGCTCACACCACAACATTTGAGTGCCTATCTTGCAAAAGAAGAAGAGAAACTTCTTGAGGAAGAAGCGGAGGTAAAAGGTGAAAGGTGGTGAAGAAGCTGAAAGCGTTGGAATAGATGCTAAGAAGCTTAAAAGGGTTAGAGGCGGGACAAAAGTTCAAGGAAGCTTAGGAACTTTCGGATGGCTAAAATGAGAAGCGATTGGAAGAAAAGAAGAAAACGAAGCTCTCAGTGGCGAAATTGAGCATTACAGCCCCGGACAATGACAGAAACTCACGAAAATATCACGGTCTTGAATCATCCCCAATACCAAACCCGGCCATGAACGTTTCTGAAGGGTTGATTAAAGACACTTCAGGTTCATGATCCCTCAAATTCGCGACTTTGGGATCATGAACTTCGATGAGCTTTGTCTAATTATTGAAAAGAAGCGCAAAGGTGGTTAAGGAGGCGATGAAGATGCTCGGCCAAAAGATATGAAAGTACGAGGATGCACCATCAACTAGAATTCAGCCGACCACTGACACCTCAGGATCTCAACCACAATCATCCAGCGGCAAAGAAGAGGGTTGAGTTCGGCTGAGATAAAAGTGCACGTCTCGAATGCAACGGGGAGCTGCGGAAGGTGTTAAGTTTGTGAATGTTTAGTGATTGAGAAGCACGAAAGGCGGCTATTCCATTGATGTCTATGGAAACCCATCATTTCAAAGATGGAGTGATATTGATCGAGCGGTGTGGTACAATCTTTGAGCTACATACCGATGGCCTCTCAAATCAAACCCGCAAACATCAAGTTACGCCAACTGGCGAATGCCAAGATAAGAGAGCACCACGACAAAGAAACACTCCTAAAAAGAAGCCTAAGCTTGAAGCATTTGGGGATCCATCTCAACTGACATTATTTTGTTTTATCTTGTGTACTAGTTATAGGAACTATGTAATCTGATCAATAAAAGATGTATGTTTTGTTAAAAATTACTCAGTGTTCCTTATTGTATTCATTAGTACATTCGATGTAAGTAGAAGCCATTTGCTCACTTACGATCACACTACTAGGCTATTTGTATTTCTAAATAGGGGATACATTTGGGTTGTTAAATACCCAAACCCCTTAATCTAGGATTTGAATAGAAAATAGCCCAAGTGTTTGATCAGTTAAACTCTAACAGTCATTGAGTGCATAGCCTCTCGGTGAGTCATCTTCGGATACTCTGATGAAGAGTCTCTCTCCACTCGGTAAAGCGGAACTTAAAGGGTGAAGAGTGAGTCAAGAAGAAGATGGATTAGGTGGTGATGACAATAACTCCTTTGAATCCCCAAGACTCTCTCAGTGCTTACAGAAGACAAAGAAAGAGTAGAAGGATGAAAAGACGAAGAAAGAGCGGACAAGAGGGATAAGTTTGAATCAGATAAGACAATGTCCTTATCAACCAAAGTCAACTTTCCCTGAATGGCAAAAGATCGGGCTCGGTGTCATCGAACTTAGGAAAGTAGTCTTGTCTCTTACCTAGAATAGTCTTTGTAAACAGAGACAAAATACACCGGTATTTTTCTGTACATGATGTCGATTTGTCACTTAGGAAAGAGTTAAAACTCATACGTTTATAAATAGCATAAGAGATGGAGTGAAAAGGTTAAGCTTGAATTGTAAAACACATACAACAAGCCATCTTTTCACTCCTCCAAATACTAACTTAGTTCTGAGATAGCTCGATTGAGCTCTAGAGTTGTGCTCGGACTTAGCTTTGAGCTTAGAGAGTCACTCAACTTTGTCATTTCAATCCCAAGTACTATTCATAAGTACTTGGGTAGCGTGTCTTTGTTGATTTATTTCTAATAAGAATATGATGTTGAAAATTACTGTGTGTTTTACTTATGTTAATTTCAGTCTTAGTTCACTATTAACTTGTTTTATATACTTAAAGCTGTCTTAAGCGATAGTGAGCGGGGAACAACATATGGTTATTCTCTCTTTGGGCATTGGTGCCGAGTTCTTGAGCTTCATACTTTCTTTAGGGGAGAGAAAAGTATACATGGGGTCATTCTTTGGCTATTGGACTTAATACGCTGCCGATGGTATAAGTTTCTCTGTCTTCAGGTATATGTGTATTAGGGTTCGTGAGCTCTAGTCTAAGAAGACTGCATCAATTCATCTACTTGGATGGTCTCTTGGCAGCTTTTGGTATGGATAAGCAGGACTTAGGTGGAAAGAATTTGAGAAGATTATTTAAGCGTGGGATGATCGTTCTTTGTTCTTCTATTGGATGATATACCTCGAGCGAAGAATCACAAAGATTATTCTTAAAAGAGCGACAAGACCGATGATAATGGTGTGCGTCTTTGTGCACTTTAAGGCAAGCTTGAAATAGAGCTTAGTATCGCTCAACAAAAGGATTTCACGGTTTGAGGAAGTCTCACTTCGGATGGTTCATTTCTCTCTCAATTCAGGGGCCTCAAAAGCTTTGGTGGTGAATGTTTAAGAGATGATGTCTTCTACCTTCTACAACGGGTTTTCGATATCCTTATCTCGGTACTCATTATCATCACCTTCTTAAAATATATCATCTACTCTATCGTATATATTTATCAAAAGAAAAATACAAAAATATAAAACCAACAAAAGAAAATAGAAAATTATAAAATCAACAAAAACCCATAAAAATCAGAAAATTTAAAAAATACCAAAAATATGTTTTCTCAAGACATGTCTTCGATATCGATATCTATGGTCTTAGAAATGTCATTCAATAATGGCACGGGACCATAGATGAAGTTCAGCAGGAGGTGTAAATATTCTTTTCAAAACATGTCTAAAACTATGGCTTGCGGTTATTTCAGAGAGTACAACTTCTAAAACTATGGTTTGCTATTATTTTGATAGCAACCGCTCTTCAAAAGGGAAGTGCTACACTAAACCAATTTTCAAATATTTCGTGCACTTATCCTAAAACAATATGAGGAAAGTATGTCGATGAATTTTGTTTCCTACTCAAATATTTTTCCTTCTAAAATTCTTGAGAAAAATATTTGTTTAACAAAGTGGTGGAAAATGAGTTGCTTAAAAATCAATGAGATCGTAATTTTCATAAATTTGCAAAACTCAATCAATGACTTCGGCTTTTAAAACTTTTTAGAGAAAGAGTCATTGATTGAGGGAGAGAATGTTTTCAAATTTATATCAACTAACGGGCTTATCTAATTATCCTATATACTTAAATGTAAAACATGTTAACCTACGTTGAAGGACTAGGTGCCTAGGATATGATTGTTAGAATTAGATGATTAGAGTTTGATAAACACATTATTCCCATGCTTTATATGAACTAATTGATATGTTGAATTGACTTTTATTAGTCGATTGTTGTTTGGGTGATGTCGACCACCATATATCTATATGTGTGTTCACTAGCGTATCGCGGTATATGGTATTTAAGAATGTTCCCAATCCGGATCCCACAATAGAAGATGATTGGATGCCGAAAGGAAAGGGTAACTATATCTTGGGATTGACAAATGAAGAAACGGAGCTTAATTTGACTTCTATGGAGAGTTGGCATGAAAAAAATGCAACGTAAGAGGTCTCCATTTGCATCGTGAGATGGTTTCTTCATATCAAATGAAGAAAGCGAGCTTAATGACCTCTATGGAGTTGGCATAAAACATGCAGCGTAAGAGGTCTCCTGCTTCCGTGAGATGGTTTTCTTCTGTCTCTGACAACAACGAAGCTTTTGAACCACCTAACGTATCTTTGTGTAGGGCGGTAGTGAATGATACCATTTTTAAACAATCTTGAAAATATTGTTTTGAAAATGGAAAAATATTTTTTTGAAAATAAATTGGACTTAATTTTGGAAATCAACGGACTTCATTTTATCAAAACTTAAGTCACTCAATCATCGACTACGGTCATCGATTGAGGGAGAGAGTGATTTAAAATAAAATATTTTCAAACAATATTTCATCAATCAAGTCTGTTTGTACAAAATATGTGGTGATCTAAAGATTTAATGTTATGTCATGGTATGATTTTCTTTAAAACCCAAAGATCTTTCAAAATGAAATTTTTTCTATTCTTGTTTGATTGTGAAATTGTTTTATTTTACTTAAAGATCTCTTAAAACTATCATACTGACACTAACAATTTTTAAAGTCTATAATTGGTCCTCATCAGTCAATTTCAAAAATTAAATCTTGCCACGTCTTTCCCTAAAATTTTTAAATGATTTAAATCAATTGGGATCACAAATCTCAAAAGGTTTGAAATTTTTGATCGGGGGAAGATCGTGATTTAAATCTCAAATTGGTTTTAAAGGATGATTGTTTCAAAAGCACTCCTTCCTGTGTGCAGCGATTTTGAAATACATAATGCACATGATTGTGGAGGAGCATTTAACCAAAACCAAAAGAGTATTTAAACAAGGCCACATATTCTCCCATGTTTTCCAAACATTATTAAATCACTTGGGATCCAAAATCTCAAAGGGTTTGATATTTTTGATCGGGGAGAATTTGTGATTTAATATGAAATTTGATAAAAGATGATCGTTTTGATTCAAAGTGCAAGTTCTCTCAATATGTGCCAAAATCTTTTGTATATCGATGCATATTGAGGGAAGCGAATGGTTTTGATTGGCTTGTCGTGAAAAGTACTTCAAAACCTCTTGCCTCTATGTGATAAAATGGTTTCAAATATCCTACATACATGAGGGAGAGAATTTACAAAGAAATTCAAATGGCTTTTCTCACGAAATTGTGATCAAGAATATATTTCAAATAAATCTTGCCTCTATGTGCTAAACAATTTCAATGTCATATGCAAATGTTGAGGGGGAGCATTTCTAAATGATCAAAACAATTAAGGTACAAAATGCTTTGATACTATATCACAAGTACCTTGATTGATTTTCCAAATGATTTTTCAATTGGTTTCAAGAAGGAAAGAACAATACCAAAAGACCAACCAATTTACTTTATGCATGGTGTTATAAAGATGGTTAGGTTAGGTATTAGTTCCCACGATCGAGAACGGAGGGATCTACCTAGGAACAATCCACTAGATAGTGTAGAGTCCTTAGGTATGATGAAAAAGGAGAAAATGAGAATATGGGAAGAGTGCGGACTGAGATAGAGCTAGAACTGGAATAAACCCAACAAGGTTCTAGTTATGAAGTCTTAAGCAATGAAGGGGTTGAAGAATGAAAAAGAATTGAATGTAAAAGGGTGAAAAATAGCCCTCCATCAATTCAACCTTAGGGCGAAACCGGGTTCAATACATATGCTCTTGTGTTTACAAAGGTAACACCGGTATTGAAGACAAGACGTCATGGACCCAGTGACGCACTGAACTAAACTTCCCAAGCTACTTAAGTTCCTCTTAAAAGGACTTGTTTCATTCTCACGGGGAACCTACATAATCTATTGACTTTCTCTTAGAGATTGTTGATATTGAAGAAGGAGACCCTCTCCCTAGTCTCCGGCATAGGAAACCAAATGTGCACAATTGAGTCTAGAGCCAAGAGATCATTCACAATATCTCATTAGGACACTAAATTGATGAAGACTTGCTGTTTCACACAATGTGGAAAGTAAGAATATATTAAGAGTCCTATGCACTATCCTTGTGGTATTGCTAGAACATCCAAGTGATATGTAAAATATTCAAGATGAAGATGGAAATCCTTCTAGAGCCAACATCAAACAAGCTCTTGGTGGGTGACATGTGAGATCTTTTCAAAAGATCAAGCTTGTGACAACTGGACAGAAACGATGGGGCGATTCATTCTTGAATCAACCTTGGTCCAGGAAATGAATTGATGAATACTTTTGGAAAAACCGTTCGATGTGCAAATCTTCTTTCTCTCTAAACATGAATGTGTACTCATGTTTTCAAACACAAAAGTATCTCGATTGAAAAATACTTTTGGAAAAAACCGTTCGATGTGAAAATCTCTTCTTTTCTCTAGCACATCGAATGTGTATTCTTTTCAAATACAAAAGGTATTTTTGATTAAAAATTGATCTTTCTCATAAAACCTTCGTTGTATTGCAAAACTCTTTCTTCTAAGCAATACGCGATTGTTTTCAAATCAATTTTTCATCAATCGATGAATCTCAATTGTTCACTCACTCCGTGTTGTCTTCTTTGAGGCGTTCGGTTTGAGCGGCTAGAAGCGTGCAGAAACCACTGTCAAGGAGATTCTTTGGAATTATACGATCACGAGGCGGTACTTGTCTTGATCAATGAGGCAGGTGGGCCGTGTACCTCAATTCAACGAAAGTGATCAAAGACACTTTCGTGTGTTTTATTGCTAGCTGTTGTTTTGCGGGTACATTTAGATGGTTGCGGCTTATCGAATTGAGAAGTCAATCCAAAGCATGCTCATAGCATCCACAATTTGAAGAAATCATGACAAGTGCCTATCTACATAACCCGGCTGGATATTTTTATACTATGCTTCTCACTGCTGCGCAAATATCATGAACCGGTAAAGCTTCGCTACTCGATGGAAAGATGTCATGATCCGAAAGTAATGAGCATGTCGGTCCAAATGACATCATGAAGGCATGTCAAAGGGTGATCAGAGATCACATGATCTCCATAAAGCTCAAAGATCATCAAAGATGTGGATCAGTTCAAAGACCTCCACTGAAAGTACAAAACTATGCGGACTTTGAAGAATCGCTACTTAAGCACAAAGATTGCGAAACCTGAAGAATTGAAGTCTGAGCTCGAACTAAAGACAAAGATAGAATGCTAGGATGCAAAATGTATTTCATGGGGTGACCTCCCTTACGGGAAGATTGTTAGGAATTGGAAATTCCATGAGAAAGTGTCGGTCACCCCAATTATAGTTTAGCATATGTTAGCTTCGTGGAGCATGTCGTTATTTACGTTATTAGGTAGTTAATTAGTTATTTATTAGCGTAGTTGGTATAGTGTAACACCATGAAGGAAGGATGGGTCTTTACCCAGTATGCACGATCCAGTCCGGCGGAGGACGTTGTGTTCTGTAACTATAAATACCCTCACCTCCCAAGGTAGAGGGTTAGAACTTCTAAGCTAACCTTGCATTTTGTGTTTTATTTCTCTCTCTAGAATTCCCTTTCCTCTCTTCATCTCTCTAACAATGGCCTACTTGTTCAATTATCTACCTAGACCACCGAGTCATCTAAACAACATAAATAGATCACAACAATCTCTTTGAATGTGCATCGATTATAGAAAATTGAACAAGCTCACAATCAAGAACCGATATCCTTTGCCTAGGATTGATGATTTGTTTGATGATTACAAGGATCGAGTGTATACTCGAAAATTGACTTAAGATCGGATACCATCGGTTAAGGGTGAAAGAAGAGGATATTCCAAAGAACGCGCATTCGAACTTCGCTACGGTCATTATGAGTTTCAAGCGATGCCATTTGGTCTAATCAATGCGCCGCTATATTTATGGACCTAATGAATATGATCGTAAACCTTACTTGGATAAATTTTCATCGTGTTCATTGATGATATTCTTATCTACTCGTGATAAGGAAGAACATGCGAACATCGTGAAATGTCTTGGGATTACTCAAGATGAAGAAGCATGCATAAAATTTTCCAAATCCGACTTACGGATCGAACAATTTACAATTTCTTGGGCATGTGATTGATAGTCAAGGCATTCATGTGAACCCAACAAAGATTGAATGTTAAAAGCTGGCCGTCCCAACCAACCCAGAGATTCAACAATTTTAGGTCTCTTTGTTTATTAGGAGATTTATCAAAGGTTTCTCAAAGATTGCCAAACTATTGGCGGAACTCTTTCGAAAACAAAGAAGTTTGAGTGGGGAACCGATCAATAGTCGACTTTCCAACTCCTAAAGAAAAAGCTTTGCGAAGCTCCAATTTTGGCTTTACTCGAAGGAGTAGAAGACTTTGTGGTATCTTGTGGCCTTTCTGGGTCTAGGTGTTGTTCTAATGCAAAGGAATAAAGTAATTGCGCCTCCGTCAACTCAAGACTCATGAGAAAAACTATTCCACTCATGATGGAACTAGGAGCGGTTGTATTTGCTCTTAAGTTATGGAGATTTATGGAACCAAATGCATAGTGTTAATACAAATAAGCGTAAAAGCATTTATTTATATTTTACAATGTTCTAATGTTTTGTCGATAACAAATGTAAAATCATTTTAACGAAACAAATAAAATAAGTAAATGGTTTGAGCCAATAGTTTACTAACACACGTACATTTTCACATAAAACACTAAACAAGTAATAGTGCTTTCATGATTTAGTAATGCATATATACAACTAGTGTTTACATATTGGGTAGATATATACATACTTAGTATGTACGAGGTTTGAGCCAGCGTGTTGCCGGTGTTTTCATTAAATATGTAGCAAATAGATTGTCGAAGATAGTAATGTGAAAAGTTATAAGATTGCAAGTATAGTTTGTGCCATTCGTTGTTCAAACTATAGCATAAGCTTGTCACATAAGGGTAGTGGTTTTGGATGATATTGTACGGCCAAATCATGGGCATTTCGGCATGCAAACATGGTATACTTCTTGCCTAAGTTTCACATAAAGAAGGCGTGTTTGAACACATGTTCATGTCGCTAGAAAACCATAAAGTTGCGACAATAGCTCTGCAAGAGTTTGTAACATACAAAAACGACAAATCTTTTAAAACACACATCGGGTTCATATGTACCAAGTCTTTGGAAATGATGTGCAAATATGTTGCATCAGCGGTTGCATAGTTTCACGATTATGGTGCGGGCCCATCACATAACAGCGTCATTTGTGTATGCTATCATACTTACTTTGCCGGGCTATAGCGAGGCATAAAATATCGGCATCTTGGCATGTAAACATGCCATGCGTTTTGTCTAACTTTGACACAAAAAAATACAATGTTTTGGAACATATTTGGCGGACTAGAGCAGGAAATATGCTTCAAAACACATCAAGTTTTAAAATTTTGCCCTTTTAAACATCCACATCGGTAAGGTAATGGTTAGACTTCTTTTTTTTTCGGTGTTCCTTGTTTTCCTTTTCTCTGTAGCTGAGGTTCGATGGTCCTTGCATAAGCATAATAAAATTAACACCATTAGTGAGAGAAGGTAAAAGTAAATAGATAAAGGCAAGCATCATTTCTCATAAGCATATGAAAATCTGGCGAAGCATCATTTCTCATAAAGCACCGACACATCTGATTATGGAGTAATATGATTAGCAAATCTTTCTGTGCTTTAGGTGTTGGGTTGTTTATGTCGCGATAGCTTGTTACGGTGAAGTCATGTTTGTATTTGATGTTGTAAAATATTCTTTGTATCAATAAACCTCACCACTTTGTGCATGATTTAAGGTACATGAATGTGTTTTATTAGTATGTTTTTACCATTTCATTTTTTAATTAATTGTTTTATGGATTTGTTTGTTTTTGTTGGCTATATAAGGATGGCTTAGGCATTTTGCATCCACCTCATATCTAGCCAAGATGGGTGCAAGACCAAACATTGACCATCAAAAAAGTGTTGTGGTTCTAATAAGCTCCGCAGCTTTAAGCATCTGTTTGTGCAAGAATGGAGATAGAATGAAATCATCATCATGTACATTTTGCAGTAATGCTTGATGTTGAGGCTAACATTGAGAGAGATCGACTAATTCAAGAAGGCGGTCTTTTTAGTCCATTTGATGATGTTGCTCGATCTGCTTGAGTGCATGTTGGAGACGCAAGAGAGACCGAGATATGTTAGGCTGCAGGTCGGGTTTTGGATTTAGCTCATGAAGGGAGGCTGAAAAGGAGCGTCATGTAGGTTTGATGGATCTAAAGGGTTAGTGTTGGACCTCACGGTGATTGGTGTTAGTGACTATATTGCTAGCAAGGTTGCATAAATTTGAAGTTTGTTGTATTTTAATGTATTTTTGTTCATATTGGAATTCTATTATGAATAAAACCTTGCCTTTGTGTATGGATGCTTGTGTATGTTTTATATTAAAGGTTAATAAATGCAAAGGATTTAAGTAGTGTGAAAGGGTGTACACAATTAATCGATTTGATTAATGCCATTGGTTGAAGTTAAACATCACTGGCTATGGTTGAGTGGCAATTTGTGGTTCCAAGGTTATGTAACTGTGTGAATAATTGGTGTGTTACCCTTTGATATATGTGCAAGATGTGAGGAGAAAAAAGTGGCATGGAAAATCGACAAATGCTTGTCCTGTTTGAATATGTGTTGAGAAATAGTAAGTCTTGTGAGCATGTGTAAGTAAAAACAAAGCGAGTGGCAATATGTGGTCGGCCTTTAATAGCGGTTGGATGAATATTAAATGAATATGCAATTTTGTGGTGGTGGTAGTTAATGACAGTAGAGAATGCATGTATCATTACAAAGGCTGAATGATAAGCCATTTTTTTTAAATGTGCAATGCATCTACTAACAATATCCGCGTGATTTTAAATGAATCTTGTAAATATGCACAAAGCGGTTTGAATGGTGCGCCATATTTTTGGGTGCTATCTAATAATATAGAACAGTATTGCATCATGTGAGGGATTGAATTATAAGGGCGAGGATTGGAGATGTGGAATAGGCATGAAAAAGGGCTATGCTTATAGGAGATATTTAAAATGCTGCGAATGTTATTTTATCATAGACTATGGTTTAGCTTGTCAATGTAACTAACAAAACATAATGGCAATCCATCCTAGGTGTGCTAAGTGATGAGCGATGCTAATTCTAAATGGACATACATGCTAGTTTTCTATTTTCGCCAAGCTTCAAAAGAGGAGATTGAAATAGCGCGAGAAATGAATGAATTGTATGTAAGATTAGGTTGTGTTATCAGTGAAAGGGCCCGTTTCATTCAAGAGCTCGAAACCGTAGGCAACCTTTTGCACAAAAGCGTCGAGCACTTAAACAAAGTTCAATAGAAGAGATGGTAAAAAGTTGATGAAATGATAATAATGGTAGATGCATTGGATCTAAGATAAGGATGTTTTGCCATGAAGCTTAAGAGACTAATTGATTTCTAAATGTTAATGTGTAGCGTTATGTAATATGTATGTGTTTAATAAAGTTTTTGTTTATGTTTGAGAAGCATGCATTTGTAAATTGGTGTCATGAATAGAGGTAACAATAAAAGTTGTAATTTTAGCATCCACAAATTAAATAAAAAAAACCAAATTAGATGAACAGTAATGGATGAATCTGTTTTTTGTTTTTATTTCTTTGGTTGGCTATTTAAACTGACCACCCACCTTGTTAGTGAAGCACTTTATTTTTAAAGGCTGTGACAAAGAACTCGAGATAAGGAAATGTCTAGATACACTAGGTGTGATAAGCTTAAATGGCCAATTCTAACAACCGACGATATGCTAGTGTTCTATTTCTATCAAGACTCTGGCGCGAAGATATTGGGATAGCACTGAATGTCTTGTGAAACGGTAGCTTCAAATCACTCAAGAAAGGCTCGACTTTATTCAAGAGCGGGGACGTTATTGACGCAATGCTCAAACGGCCGAGAATATTTAAGGTTCAAGGTAAAGATGATCAAAAGATCCTGCAGATGAGTATCACGGCACCTTGAGCTGAGCTTAATGCGAACAATGACATCTTTATTGAAAACTTCGGGGGCTTGATGGATTTCTAAGTGTATGCTGCTAAGTGTACTGCGTGTTCTTGTTTGTTTTTTGGTTGTGTGTGCTAGTGATCTTATTTTGAGTATTGTTGTAGTGCTTGTGTGTGTCACCATGAAAATCGGTTGTAAGATATTGCATTAAATAAAACGGGTTGTTAAATTTGCAGTGCTAACCTTTTTGTTTCTTCGCATCTTCATTCTCATCTTGAAATAATGCTCTCCTCACACTCTTTGGTTGTTTGTTTTTTTGTTTTGGTCTTCAAATCCTCCATGTTAGTGTGGCGGTGTTGTTTGGTGTTTCTAGCGTGTTGTAAACCAATAGTTAGTATTTGTATTTGCAAATGAGACATGCATGACATATTGCATTTAATTAAACTATGATTAAATTTCTTGTGACCTTTTTGTTCTTTGTTTTACGCAATGCACTTTCTCCCGGTTGTTGTTGTTCGAGACGTTGTAGATTCAGCCGGTGTTGGAGGTTTCTTCTAATGGCCTATGGATGCACAACTAAACATTAAATATTTGTATGCGGTGTTATTTGTAAGTAAGATAGTTTGTCGATTTAGATGATGTTACCTTGGGATGGCTCTATCATCTTGATGGTTGCTTCGTGCCTTTTGTTTTTGCTAAAAACTTTAGCAACAATCAAATCTCTTGGCCTACTTGATGTCTAAAATAGAGTTGGAAGAAGTTTTGTCCCCTTCAATGGCAAAAATCTCTTGGGTATTTCTTGCAAGTCTTACGCTTTATGCTTAGCGAAGCTCGAGCATGAATACCACAGCGTCTTCGCGTAGGTGAAGAAAGTGACCTCTTATTCTTGAGCGGTCGGTGATAAAGCTTTGAAATTAAACTGCGTGGTTCACCCGTGAAACCCTCGAGTTTAATTTTAATGACATAATGTGTTTTTGATATTACATGAAGATGAGCCAAGAAATCACGGTACCTATATGATGGTCTTTGCTTGTTCCCCATGGTTCGGATACCAATACACCCCTCCTTTGTCTTTCACTTTGAAGCACATTGCTGCAAGACATGTACCAGTCTCTCTCTTGATGTTGATCTTTGGTGATTGTTGCCTCATTTGTGAAAAACACTCCCAGTAAATGTTTGCAAAAGTTTTAGGGGTTTTTGGCATTAAACTTTCTTTTTGGAGGTGTAATTGAGTATTGTTTGTTTTATTTTGCATTACAAAACTTACGAATACGTTTGAGGATCTTGGTTCACCGTGTCTTCAAGGAAATCTATTCGGCCCTTCTCTTTTTCAAATCTTCATATGGAGTCTTTATAATACTGGAGGGTTGGTGTTTTCTCGCGCTTCTCTTTGTGGCTTTGTATGTTGGAAAATTAGAACCACCAAATCTCATGTGACGATGGTCTGAAGCAAAATCGTAGATCAAAGATTTTACCTTGCTCGCGTGCCTCATCGCTTTCATGTATTTGTGGATTCAAGTAGTAACGTTGTAGACGTTCTTTGTTATTTTGGTAATGTGCCATGGTATTGTTTTACACATTGGTAAGAAATCGACACCAAACCTTTTTATAATCTTCTTATGCAATACCTTTAAATTTAAAGGCAAAATGACAACAATTATAACCGGGTGTTGAGTTGCACGAAGTTGAGCCTCCTCAAAATTTTCGACCATGTCATCCCACATGGTGAACTCAACAACATTACCACTGCAAAAGGCATCTCACGTTGTAGATGTCATAAGCTTTCCGCTTTTTTTTAAATGTGTTGCATGAAATAATGTACCTCGATTTTTGATATCGACTTTCACGTAAGCGGTTTGTTGTTGTGCGGCATTTGTTTTCTTTGCAACCTCACCCACCGACCGCAAACATCCCATGTAATCTATCACTGGTCAAGTGTTAGTATGCAACTGGTGCGGTTGCTCCAAAAATATTGGCGATGAAAGGTTACATGTAGAATCGGATGCTGCATTACGCCCATCGCATCTTCGTAGGAACCACGTATTGAAGCGGTTATCGAAACAAAATCAAAGTAGTGCTTTCGAGGCATGTTGGATGCTTGTATAGCATCAAACTTTGTGGCTTTCCCAAATGTGAGGCTTGTTTTGTTATTAATCGTTTGTTGGTAAGGATTTGTTGGCTCACGCTAAACTCCGAATCCGTAAACTTTTCGAGCTTGATTTTTGGGTTGAAATAGTCGAATTCTCTAATATTCATGTTACCCTATATAGCATTGCCCTGTTGATAATTATTTGTTATCGGACAAATCCGAAGTGGTGGTATGTTTTATGCAAATTGGTTGAATTAGTACATACCTCTTGATCTATCGAGGATAGTGAAACCACGTCCCTTTTTGCCGAAACTCCGCCCGGTATCCTTTTTGCGAATGTCATGAAGTCCATTTTCTGTAAACCCTTGCTTGAGCACTTTTGTGAGATGTTGGCTTTAATTGTCGATTATCAGTCACAAATTGGCAAACCGGTGATCTCAATGCTTTTGCCTTTAGGCGTCTGTACGAGCATTAAGGTTCCTCCATTGTCTTTGGTAAGTGATAAAAAGAAAGTTAGATACAGGTAAAAAGCGGCAATGAACAATGATGCAGGAAATAGGAGTCGACATTAAAATGATGAGACATGCCATATAAAATCGGTGAAAACAAATCTACCGAGCAGGCGTTTCACAATACTTTTATAAAAGGTTAAGCTAGTAACATGCAATTATGATGGGCTGTTATATAATAACAAACGAAATAAACTGTACGTAAAGACAAACACCGATTGTTATATACGTGGTAAAACAAAAGCTCTCTCTTTTTTTTTTAAAATCTTTGTATGATATTTTTGTGACATTTGGTCTTTGGTTATCTTGTCGTTTGATAAGGACCTTAACCCATGGGATGTGGCTCTAGCGGAGCCACATCACAGTATCCATGACCAAATCTGGCTCGGGAAGGTAAACACCAATTTTTTCAAAGATTGGCCTTGGCTTTATTGATTGTCATAGCGTGCGAGCTTTATTGGAAGCTGAGTGCGGCGAAAACAAAGGAGGTTTGGATCTTTATGAATAAGCGGTATCCTATGAATGAAAACTTTCTCGCCGAATCTTTTGCATGTGATGATTTGCGCTTCAATAAGCTTAGATATCATATGTGTCACTATCATACGTGTCCCGTTGCATAAACGCGCCGCCGTTAACATTCCTTAAAAGCATCACCGGTGATCCGACCTTGAGCATAATTCATGGGGTGAAACATGGCGGCTTAAATGTGTTTATATACTCGGAGGGTATAACATTTACATTTACCCGCTATTCCCGGTGTGGCTATATCATAGCTTGCATAATTTGTTACTTATCGACCATCACAGTAAAACTCTAGAATTAATAGTATCCGTTGTTTCATTTTTTAGGACACCGATTGCTTCTCTTGTAGAGTGATTGCCAAAGGGGTTTGAAGTGTAGGCTGGTCATAGATGAAATCTATGAGGTTGGAGAGTCCTTCTTCATCATCTTGTATGCAAAATCTAGAAGGAATCTCAACCCATGCTGAATCTCTAGGGTCTTGTTCATCAGGCTCTCCAATTTTACCATCTCCAATATCAAGAAGCCATTATGCAAAGGACCGCTACTGCTCTCTTCTATACTAAATCTGAGCGGAACAGCTTCATATTTTCTTTAAGCCTCATCACATAAAAATAAGGCCAGAGGTGTGATTTCGCAATCGATGATGCTACTATCTCCATTTTGCGCGCTTATTTTGATTGGCAACGTTTGGCGGAAATCACCGCAAAACCATCGCTTTTCCCACCAAAAAAAACATCTGTGGATCCAATATGTCTTTAAAGTCCTATCCAATACTTCAAAAGCATCGCGGCATTCATTGGCGCTTCATCCCGATAATCAGATCAGTTTCTTTAAAAGGTTTCCTATGAGTGTTTTTGAACACAACATAGGGACTCATCTGTGAGTTCGAGCGGAAGTTTGAATCTTGAATGTGCGGTTCGACCCGGCGGAAGAAGTAGAGAAGCAATACCGTAAGAAGCAACCGCTAACACAATTTTACCTTCAACCACATTGCTAATTATTGTTTTCCAAAGAAAAGTTTTACCGCTTCCTCCATGACCATATACTAATATTAATTCTTTCTTACCTGCTTTAAAAGCGCTTATAACAAAGATCCTATATAACTTTTTGTTTAGTGTTCAGCCTTTGAAATCGACTCATCCCTTTCTCGCAAAGATCTCCCTATTGTAATTCTTTTCTTCCATTAATAGGCGGTTGTTTAATTGATCCGTAAGATTTTTTGTAGGTAGCTCCAAACCATAATTCTAGACTGATTTTCCACAAATCGCTAATACTATTTCCAATTCAGATAATATGTAACCTTCCAATTTCCATCATTCATGATAGTTGGGTATATGTACTTGTTCCGAGACAATAATTGGAATATCATGGCCCATTTCTCGCCAATATTTATCCCATAAATGCAAAGGATTGGCAACCTCACAATGAGTGGAGAACTTGCAAAAGGAACCTGAAGTTCGGCAGATGAAGTCGAGCCACAGGCTTCTTTAAGGGTTGTGTCCCCCTTTTGTCATCACCAAGCAAGCTGGCATCACATGCAAAGACGATATGGGTAGACAATTTCGTTGATCGACCTAAGTTCTGTGAACCCCGACACCCTTTTTGATGACATAATAACATTCTCAAATAGAAAATCTCCCCGGAAGTTGGGTGTATATATGCAAGCCGTCCAATAGAAGATTTGTTAGTCTTTCATACGACCAACATTTCCGATCTCCGCATTCATACAAACTCGAAACGCAAGTCAAATGGCGCCCATCCTCATTTTCAATGTTGTAAGTAAACCATTCTGTCAGTGTTGTCAGCTTACGATCATGACGATTGACGACCGCCTCTAAGTTATCACCGTCTCTAAAAGTTACATGCTGCATGTTCTCCAAATGGAATGAAAGTATTCAACCGGGCTCTCTGATATGTATTTCAAATTTGAGGATTCTCCTACACGCTTCATGAGGACATATGAACCGCCATCGAGGTAATTCTGTATTTCATCAATTGGTTCTTGCGGCTGCATTGACGTAGTAGATGCTTCACCAATAGACCTTGCTACTTTAGCAAAAACTCTGTCAGTTCCTTTTGATATATACTTAAATAGATATTTTATCAGATGCTCCACCCACAGTATTCCACATTGATGTGAGCTTCAAATGCCAGGCACAAATCACGGTTATATGGCACGACATACCCGTTGTCAAGCTTTACCTGGCCTTTTGCTGCAAAATTTATTTGCCTTCTTCTCGATAATGGATAACCTTGTCATCAAAGAAAGTTTCGTTATTCTATTGTTTTGGAAATTTTTGCTGCAGAGATCGCTTTTCATACACGTATTCGTATTTGGCCTTGCCCACGGGCCATGCATCATCATTTCTGAAACAATTTTATAAGTGTGTGGATCATCGTGAGGATCAGGTAACTCTGCAGAAATGTATTGGTCAACATCTGCAGGATTTTCTATCTTGGTTGATGAAGAAATCCAAAGGAGTGTGTGACAGGTGGCAAGCCACGCTCAAACTCGATGGTGTACAGCACTGCAGGCCAAAATAAATTAGCAAATAAAATTAGAATAGCGATTTGCACACCGTAACAAGCATCCATGGGAAAACTGAAAGTGAAAGATAAAGCACAAAAGGTTTATGTGTGTAAAAGAATAGGCATACCTCCCGTGACACAACCAAATGTCTGCCTTCCCTTCATAAACTTTACAAATTCTTTGACCTTTTGCTCAAAAAAACTTCATACTATATTTGCCTATATCGGCGTTGTCAAGTGAGGGAACTAGGACATGTATCTTTGTATCTCAGGCCACTTTACATTGCATGTGAATGTTATAAAGAAACGTGGATTACCAAGAACCCTGCAGATCGCCAATGCATCTAGATAATGACTGTACATATACCTTGGGCCTCTAGTAAACGATTTAAGGCAATATAATGCGAGAACCTGCCTGCGACCCATCATGCTCTCCCCTTGAAATCGCATCATAAAGGCCTAAGAAAAAATACCCTCGAGTATCACTCTGGTGTGTCCTATAAAAATCCATCCTATTATGTTCTATGCAGAAGATACGCCAACAACGTACTGCTGAAACAACCTCCTGCAAAGTAAAACAACAGCCATAACTATCATACCGGATGCAGTTGGTACGCCGAGAATGCATTCATTGACACCCGCTTTGGCTCAATGTTTGGATCCGCCTGTTTTAACTTCAGTTTGTATGATACCGGCCGACCATAGATAAATATCAACGGAGACTGCAATGACATGTATGACTTATGGATCTTGCGGATTCTTTTAGCGCCCATTTTGGTACTCCAGTATAACATCGTAATTTGATTCACTTTCGTGCCCGTAGTCAAAGACAATAGCGCCGAGCATTTGATAATGGAGCTTCATAACTGCGTGGAGCTTCACCGTTGTAAAGCTTTACCTTAAATTCAGGGACATCATGCTGGGCACATTTTTCACGTGCACTGAATATCTGCATTCGTTCATTGTGAGTATCTAAAAAGTGAATGAGCCCTTGCACTATATCTAGATTCAAATCACGCACCATCCGAGGTTGAAAATGGCTCAACCTATGCTGAACTTCATCATGCGTCATAGATGTAGAGTCGCAAAAACTTCGGATCATCATTAACCGTGCAAAGTAAGCCTATCCGATGATACATTTGGCCAGAGACTTTAAAAACATATGGGCCTCCACCATTGTTGATTGTGTTGTCAACTGCGCACCGAGCGACGCCATTGCAAACATTTGATTGTATGTTTGTATATTTTCCATAAAGGACGCTGGTCAAGCAAGTCCTTGATATACTAAGGCTGGTCTCAAGGCGTTTTTCATAAAACTTTACCATCCCACAACATGTATGGTATCTAAGCGGGGCATCTGCAACACAATGCCCTCGCAATCGCTCCGCACGCCAAAAAACAAAGATTACAATAACAGATCGCTCAGACAGCCTCCTAGATCATCGCACTCAAAGCATGCCTACATCGATTAAAAAAGCATAACGAAATTAAAGAGCTGACAATATATGTTTGTGAAAGAATGTGGGGCCGAAAAATGGGAAGCCCACCTTGCATCGTAGAAGAAGATAGCTCTCCATCAATGTTGCATGCACTGTTATCTGACGTAGAATGCACCCTGGTCATGAGCACGCCGGCGCACATTCTTCTATGAGGTCGGGCCTACACATCCACCTCTTTTTCCGACGCGATTGATGACCAACATTTTTCCGTAACACCTGGTTGATCAGTATGTACCGTGGTTGTTGGTAACAAAAAGAAAGAAAAAAATTAAAGGTGATGCCGGGCGTAGATCTCGTCTTTATAAAAGGAAAAAAAGAAAAAAAAGAAGAAAAAAGAAATCTCTTTCATTTGTATTAGGAGTGGATGGCTCCCCGGCGGTGTGACCATCGCCTGTTGAAGTCGATTGATGCACAGATGCTGTGGAGAGCTGACACGGCCGCCTTTTTCTTTGGTTAGTGTTCCGCAAATAAGCACCATGAAATGCGACATCAATGGCGGGATCACCATCAAACGTGGCTCCAGCTACTGGGAAACAAATGGATGAAATTCAAGTTGAATATTGCATGGAAACACAAAAGAAGATAACAATACTAACCTCGCAAGACATGTAAAGGCAGCCGTCCAACACCTTCCTCAAGACAGCGTCACATGCCTGATGGTCCTGCACACGGAGTCTAACAGCATCACCAGACATTTCTTTCCTTTTTCTGGTTTGTTTTGAAGCAGCGGCATTGCGTGAAGGAAATCCTAATGATAACAAAGAAAAGTTCGGAAGGGTGACTCAGCATTCTATAAAAAACAATAAAAGATGACAGGATACATCAGAAGAGAGAACAGGCAGAACCACCTTCCATTGCATTAGGAGTTGCAGGGTCACACGCGTTGCTGGGCTTCTATTTTTTAGGCGTCCCTCTTTTTCCAACCTGCGAAGGAGATGTGCTATGATCCAAATGCAAGTCTGTTCCAATAAAAAATAACACCATGAAGCAATGACAAAGCAGGATATGAAAACAAAGAAAATCAATTTAACAAACCTGATCTAAAAAGAGAAGAGCAACATTCACCTCCCATGACAAAGGAACCGCCGCCTGATCAACGGTGTGCACATAACCATATCGCCATAAGGGTTGGTTGCCACCTCCTTTCCCTCCCTCCTTCTTTTTCTACACTGCAACGGAGTTGGTCATGATCCAAATGCAACCTTGTACCAATTAAAAAAAAACGTGAAGCTGACCTTTATGAAGCTGACCTTTATAGCACACCTCACCTCCCATCACATCAGGAGCCTTTGGCTGACCTCCACCATCATGCTAACATGCATCATCATACGCAGGAAAACCCGGTCCAAAAAAAAACTATGAATATTCTCTTCAGCATTCCCAATGTGCTCTGAAAAACAAAGGCATCAAACCAGCTTCGGTGTGCATTGGAGATGATGATAGGGCATCCACAATTGTTTGGATCAATTTGGTGCCTCAGCCTGCACAGGCTCCTTTCCAAGAACATCTATGCAAAAAAAAAAAAACAACAACATCAGGACAAACATGTTTCAAGGGGAAAAATGACAATAAGTGCAGGCATACAAAAAATGAGAAACTAAAAAAGGCAAACCAACCCGCAGCATTGTGAATCTCTGCTGCAGCAAGCAGTGATGACGCATATGGTTGACAGCCACAGACGGCTGGCATAATGGTATTACACATTTCGCACCCAAAACCACCGAGTATATTTTGCAGCATTGTTTTGTATGAGGTTTTCAGCTGAGTGATTGTGAATACTTTGCGAGCCAGTTATTGGTTTTGAAATCATAATTATAAACAATAATAGACAGTCCAATTATGAAAGCAACAAACAGCAGACAAAGTAAATCGACTAACATATTCGAAACAGTTAATGAGAGCAACAAAAGCATTATCAATTTAGGGTTTGCAAAAAGAGAAGTTGGGGAAAAAAAAGGTAAACAAAATAATTAAAAGAAGTTAGTGGCATTATCTAAAAACAACAAAAGAAACCAAAAAAAATGGAAACCAAGGCAACCCAAAAAAAAACACCAAACACTGCACAACATTTAATAAGGAGCACATTCAATTGCATTTTCTTCTAACAGTAAACCCCAACCCAAAATATAAAACTCATTCACTCACCCCAACACCTTAGCATAAGTAACTTTTCAACAGGCATAAGCAACACCTAACTACTCTAACTGCAGATGCCTTTAACAGTTAACCCCAAACCAAAGCACATCAACCGTTTACTCAACCCAACACCTAACCATAAATACCATTTCAACCAGCATAAGCAAGGCGCAACTACTGTAACAGCTAAACATAAGAAAGGCACAACAAATAAACCTATAATAACTCACAAACGAACCCCAACGTAGCATGGCATAACCACCATAAAGACATAGTAAAATAAGCCCTAAAGAAAAGGAAAAAAATCAAACCTTCAATTGTTTCCCCCATATCAGAAAATATGAAATTAGGGTTTTTGATAATCAAGACCTGAAATTCGTAGCCTTACCTTCACATTTACCAAACACCAAAAATATATGAACCAAAAGAAGGTTACCGGTGTAGCAAATACCATGTGGCCAACGGAGATCTGCAAAATGGATAAAAATATTGTTTCCATGGTAACGAATCACGTGACCCATCTCACCAACCAGCATACGAACACGCAAAGTGTTTAGGTTGATCAAGGCACGTGGGGGTTTTCCCCCGAAAAATACCTACGGGATCTAAGATGAAACGGGAGAATGTGAGTAGAGATGAATAGAATGGGCGGGTTAGCTAAATGGGGCCCCGCTAAAAACACGGGCAAAAAGACCGCCCAAACCGACACTGTTGTTATCAACTGTATCAAGTAAGTGTACTGTAGCTAAGGATCCTAACAAATGTAATATAGTATAATTGCTTTAATATCTACCCGATACTCCATACAATCCATTAAAATAGATACTAGTTCCAAACAAGTGTTGAATTCACATAATCATCATTCTTCATGTTAGTTGTTGCTTATATGATATTTTGGGACGTGACAACCAATTACCATCTTTTTATTTCTTATAATTACATAGATTCTTCACAATTGAAAACACCCAAATCCTAGTGAACGACCTCGGCTTACCAACCAAAACTAACTACATACGAAATGGTCATACTTGTCTATGTGTTCTTAGCTTAATTCGGTAATCCTTGTTATAAATTTAAAGCTAGTAATCGCGAGATACATCAAGTTTTTGGCGTCACTTCTGGGGATTTGTTTGTTTTTTTACGTGTTTTGAATCTTTGTTTCATTTTATTTTATTTGTGCTTAAGATAGCTTGCAAAAAAATCAACCAAAAAGCAACAGAAATCCAACCGATTGCCGGAAGGATCGGGTGGACCATTCTGTCCGAAAAACCCATAATTTTTTTTTCTTCGTTATACCTTTTGTCTTAGTTCTAGCCTTGTTTAATATTTTTCCTAGTTGTGTTTTTACTTGATTAAACTCTTGTTTAATCTTTTTTCTAGTTGTGTTTTTACATATTTTTACTTTTTTTTCAATCCCGAAAAATCCAAAAACAATCACCACCCAATCGCCGTTGCACCACTTTGTCCCAATTCCGTATTTTCTCCGCACACGGTTTTATCCTGAACCACGCGGTTAGAACCCGAAGTCAGTCAAACCACACCGTTTGATAGATTTGGTGTAATTTTTAATTTGCGGTTTCATTTTGCTTAATTTTAATCCTAGTTTTTCTTTTAATTGTTTCTTACTTAGTTCTATTTAGTTAAAAAGGGGGTTTTTTACAAATTGTAGTTAGTCGTTTATTTATAAAACTCTTTAAAAAAAATCTTAGAGTTATTTAGTTTATTTCTTTCAAGTCATTTTTCGAAAAAAAAAAAAAGTTCTTTTATTATAAATTGTTGTGTTTAGTCCCTCGAAAGTAAGGCTCATCCATGGTGAATAAACTATAAGAGAGGTATAGGCGGGTCTCCCGATTCCTTAAAGAAGTCGGTTTTTAATATGCTCCATCGCGACCGCTTCTCCGCTTCTTTGTGCCTTTCAATGGAGCTACCGAGAACTCTTGGGAAAAGAAAAAAGTCATAACTAGTTTATTTTTCAAAATTTTCTCATAGTACTAGTAATAAATAATAATAGCAAAAATTTTCTTATAGCCTTAAGTTATTTCTCTTTTACGTCAAAAAAAAAAGTTTTGTCGTGATTAGTTTGTTTTTCTAAATTTTCCAATAGTAATAAGAGTAGTCCCGTTTTTTCTAAAAGTAGATAGTTTGTTTTTTAGTTTTCATCCAAACTCGACATGTTTGAGGAGAAAGTCGAAACTCCACCCGATTCCCAACCATAATCGTCCTTGATTCCGATGACCAACCCATGTGGTCAAGCACTAAGCGTTGTACCAACACCTAGTTCCGCTATTACTCAACACACCCTTCCCAATAAATTCTTTATCAAGGTTACTCACATGCAAATGATACGGGAGAATCAATTTGATGGGAGAATCCGTCCCGATCCGCACCAACACATAACCAATTTTCTTGAGATTAGCAACTTATTCCAATATGGTGAAAATCAAGAGGAAGTGGTTAAATTGAGGACTTTTGCTTTCTCATTGACCGGAGAAGCTAAGACTTGGTTGAACGAGCTAAATGAAGGAACGATTACTACGTGGGAAGAGATGAGAGAAGCTTTTATTAGCCGATAATTTTCTCCCTCTAAGTTTAAACGTCTCCTAAATGACATTCACAACTTTCACCAAATTGATCACTAAACTCTCGTTGATGCTTGGCTCTATATGAAAGATATGCTTCGCACTTGTCATAGACACGGTCTAACCAAAGGAGAAATCATTCAAACATTTTATCATGGTTTAGACGATCCAACTCAAGGAATTCTCGACGCTGGAGGAATCTTCCTCTACAAAACTCCAAACGAAGCTTACAAAATCCTCGAGGACAAGGTCTAACTCAAGCTCGATTTCTTAGAAAATTCTCAAAACAAACCCAATCTGAATACCGTTGTTTACGCCGGTGGAAGCAACATCTACTCCAATCATGCCATATTGATGGAGACGTTCAAGATCTCATAAAAATCAATTCTCGAATTCCTAAAAATAAGAGGAGAGCTAAAAGAGATGCGAGATCGTCGGAGAGACAATGAAGGACACCACGATGCAGAGGACGACACACCAATGTGTGAACCTCATGAAGCATATTATGCCCAAGGATATCACAAAGGATATCATCGCCAAAATTCCAGAAATGCATACTCCTATCTAGACCACAACCCAACCCAAAAATATCCTCGATATCAGCCATGGAATAAGATACCACATCTATCACAATATTAGAAATTACCTAAAACCTCACCAAAGAGATGAGAGAGTGGATGGCTAGTCAATTGAAAGAAAATGAGGATATGATGAACAAGTTGGTTGATATGGAACGAATTGATCAAGGAAGAAGGAACCACCAAGCGATAATCCAAGATCTGGAAAGGAGGATGAAAAGATTAAGTGAGGAGCAGGAAGTCCATCATGTTGAATCTCTTCCTTGTACCATAGATTCCAACATGAGACATGAATTTGTCTATGAACCAACCTCAATTCAAAACGAGAATGATAAGGGGGATGTTGTATTTATCGAAGAGGACGAGATCGAGCATATTCCAACCACGCAAAATCCAAACCAAATCATGTCTAACTCACCAACCATGTCACCTTTTCTTGAGGATTGCACCATGCATATCCCAATGACTCAATTTAAAGGTTCTAAAAAAAATTTATTTCCGAATCATGTTGGTGATAAGAAGTTCAACAAAATTGATGGCAACTAGAATGTAGAACTGGACGAATGGTCTGATCCACAAAATCCAGCTTCCTTAAAACAAAACGGTAGGACTAACCCACCTCCTCCTACTCACCTTGAGAATGTAGATGCCGATTCACTAGGAGTGAATTCCAATGACCCTAAAAATCAAAAGATCGCCACCTTCCTCATTTCTAATAAAATCGATCAAGCGTTCAAGATAACGAAAAGGGACTATAACATGGTCAAATCAAAAGAATCAGATGTATCTCCATCACTTGTGGAATGCATACCAAAGATCCCATGTACTCAACGTTTAAGACCAAGTCCCTATTTGAATCGTATTGTCAAAGTATCCTAACCCGGGGAAGGGTCTAGCTAATGACTCAAAAATAAATTGAGCACTTCTTGGGAGGCAACCCGTGTTTTTAATTGTTTGTTTATTTTAATTCTTGTTTTGAATAAATCATGTACACCCTTTTGGCAAAATTCTTTTCAAAACTCTGAAAATCTTAAGTGTGGGGGTGTTACATGCTCGTAATCTATTATTGTATGCAATTTCTTTATTTTGTTTATTTTGTTTTTGTTTGAATAATTGCAGCAGGTGATGGAGGAGGATGAAAGAATCGGTTGATCTCACAAGCTTATGCTAGCTTATGCGTCGCATTTTATCATATGGAGTTCGATCACGATTTCTTCGGCCCGAGAAGTTTCGTTTCTCTCAGACTTGTTATTTTATTTTCCCTATTTTTCATACTTTGAAGTTTATTTTTCACATTGAGGACAATGCTTAACTAAGGTGGTGGGGGGAAGTAAAATAAGAAAAATGAAACTCATTTTGAAATGTTCATATTTTTGGGCCAAATTTTAAATTTTGTATACTTGTTTACCTTTATGATCTAGTTGTTTTCATGCGTATAGGTTAATATATGAGAATAACTGGATCAATCCATTGGTGAAATACAGTAAAATTTTGAAAAACTTGAGATGTGTCCCGATTAATATTGCAATCCATTCTGGGATCGATGACATTTGCTAGCATACATTATAGCCATTTCCACTAAATTGTGAGGATTTGAGCCTATTTCATATATAGCATACATCTTTTATGCTTGAATATTTGGCTATGAGTGTGCTAGTGATTTTATTTATTCTAGAACTTGTACTTGCAAATCATTACCATACCGCAGTAAGATCACATTTGTGTGATATAAGTGTATATGCGTGATAAAGAGACAACCTTAGGAATAAAACCAAATGTCCTTCCACTTACATCTAATGATTTTAGCTAACCACATCGGTTAGTTAACCACCCTTATATGGACTCATTTTTTAGCTCTCATATTTAGCGCTAGATACTCTTAGTACACCCTTTGAGCCATTCTTTTCTTTTTGTTACATCTACTTATGCCATTCTTTTCTTAGTACACCCTTTGAGCCATTCCTACATTCATGTAAAAGGAGATTATTAACAAGGTATAGTGACACGATACCGGCCTTACAGTCTCCATTTTAGACATAGGAAAGCCTAAGACTAAAATCGCTGAATGCGAAAAATTCTCTGCCTTTGATTTTAGAAGGTTAGCCTAATTAAAAATTCAAGATTCTAAGAATGTTTTGCTTCAGCAACATGAGAGTAGCCACATAGCAATTCCTTGATCTACTGTTTGATGTAATAAGATATGAGTTGTAACTCAGGGATATCAATGCGGAAGTTGACCAAGGGTAAGAAGGCATAAGTAACACAGCTGACACCTCAACCCGGGTTGAGACGCGTACAACGCGCGTTCGGGGTCAAAGGAAACTTCCTTTTCTTCGAGCAAATTTTTCAACCACCTAGGCAGTGAACCTAATCGTTGTAGTGTAGTATTAGGGTAAGCCTCAAGATTGATATCATTCTCTAGGGGAATCGGAATGCTAGTTAGAAATTACTACGCTAAGGTTGGGGTTGAGGAAGATTATTTTTTTATCTTTTTTATATTTTTTATATTTTTAAAAAAATTAAAAGGTACGATCTCGGGGTATTTGATTTGGGGGGTGGTACTTCTACCGATTACTCTACTATTCTAATTATCTAAGCTAAGGGCTAGTCTATGTCTATTGAAGTGTGCTCGTATGATGATTAAAGATGTGTCTACCTAGATACTATTACTCCCTAGTTATCTTTTATTGATGGTTGAATTGTCACATTCTTATTCTTAACGCGTTGTGTTTTCTAAGGTCGTAGGGTATGCTTTTATCCCTAACTCTTTGAAGCTACCTAAGGTTAATGACTACGAAATCTCTAGGATTCATAAACTTAGCACTAAGGTTTTCTTGGGATTTTTAGCCTACAATTCCACTAGTAATTATAAACTAATGTTCAACAAAGATTAATCAAGCATTAATAACACAACGATGACTTTAAGCACTCCTAATCCAATTTACAATTAAGATAAGAGACAACCAATCAATATTCAATAACTAGGTTTCATAGATCTAAGCAAACACACAAGTAAATTAGTCGGACATGTTAAACATGCAAGCATACACACATTCAATCAAAGACATAATGAAATCAAGGGAATAAATAACTTATCTCGATGTAAAATAAGGTATTAGAACCTAAAATACTGCCCTGACGGACTACAATCGTTTTAGGTTTTTACTCCACAAGTCTACCTCTTTTAAAGTCTAAAAATTCGAATTCTATATATAGAGTTACAACTGCGACTACGTCACCTTTTAATTGTGACGCCGTTAGATCGCCGCCATTAGGGTTTCATCTTGGCCAAGTCAACATTGGGACGGCATCACATTGTGGTTGTGACGCCGTCAGCTTCAGCCTGACACCGTCTCAATCTGATCTAGGCCGTCTGGGATGAAAAGTCTTCGTGAAGCCCTACTCTTCAAAGCCTGACGCCGTCAGGTGTAAAATAGCAAATTCGCTCCTGAGTTGTCACAAATATAGGGATGGCGTCGCCATTTGTTTGTGACGTCTTTGGGTGCATTTCCAGCAGCTTGAGTGTCTTGATCTTGACTTTAGCCATTTTCTTCACATATTCACTTCTTTTCGTCCAAATAAGCATCATTCCAGCATTTTGCCTTCAAGAGACCTAAAAGTGAAAAGGAACGAAATTAAGCAGAACGGATATAAAAGTGGCCGATTAAGGGCTTAACTGACCCCTTAAAAGTGTACATTTTAAATCCTTATCAAATATCCCTACACTTGGTATTTGCTTGTCCTCAAGCAAATGTGCTTTTGGCCAATCAATTTATAAGTTAGAGGGCACAAAGCCATGGTTTAACATAATTCATAACAAGTATAAGCCCCGCAAATTTCATAAAAAGCACGGAAATTATATACTGGCACCTCACAAGTGATGTTTAGATACTCTCATCTCTCGGGTGTATATAAAATATATCAAATGGAAATGGAAGATAAAAACACATTAACCAGTCCTAGTACATAGATTACCATAGGCTTGAGACTATATCAAACCTCCACCGCTTGGCGTAAGCACCTCGAAAAACAATCTAAGAGGTCTTTTAAAGGGTTGTAATGTTAGGCTTACGTTAGGGAAACAAAGGGTTTGGTTGGATAGGCGATTTAGTGGTGGCAAGTCAAAAATATTTATGTTACAAGCATGAGAAGAATGGCGTTGCTAAGCCAAGACTCGACTCTCTAAAATCTAGATAACTTGAAACAAACAAACATAAATATAAAGATAGATGTAGGATGGTAGCCCGTGTTTTTTTCTCATTTTTTCATTTTTTTTTCAACACTCTTTTTTCGATTTTTTTTTTCATACACTTTTACTCTACCATCCTCTACGATAACATCAAAATATAAGGGATTTATAGGTACATCCCTACACTTGAGTTTTATTACTCTAACGCTAATTTGACCCGAATTGAAAAGATCAAAACACTTGGAGTACATTATTACGTAGATAAAGGAAATTTGAATTTAACGTTCTTTCCCGTCACTCCATAAAATTTAACTTTTCCCATGAGTCTCATTCGTCCCAAAATTGTATACAAAGGATATGACTCAACTTAGTAACTTATGCAAGTAACTAGATAATTGAACTAAGGGTTTAGTAATGATAACAATAATGCACTAAAAGTGAGTGCAAACAAGGTAGGCTAAGGCGATTTGGGTGTACATTTGGGGGTGGATTGTAAACAATGTTTTCATTGATATTTCGGAAAACCGAAACATCACGAGAACCGAAAAAAGGATAGGCTCTAAGGGGATAACTATGGGTATCGTGTACTAAAGATGAGTACAACACAAGGGTGTGGGAGAATTACTCAACCGATGTGGAAGAAGTAATTATAATACGGGTATCTAACAAGGGTTATCCTAATGCCTCTTATCATTTAGTTATTCCTAACTACACAAGTGTAGCCTCACTAGCGATCTCGGAATGCATCACAAAACAAGTTCTAGAATCTATTATACTGACGGTACACTCTTGAAGCATTAAAGGTGAATGCTTTAATCCCTACAAATCTAGGGGCGAACCTCACATTTTTTGGGGTGGAATTTGAGTGGTAAAGGGTTTTTGTGCTAGTCATATAACTTCCTATCCATGAGACGCTTTATTAAGACTAAAGACCCACTCCTACATGTCATGAAAAAATTTAAATTTGATGCTAAAATTACCCTAACCGATATTTCTCATGGTTTATTACACAAATGAAATTGGACAAGACAAATAGTCAAGGATAAGCATAGTTTCAAAGTTCCCGTTTTATTCTCCCTCCTTACACTTAAACAGAACATTGTCCCCAATGTTCCCCAAAAGTATCAAAGTTATAATAATGGAAGGTAATTAAAAGAGAAAGAAACTCGTACTCTCCTGATAAGCTCGGTAGGATCCGTGTGAAGTAGTGGTTAAATTCTTTCCAAGAAGAATGTATGCGTGAAAAGCTCCATCCAATCTTATGTATCTTCTTCTTGATAAATAAAACCTGACACTTAAGAAAAATGAACCTAAACTCGCGTAAAATCGATGGTAAAACTATATATGACTCTATTAAACTAGGATATAATGCTTGTGGAATGGATGTTTGCAGATTTTGGAAAATTAAGACCGGAAATTCAAAAATTTATTAGTAGCACGAAAAAGGAGAGAAAGTTAGATAAGTGGTTTATGCTCCCGACGCTAGGGGTTATCCTGACGAAACTAGTCTGCTGCGATTTTCGAAAAATTACATCTTTAGAATCTGCAAAATTCGCAAAACATCTGTTATGACTTGATACAAGCATTTGCCTCTAACAAACACACATATATATCTTTTCAAGAATTGCAATTCTCATGTTCACGCTCTTTAAAAACGTGTA
Source organism: Chrysanthemum makinoi (assembly GCA_910596185.1). Taxonomy (NCBI): domain Eukaryota; kingdom Viridiplantae; phylum Streptophyta; class Magnoliopsida; order Asterales; family Asteraceae; genus Chrysanthemum; species Chrysanthemum makinoi. The sequence continues at coordinate 116,130,122 of OU343220.1, read as the reverse complement.
ATCTTCCCTACACTTATTCTTTTTGTAAAATACCTTTATATGTAATCAAGACGAGGTTAAAGACATAAAAAGCATTTTCACAAATTTAAACATGAGAATAAACAATCAATGAAAAGATACGACACACAAACAAGCAAACAATTAAGCATGGTTTGCCTCCCACGAAGCTCTTTTCTTTATTTATGAGTCTTGTAGCTAGACTCAAAGTCATGAGGTCTCATTCTTAATACTCTACTGACAAACTAGCATCTACTCTATACCTAGGCCCTAGGGTTAAGCAATCCTTATAGTAAAGTCTCATTTTCTCCCACATGAAGTTAAAACCTTTTTCAACACCGTCTTCGCTTTTTTCATCAAAAGCTCTATTGTTGTCTCGCCTATAAAGGATAAAGGGCCATATCCATTCATCTTCCAAGGCATCCTATAAGTGATCTCATCTTCCCCTTCCATAAACCTAACCGTTCCTTCGGATTTGTTATAGCTCATTTTAGACTTTTCAACAAACGGTTTTCCTAGCACAACTTGGGACAATCTATAGTCAATGACACATCCTCTAGGACCACAAAATCAACTAAGTAGGTGAAATTTTCTATAAAGACGTGTACATCCTTGACTTTTCCCACAAAATTGCAAACCCCACCCGAATACTTAGGGTCTCTCCTAATCTTAAGTCGCTCATTCATAATGTCATTGTAAATGGTGACATCACATTGTGGGAATTGGTATCTATGTTAAGCGTGCTTTCGACATTCCCTATATCCAATGCATACAAGGGATTTTCTGATGTTCCAAGTATTTCCTCTCTAATCTTTGGCATATCTAATGATGGGTGACCGATGATTGTGATTATGTATTGGTGGTAAGAAACCTCTTCCTTAGTGAGGTAAAGATTGAAGTAAGCACTATCCTCCTCATTCTCATTTTATTCACTAAACCATTATCAATTCTTTTTTGCTAATCATAGAGCCAACAACAGAAAGGCGCCCAACCACTTTTTCAACAACATCCCAATTATACTGTCACAAATACCCTTTGTAAATCTTGAAGATTTTGTTTCTACTCACATATGGGATTTCTTTGGCGATTGGGTTGTGTGTTCGATGGGTTGGGTTTGAGTGAAAGAAAGTGATTTATTTGGTGGTGGGTTATTGTTTGATGGGTTATCACCTTCCATGATGAAAAGTGATGGGATTACGAACAAAGGTCATGAAGAAGGATAGGCTACGAAGGAAGCTAAAAAGGAGAAAAAATCTCACTTGATGGGAATCAAGCAAGGGAACCTAAACGAGGTGGAAATCTAACTAGCTATTCTATTCCCGGCAGCAGCAAAAAACTTGATACGCGTACAACGCGTGTTCGGGAATCAAAACTTCCTTTTCTTCGACAAGTTTTCAACCACCTAGGATGAACCTAATCGTTGTAGTCTAGTATTAGGGTACCCTCGGGATTGATATCGTTCTCTAAGGGAATAGGAATGCTAGTGAGAAATTACTACGCTAAGGTTGGGGTTGAGGAAGATTATTTTTTTTATCTTTTTATATTTTTAGAAACTAAAGGTACGATCTCGGGGTATTGGATTTGGGGGTGGTACTTCTACCGATTACTCTACTATTCTAATTATCTAAGCTAAGGGGTAGTCTATGTCTATTGAAGTGTGGCGATGATGTATGATGATTAAAGATGTCCTAGAATACTACCTCCCTAGTTATCTTTATTGATGGTTGAATGTCACGTCCTTATTCTTAGCGTTGTGTTTTCTAAGGTCGTAGGGTGTGCTTTTATCGCTAACTCTTTGAAGCTACCTATGGTTAATGACTACGAAATATCTAGGATTCACAAACTTAACACTAAGGTTTTTGTGGAAAACTAGAAGGGGGGGTTGAATAGTTTTCCCGATTTTAAGTTAGTTTCAAAAACTTTAGATTCGATATTATGTGAAATCGTATGGATGAAGAGAAAGTATGGATCTAATGATAATGCAAGTAAATAAAGTAAAGCAAGGGATAGAAATGACACAACCGATTTATAGTGGTTTGGCTACAAGGACACCTTCCTTGCCTTACTCCACTCCCTGAGTCACCTACTTGAGAGTTCAAGCACTATGTCAACAAACTCCTTCAACTTGGCGGAGAAGCCTTCACAACGTTGCTTACACCTTTTTCCGGTACAAAGCTAAATACAGGAGTCAGTAACACGTGGACCATGAGAACACAAGCATTAAAGAACATACCCTAAAATTGAAAAATATTGAGGTTTTCATCCAAAGTGAGAAAATAGAAGATAAAACTAGCTTCGTCTCACGAGCATTAAAGAACATACCCCAAAAAAAATTGAAAAAAATATTGAGGTTTTCATCCAAAGTGAGAAAAATAGAAGATAAAACCTAGCTTCTGTCAACATTAAGGCTGGGATCCTTGGTACTGGTGATTCGGCATTTCCTTTTGGAAACATTTGTTCCTAGTGTGTGCTATATGCAAACAGCTTTGGAGTTGCGGTTATCTAGACTCCTAAAACGAAAAGAAAAATAAACTAGAAGTGAAAAAGCATACTATTATGTGAGATAACTCGAGTGCTCCTAATTCATTGTTGTTTAAATGAATGTACCCGAAAACACATATTAGTTATGTGTCCTCTTTAGCATTCAAAAGACATGAGACGCAATGAAAACGGGTTTTATCTTTGTATTAATAATGAAAAAGCGATTTGTCCTAGACGTTGAGAATTGCTTTGGGAAATTTATACGGAATAGGTATCATTTTAAGAAAAGGTTTTGAAAACAGGTTTCTATGTGCGAATAAGAATCGTTTTATTCTTTGAAAAGAAGATGTGTATGTAATTATGTGTTTGCAACTTGTACTTATTTTGAAAGAAAATAAGAAAAACTATAAGTGAAAAACTTATCTAGGGTTTTGAAAATTCACGTATTGCTTGTGAGTTGTGCGTAAATAGAGTTCCTAGACTCCGGAAAGAAGAAGGCTAGTGTTTACATACCTTGTAGGGTTAAAAAGTAAATTACGACGATTGTTCCATGAGACCAAGACCAAGACGAAGTAGGTTGAATTGTTCCCGCTTCTACGGTTTGGTGAGGACGTCGGCTATGTTGTCTTCGGATGCTACCTTCTCAATAGAGATGTTCCCTTTTGAACATTGTCTCTTAAAGTGATGACGAATTTCTATATGCTTCTCGAAGAATGTAATATCGGATTCTTGCTTAAATCGATGGCACCTTTGTTGTCACATAGAATGGCTATGTCACTTAGATGAATGTCGTAGTCAACTAATGCTTGTTTCATCCATAGTGCTTGTTGGCATGCTTTTCTGGTGAAGACATATTCGGCTTCAGTTGTTGATATTGCTAATGCGTTTGTTTCTTAGAAAACCAAGATGTTAAACAACATCCCATAAAAGTACATACCCCACTTGTACTTTTTCGGTCAACATAATCACTTGCATGGTCAGAATCTGCATATACAAACTGTTTCTACTCCCGTGCCCTTAGGATACCATAATCCTAATTGTGTTGTACCCTTAATGTATCTAAATATCCGTTTTACGGCTTCTAGATGTGATGTTTTAGGGTCTTCTTGAAACCTAGCACATAGACAAACACTAAACATGATATCATCTAACTAGCCGTGAGGTAGAGAAGACTACCAATCATGCCACGGTATTTGGTGTTATCAACGGATTCTCGTCTTCATCTTTTGTGAGTTTGGTGTCTGATGACATTGGTGTCCTAATTGGTTTCGACTCTTCTAGACCGAATTTCTTTAACATCTCTTTAATGTATTTAGATTGATTAAAGAAGATACCATCTTTTACTTTTTTGATTTGTAGACCAAGAAAGAAACTAAGTTCTCCATCATACTCATCTCGAACTCGTCATGCATGATTTTAGAGAAATCATCACACATGTCTTGACAAGTAGATCCGAATATAATATCATCTACATATATTTGAACGATGATTATATGAGACTCTCTTTTCTTAGTAAAAAGTGTGTTGTCAACTAACCCCATGTTATAGTTGTGTTGATTAAGAATGACTTGTGTTGGGAATAATTGTTACCACTGATAAGCTGTGGAAGACACTGCTAAGAATTGCACTAGCAGTGGAAACGTATTACCACTGCTAGCACATTTGTTACCACTGCTATTAGATAATTGTTAAGTAATCGTGTCTAGACAAGTATAGAAAAGATCTTGTGTATATTCTATATTGTTAGCTTTATACTTATCTTGTAAAGGAATCCTTGTGCTATAAAAGGAGATTCTAGGTAATTGTCTTACATACACGTATAACGTATTATTCATATAAGCTTCAAGGTGTAACCCTAGTGATAAAGAAGATCACTCGTATTATTTCTTAATAATATTGGAGCTTTGTGTGAAACTGTTGTCACTTACAATACATCATATTATCCATCTTCTAAATATTACTAAGTATATTCCGCGTTCTTATTAATATAACTCAAAATATCATTGACACAAGGTATGTGTTTAGATCCATCAAGTGGTATCAGGAGCGAGGTTCCATTTTTGATTTAGAAGATCAAAGGAATAAGCTTAACCTACTCACTCAATTCAATGGAGATGGAAAACAATCAGTCCAACTCTACTCCAAGGCTTCCTAAGCTCAAACTCAATGAGTTTGAGATGTGGAGGATAATGATTGAGCAATACTTTCTCATTCAAGACTATGCACTATGGGAGATCATCTTAACTGGTGATTCTTTCAAGTCTGTTATTAAGACTGAGAAAGTTGGTGACAGTTGTAACAATTTCGTACACGAGACTAATGATGAAAGAGCAAAGAAAAGAATGATCGAAGGCGGTTTGTTACTAATGACTCTTCCTAGAGACCAAATCATTGCTTTCAGTAAGTTCAAGACTGCAAAATAACTTTTTAAAGAGATTTGCTCAGTGTTTGGTGGCAATGATGCTACAAAGAAGACACAAAAGAACCTTGTTGAAGCAAAGTTATGAAAAATTTCGCTTAAGCAATGACTCACTTGACAACATCTTCACCAAACTCCAGAAGATTGTCACACAACTGACTATGTTTGGCATTGAGGTAGAAAAGGAAGACCTCAATTTGAAATTTCTAAGAAGTTTGCCTCTCGACAGCTACAAATGTTACAGTCTAGGAGGAAAACAAACCGGAGATTGAAACTATGAAGCTCAATGATCTTTACAACAACTTTAAACTCATTGAACAAAGATTGAAGAAGGCAGGGAAACTTGGTACAAGCTCTAGTAGCTTGGCATTGTTGTCAACCTCTGTTGACTGTGATGATTCTGAAGACGACAGTGATGATGATCTTGCCACTGTGTTCTAGTTTCCACGGTAATGTTAGTGTTACCACTGCAGGTTCAAAGAATAAGGTTGCTGGTATTGGAGATCATACCTTTTATGCTTTTATCTCCACTCAAGTTAATGGCTCTATATTAACTCATGAAGACATAGAGCAAATTGATGAAGATGACTTGGAGGAGATGGACATAAAGTGGAAGATAGCTCTTCTTAGCATGAGGGCTAGGAAATTCTACAAAAAGGCGCAAGCCAATTCACATCAATGGTAGTGAAACTGCATGGTTCGATAAAAGGAAAGTAGAGTGTTTCAACTGTCACAAGTTGGGACATTTTGCTAGAGAATGCAGAAGAACAAAGAAGAAGGACAACAGTGTCTAGGTACAACAAAAGAAAGAACCAATTGTGGAAGAACCAAAGGCAATGCTGGTAATTGATGGTGTGAGCTATGATTGGAGTTTCATGGATGATGGACAAGAGGAACAACCCTTCGATGCTCTGCTGTGGCTACAGAACATGCTCTCATGGCTCTCGGACTCAGATGTACAAAACTTTGAAAGTTGTTCTAAAACATGTAGGGCTTCTAGAGAATGTGAAAGGCTTAACGAATTATTTGACAACCAAAGAACAGAGTTATGTACGCTAATTATACGTGTCAAACCTTAGGAGAGGCATAGTTGTATTAGAGAAACAACTAGAGCACTATAGAGCTAATGAGTCAAAATATAATGATAATATGATTATCCTTAGTAGAGAGATAGATCATAAGACAGCAGTGAATGAGGCATTAAAAAAGTATGAAAACTCGAAAGATAAATGAGAACGTCAATTTATCTGTTGACACATGTTATTATCAGTCTAAGTCAATTGATAAAATTTGGAATGCTCAAATCACCAGTAAAAGTTAAGTGGTATGGGTTACAACACTGCTCCTCCACCACTAAGGGGTGTTCCATCACCTCCTGCATAGATTTAGCTCATACAGGCCTAGAAGAGTTTCAGGATCTTGTACATGAATATGGTCCTCTAAAGGACACATTTAAAACGAGGAGCGGGTTAAGCAGAACTGATGTTTTTGAAAGTGCATGTGACTCATCTGTTGTAGATGAAAATGCTAAAAAGAATGTAGAGTCTTCTATCCCAAAAGTTGTTAATACTATTACAGAGGAACCTAGGAAACAAGCTAATAAACCTAGACCAACTGTAAGGTATGCTGAGATGTATAGGAATAAGTCATCAAGTCCTATGGGTAACCAGAGGAGTTGGAATCATGTTAAATCTCAACAACTAGGTAGTGATTTTGTGATATACAATAAAGCATGTTATATCTGTGGTAGCTTTTATCATTTACATGCTAATTGTGACTATCATTTTGGGAGAAGGGAAGTCCATGGGAATAAAAGGGTGGAATCTAACAAGTTTCAAAATTATGTACACCCTAATTCACACAGCAAAATGGTCCCAAGGGCAGTTTAACTAAGAAGTGGACTTAAAACTTTTTTGCCACTGCAAAAACTGTTAACACTGCTCACCCTAAATCACCTGTTACAAGTGCAAAATCTAAAACAACTTTTGCAAAATCTGCACAAATAGAGAAAAGGTCTTTTCAAACTAAAAGGGTTCAAAATAACCAACAATGGTTACCTAAATCTAAACCAGCAGTTACCACTGCTCAACCAAAAGTTCCAATTGCAAGGGTTGTAAACAAAACCAGGGGTAACATGGGGAATGCTGTGAAGGCCTCAGCACGTTGGGAATGGAAACCTAAAGGAATTACCTAATCAACCAATCCCAATGGTGTATCAATGACCTTTGATAGATATAACTATATTGATACACAAGGCAGATCCAAGTCAATCATGGCTTGGGTCCCCAAATGAAACTAACTCCTTTCTTATATGTGCAGGAACATCCAAGGACAAAAAGATCAGATCAAGGCTACACAGATAGTGGATGTTCAAGGCACATGACTGGCAACAAGTCCTATCTCTCAGATTTTGAACATTATGATGGACAATTTGTCAGCTTTGGAGTAAAATGTTAAACACAACCAGTATGATGCAAGGAATTTAAATCAAAAGACATGGATTTTTATTAATATTAAACAAATCTGCACCCTGAGTGCAGAGGTTACATCCATTGGGTTCATACAATTAGCATCATTACATGAAAGAAAAAGCAGAACATAAAACTACAAACGATCACAAAGCTTCATCCTACCCCAACCCTACTCCATCCTAACCATCATCTACCACCTATGGCTTCTTTGGGAAGGCCCACTCTGGCATCACCTTAGGATCCCTTCGCCTATCAATCACTCTATACACCTTAGGGCTTGCTAGCCCAATCACCCTTCCTCAGGGTGGTGAGGATGATGAAGGTCCCTCTTGTGGTGGTGCTGTCAACAGTGGTGGAAAAGGTGGTGTCTCGAGTTCTCGATGGAAGGATTATAGCAAGGGGAGGCACATCCAAGATCCTTGAAGTAGTATCATCATATGTGCTTGCATATGGGGAAATGTAGCTTGACATGGAGTCTGAGCTATCTTCCTTGATGATAGCATCTTGTGACATTGGTTGAGTTGAAGAAGGACCAGCGCACAGTGGGGTTTGAATAATCATCTGCATGAGTTCTCTTTCTTGAAACAACCTCTTCAAACACCTCTGTCTTAGTTCTACCTGGATTGTTCAGAACATAATGCCAAACACTTTCATCCCAAACACTTTGTGAATGAATCGGATGAAACATTAATTGGGTTTGAATGACTCATGGTGATTTTTGGAGAGAAGAAAGTTTTTGAGAGAGAAATGTTTTTGGAGTATGTGTGATATGAGTGGCTTGTGTGTTAAAGGTTCTTTAATACAAGTTAAGTTGGATTTAGTAAGTTAATGTGGGGAAGGTATAAGTTGTTGAGAAGTAAATGAAGTCTTTGACTTTGGTGGCTGGATTAATGATTTGGAGTTGACCTATTGACTGGGCGGTTTAGTATTGGACTAACCACAGCCAGCAGAAAACTTTATCATCTTTTAGTTATTTTCTAACCACTGCAAATCTTAACAATGCTTTCAGTGTGTGGTTTTTGTTTGTGATATGCAGGTTTAATGCATTATTTGCATACATTGGAGCATTGCGTTCAATGCTTGTATTTTTGTTTGTCCACTATCTTTTATGCAATGAACTAAGCCTAACAGTGGAAACTATAATGCAAGCAGTGGAAAATGTTACTCTCACAATGGAAAAAGTAAAACTGAGAAATTTCATTCCATATGACAGATTCATTACATCCAAGAGAGAGAGTGCCAACAACCAAAATCAATCCACATAAGAATCAACTAGTAGTCGAGCAAATGGCTCTGGTAAAGACTTGACAAATCCGTTTATGGTTGATAGTTTACCAAAAACTATATGGTTATCAACTCACCATATTCTCTATGATTAAGAGTTGGCTAGTCCATAGCAAACGGCTCATGGTAAAGATATATCAAATATGTTGATAGTCGGTAGTTTGCTAAAAACTATGATAAGCGATCAATTTTCAATGTTTTTCTTTACCACGCTCTTTGAAAATTTTGTGAAAAATTACCCTTGCTAGTTCACAGTTTCCACGAGCAGTGTTATTTTTACCATTTGTTGTTCTAGCCATTACAACTGTTGTGTCAGTAACAAATTTACCCTATATACACATCTCTCTTCCATGGGGTATGATACCACTGACAAAAAGGCTACTTTCAAAAAGAGTGGTTTCTGTCCCCATTGGAAATTTTTGATACATACTCTTTTGCATTTCCTAAGTCCTAAGAAAACTTCTTATGAACAATTCAGTTCAACCATGGCTTACCCTTTGGTTTGTCTAGCCATTGATAGGACTTTTAATTGGTCAAAATATCTTTTTACAAGTATGCAAGGCAATGTAAAGCGTTCAACAAAATTTTTGATGTATCCAAGGTTTGTGCAAGCAGTGCTAAATGAGTTTCAACTGCAACCCCATCAAAGAGTTTATAAAATCCGTTGCCTTAAGCCTAAAGTTTTTCAAAACATGAACAAAGATGGCAATAGGCATATTACACCTCTTTTTCCTCAAATGCTTGCAAAGATTTCACAGGTACAAAACTCACCCATAATCACTTTTCCAAACATTGATTATACTCCACTGTTCCACACTATGAGAGGAGGCAAAAACACCAACTCCCTCCATTACAACAGTATGTCGATCCTTTTGATTTAGGAACAAGCAGTGGTGGTTCTAGACTTCAACCTAGTCCAACTAGGAAGGAATCTGAGCCATTGCCCCATGATTCACCTCTCCCAATAGGTCACACAGTTGGAAGTGTTGAGGGCAGTGGGAAACAAATGGAATTGATGGATATGTGTACAAAATTATCCAAGCAGGTTGAATCTCTACAACAAGACCTGGCACAAGTAAAGAATCAGCGTGCCAAGGACATTACACACTTAAAAGAGGAGATTCAGACCTTGAAAGAAGAGTTGCAGGGGTTGAAAAAGAAGAGGAAAACTTTAAAGATAGTGATATCATCTCCATCCTCACCTGATGATGGTGACTCAGTTGATTTTAATAAAGATTTGGGAAATTCTCCCAAGGGAGGAAAACAGAGTCTGAAACTCAGGGAGGAGAATTGATTTTGAAGATGAAGGTGTTTCTAGCAAAGGTGAGAGGAAGTCGATACTCGAAGAGCAACTAGAGCAAGATATTTTTAGTCTGCAACTCTGATTTTACCACGATCTAATTTCCACTGAGAGACAAATGTTCCCACTGCTAAACATGATGTTGCCACTGCAAGTGAAGAAATTGATAAACAGAAGAAAGACAAAGGTAAAGCTGTTTATGCAAAGCAAGAGAGAAAACAAGAAGAAGATTTCAAAGAAAGAACAAATTCAGTTGTTCATGATCTGAAGTTGCAAGAAAGATTTATGAAGTTAAAGTTCTTTGAAAAGAAAAAGCTTGAAGAATTGGAGATTGCAAGCTTTATGGAGGCTAAAAGGTTGGATAGAATGGAAGATCCAATGGAAGATCCACTTTCCACTATTTCACCTACAAGATTCATTGAGAAGACTCGGAGTTCATTATGTACCTACTAAAGAAGAAATTGATTTCTTGATTGCAAATGATCCATTGATCAAAGAAAGCAATTGACCTAGTGGTGATAAGTCTTTAACGAAGATCAAAGACAGCACAGTTAAAAGACTTTATTGGATGAAGAATAATCAAGCACTTCAAGATGCTATTGTTTCACTCAAGAAGGGCCAAAAGAAACCAAGACAACCAACAAAGGCACATGTGATTTCAATGACGAAAGATTATTGTTGCAAGGTTGGTGGTCCGGAAAAGACATCAATTTAAAGGAATGCCAGATGATAAAGTTGAAAGTATCTACTACAGAGTTCAAAGAAAAGATAAAGATTTTATTCCAATGGAATCTGAAGAAGAAGAAGCAAGAAGGTATCCTAATTTGAAGAGAAAGGCCAAAGATAGTGAATCTCAGACATTTAAGAAGACAGAGTTTGCTGAAGAACAAGAAGTTCCAACTGAGAAATTCACTTAAGAACAATGGTGAAATGATTGTGATAGAAGAAGACTTTTATCCGAACCACGCAGTCGACATCCTATCATTGACTAGGAAGTGTTTACTGCTAGCAACTTTGCTCCAACATGGAAGATTACAAGGCTAGGTGGTGTAACTTCATCATTCATTCAATTTGAAGATCTCATCAAAGCTTGTGACAGAGATGATCTTGACACATTATGGAAATTAGTTCAAGAAAGGTTTGATCTGAAGATCTCAAAGATATGAAGGAGATGCAGTTATGGGTTAATCTTAGAAGGCTCTATGAACCGATACTAATGATGATTTCTGGAAATTTTCATGTTCATGTCCTGGTACTAAATGGTTCTATTATGATTCATGTGAAGTTCATCATGTTTCTACAGCAAATGGAGTAGATGCATTCATGCTTGCTGGGAAAGAATATCCACTCAAAGCTGGAACTCTCACTGTGATGTTGTGTACTACTATAAGAGTTCATGAAGATAGTGAGAAGGTCAAAGCATTGTTACTCAGGCTTCAAGATCAATGTTCAAGAGTTATTCAAGCATTGAGAAGAAGATGAAGTGTTTGAAAGAATTCCCCAATCCTTACTGCGAATGCAGATTGAAGAAAATTATTGATTTGCAGAGAAATCATAAGTTTAGGGGAGGATTGTTGGGAATAATTGTTACCACTGATAAGCTATAGAAGCCACTGCTAAGAATTGCACTAGCGATTGGAGCATTACCACCGCTAGCACATTTGTTAACACTGCTATTAGATAATTGTTAAATAATCGTGTTTAGATAAGTATAGAAAAGATCTTATGTATATTCTATATTGTTAGCTTTATACTTATCTTGTAAAGGACTCCTTGTACTATAAAAGATTCTAGGTCATTGTCTTACATACACGTAGTATTATTCATATAAGCTTGAGTGAGAAGAAGATCATCATTATTATTATTTCTTATATATGGAGCTTTGTGTTAAACTGTTCTCACTTACAATACATCATATAATCCATCTTCTAAGTATTACTAAGTATATTCGATGCTTATTAATATAACTCAAAATATCATTGACACAAGGTATGTGTCTAGATCAACTCAACTTGAGTCTATCATACCAAGCTTTTGGAGCTTGTTTAAGACCGTAGGGGCTTTCTTTAATATACACATGTTTAGGTTTTTCAAAATCGATGAAGCCCAGAGGTTGAGTTACATATACTTCTTCATTAATAAAACCATTTAGAAAAGCACTTTTGACATCCATTTGATAAAGCTTAAGATCATTAGCACAAGCATAAGCAAAAAGTATTCTTATAGACTCTAAGCTAGCCACGGGGGCATAGGTCTCATCAAAGTCTATTCCTTCTTGTTGGTTATACCCTTGGGCAACGAGTCTAGCCTTGTTTCTAGACACTACTCCGTTTGCATCTAACTTGTTTTTATAAACCCATTTGGTTCCTATTATGGTTTGATTACTAGGTGGAGGGACAAGTGTCCAAACATCATTAGAAACAAATTGATTTAACTCTTCTTGTATAGCCATTACCCAACTTTCATCTTTTATGGCTTCTTGTGTATTCTTAGGTTCTATGGTTGAAACAAAACAAAATAGGCTACTTTGGTTTTGAACTTGAGACCTTAAGGTTCTTTCGTTTAATTTTCCTATGACCTTATCTACGGGGTGATCTTTGGACTCTTTAATATTTATGAATTCATTATTTGAAGATTCTTCTTCTTCTTCATTTATCTTTTTCTTTATTACAATATCTTCACTTTCAACAATCTCGTCATCGACAAGAGGTGGAGAGAGTTTGGGTGGACTTTCATCAAATTTTACATTTAATGACTCTTCTACCTTCATTGTTTCTTTATTTAATATGACGTAAGCTTTGCTATTTGGAGAGTAACCTAGAAAGATACCTTCGGTTGATTTAGGATCAAATTTTGTAAGGTAATCTTTAGTGTTAAGAAAACATTTACTACCAAAGACTCTAAAGTGATCTAACATAGGCTTTTTGCCTCGAAGTAACTCATATGGAGTTTTACCTAAAATTGGTCTAATTAAGACTCGATTAAGTATGTACGTTGAAGTATCAACGGCATTGCACCAAAACTTTTGAGGTATGGATTGCTCATTTAGCATGGTGCGACTCATTTCTTGTAGGGTTCTATTCTTTCTTTATACTACCCCATTCAATTGTGGAGCGCGAGGAGCCTAGAAGTTGTGAGTAATACCATTAGCGTCACAAAAAGCCCCAAATTGCACTTCATTATCGAACTCCCTACCATGATCCGTTCTAATAGACACTATAGGACTTCCTAGTTGTCTTTGGATTTTCTTGCTTAATATTTCAAAAAAATTAAACGTTTCCGTTTTGTTCTTTAAGAATTTAGTCCATGTGTACCTAGAGTAATCATCCACTATAACCAAAGTGTAGTACTTGCCTCCATAACTTTGGATAGCGGATGGACCAAATAAATCCATGTGTAGTAATTCTAGACACTTAGTTGTAGACACCATGTTTTTAGCTGTGACTAGAATGGACTTGTTTTCCTACATTAAAAGCATCACAAAAGTGATGTTCATATTTTAACTTAGGTAGATCTCTTACTAGATCTTTGGATGATAGCGATTGAAGAAGTCGCATATTGGCATGACCTAATCTTCGATGCCATAAGGTCGAAGTATCATCCATAGAAGTAAGACAAAGTTTTTCTTTAGGTTCATTACCAATTTTAATGACATAGACTCCATATTTCCTAATTCCTCTTCCTATGGTTATGCCATTTTTAATATCTTACTACCGGTTTTGGTAAAAAGTACATTGCACTTTTTATCACATATTTTCCCTATACTTAAGAGGTTAAAGTTTAGGTTTTCTCGTGACATCGTTAATGGTTAGAGATTTGTTAGAAATCATACCTTTACCGATAATTTTACTTTTGCTATTTCCAAACACCACATTTCCTCCATTGAAGGATTCATATGTGGAGAATAGATCTTTATTGCCGGTCATGTGCCTCGTGCACCGCTATCCTTGACCCATTCATCCGGATCTAGGTCGACCTTTAAGCATACCTCGTCATTTGCCATGAGACAAATTTCTTTGTCCTCCTTATCGCTCATTCCCCACGTGCGCTCGAATGCCTTTTGATCAACCCATTTGGGACACTTACTAATAAAGTGGTTTGGGTCCCCACATTTAAAGCAAGCACGATCATCCTTTGGCTTCTCGTCCTCTTTGCTTTTTCGGAATCCTTTCTTGTCGTCATACGGTTGTTCGACGTACCTTCCCTTCCTTCTAAAGAACTTTTTAAAGTCCCTTACCGCCATGGCATACTCCTCGTCGTCCTTTATCGAAGAAGAGTTCTCTTCATCGCTTGAGGTCCTTTTGGCTTTAAGGGCAAGAGATTTGTGTTTCTCTTTCACCTTTGAGGCTTGAGAATCTTTAGCAAGGACAAGCTCGTAGACTTTTAAGTTGCCTATGAGTTCATCAAGGGTGAGGATCGTCAAATCTTTTGACTCTTCGATTGCCGTCACCTTGGATCTCCACTTGGATGGAGGTGCCCTTAGATATCTCCTAACATGGTTACTGCTAGAAAAAGATTCATCAAGTGCTTGTAAAGATGTAATAATAGTATTAAAATTAGCAAAAGAATGATCTATAGTTTCCTCATCCGATATTGAAAATTGTTCATATTGTTGAACAAATAAATCAATTTTATTATTTTTAACTTGTTAATTACCTTGATGAGTTACAACTAAAGAATTCCAAATTTCTTTAGAGGTTTTAAGTATGGAAATTCTTTCGAATTCCTTTTTGGGTAAAGCATTATATAAGACCATTTTAGCTTCACTATTTTTAGAAAGCTTTTTCTTCATGTCATCGTTTAGTTTATCATGAGGTATGTTAACTAAATTTCCTTTATCATCTTTTGAAGTTGCCTCAAAATCACCTTCAACAATAATGTACCAAAGATCAATATCTTTAGACTTCACATACGTTTCGAATCTATTTTTCCAATATATAAAACCATTAGTTTCAAGTAGAGGTGGTCGTTGCATAGATTGCCCTTCCTTGTAGTTTTCAGAACCCATAGTGATCGAAAAGTTTTTAAAATACGGTTTACTTTAAAACTTTTATAAACTTAGCTCTTGATGCCAATTGTAGAAAACTAGAAAGGGGGGTTGAATAGTTTTGGGATTTAAGTTAGTTTCAGAAACTTTAGATTCGATATTATGTGAAATCGTATGGATGAAGAGAAAGTATAGATCTAATGATAATGCAAGTAAATAAAGTAAAGCAAAGGGATAGAAATGACACAACCGATTTATAGTGGTTCGGCTACAAGGACACCTTCCTTGCCCTACTCCACTACCCGATTCACCTACTCGAGAGTTCAAGTACTATGTCAACAAACTCATTCAACTTGGCGGAGAAGCCTTCACAACGTTGCTTACACCTTTTTCCGGTACAAAGCTAAATACGAGTCGTAACACGGTGGACCAAACCCACACGACTATTACACAACAACTATGTGAAATATCAAATACAAGATCTTTGCTACAGAAATCTTGTGGAGGAACAAATCAATCAAGGACCCCTTGCTTGGATGACTTGTAAATGCTCGTGATCTCGCCTTAGAGAAGGACCTATATGAGAATCACTAAAGAAAGAAAGAAAGAACTACTCTCTAGATCAAGTGATCTTTTGTTAGAAGAGAATGAGAGTATATGAGAGAATTAGTAAGAAGAGGGTGAGTTAGAATGAAGAAATGGCTCTCTATTTATAGGAAAACTTGCTATTGTTCCCGGATCTCACGGATCCCTCCCCAAGGGATCCGTCTAGTGTAATCCTAGGGATCCGTGGGGCGCTCCTCTTTGCCCATGGGTTTTTTGGTTATGGGTCATGGGTTATGGGTTGGTCCATGGGTATTTATTTAGATACAATGTATCTAATGAGTACAATGTATCTAGTCAAGTGGGTATGGGTCAATACTATGGGTTATGGATATGATCCATGGGTTGTGATTTTTACCCATCCTAATAAACTATTACAACAAATGATTTATTACAATAATTTGTATTAGGTGACTATATGTAAATTCTTTACAAAAATAACATGTATTCTTATAATTTTACTTATGATAACATTATATTTTTTATCAACAAAACACAAAGAGATCGCAAAATATTAATAAAAGTTTTTACGGTTTATTTGTATTAACAGTTTTCTTTGGATTTTTAGCCTACAATTCAACTAGTAATTATAAACTAATGTTCAACAAATATTAATCAAACATTAATAACACAACGATGACTTTAAGCACTCCTAAGCATATTTATAATTAAGATAAAAGACAACTAATCAATATTCAATAACTAGGTTTCATAGATCTAAGTAAACACACAAGTAAATTAGCCGGACATGTTAAACATGCAAGCATACACACATTCAATTGAATACATAATGAAATCAAGGGAATAAATAACTTATCTCGATGTAAAATAGAGTATTAGAACCCTAAAATACTGTCCTAGACGGACTACAATCGTTTTAGGTTTTTATTCCACAAGTGTACCTCTTTTAAAGTCTGAAATTGAATTCATATATAGAGTTACAACTGCGACGGCGTCACTACCTTTTAATTATGGCCGTGGATGCCGCCATTAGGGTTTCGTCTTGGCCAAGTCAACATTGGGACGGTGTCACGTTGTGGTTGTGGCCGTCAACTTCAACTTGTGACGCGTCTGAATCCGGATCTAGGCCGTCTGGGATGAAAAGTCTTCGTGACGACCTACTCTTCAAAGCCTGACGCCGTCAAGTGTAAAATAGCAAATTCGCTCCTGAGCCGTCACAAATATAGGGACGGCTTCGCTCTTTGTTTGTGACGCCATCGAGTGCACTTCCAGCAGCTTGAGTGTCTTGATCTTGACTTTAGCCATTTTCTTCACATATTCATGTCTTTTTGTCCAAATAAGCATCATTCCATCATTTTGCCTTCAAGAGACCTAAAAAGTGAAAAGCAACGAAATTAAGCAGTAAGGGATATAAAAGTGGGCGGTTAAGGGCTTAAATGACCCTTTAAAAGTGTACGTTTTAAATCCTTATCACGGGCCACCGATACATCAGGGATTGAAGAGAATCAAAAGCTTCAAGAAGATCAGAGAAAGGATGGTGGAATGATACCTTCATCATCGTGTCGTAAATGAAGTTGTATAGTATACTAGTCACTATTATCAACTTTACACTCAAACATAAACCCTTCCTCCGAACCATCTGAATCCAAAATTGTCCCGACCCCGAAGACCTTGTAAAATCTACTAGTCTCATATCATATAACCTGATCCTTCCATTAGTTTATTAGATTACCATAATCTGAGACCAAAAGGACACATCCCTCAAAATTCTTATAATTTGCATTAGTTTATGTTTTGTGCATAAATAGCAGTGTACAACCCGATCTTGAATAGAAAGGACCCTTTGGTACCCTTCAGTGCCACAATCTTTATAAAATGATCGGAAGCTTCTTACTTTTGAGTAAAATTAATCAAATCTTTCACTATTTTCATAATTTTGCTCAAAAGAACAAGTATTCCCTGTTTTCTAAAACCTCAAAAGTTAATATCACTTGTTGAGGGGGAGTATTTGCAAACAATTGTTCTAATCAAAGTTCTTTGTGGAAATCTTCCCGAAAAACTCGAAATGGTCATATTTTAAATCAAAATTTCATCAAAAATAACATTAATATGCCATTTTTTAGGGGATAAAATTGTGTGATCAAAATATGTTGGACTGTGAAAAAATCTCAGTGTGCTAAGACTTAACCAATGAATTGACGAACTTTTAAATGTCGTAAAATCGAAAAGATTTGTCTTCCAAGACTTATATGAGTAGATTGTACCAATTCGAGAAACTCATGATAGATATGAACTTTGATGGGTTTGACAACCTTTTCAAGGTTTGTTCACATCTTCAAGGTAGTTATTAGAGATAGTTGTCACAAAAGCGACAATGTACCTCTTTAACTATACAACGTAATGTCTCGCGGGGAATGTCTATCTTGAGTCGATCAATTCAAAAGTGCAGCTCTACTCTCACTGTCAGATTCGGTCAAAAGTCATAAGCACATGTGGAGGGGGAGTATTTCTTAAAATACAAAACTCTCGAAGTGTTACAAAAATGCTTTCATTCATAAACACTTTTGAGAGGTTTTCATGAAAATGGTTTTATGGCAACGTAGAATAGTCATGGAGTTATAAGGTGACTAAGTTAAGGAATAAATGTCCTATGATCCGCCAGAGCCGGAGGGATCTACCCAAGGACATCACAAATAGTTAGTATTTAGAAGTCCTTAGGTATGATTGAAAAAGGAGAAAATGAGAATCGGAGAAAGAAGGATTTGAAGAATTAAAAAGAAAAGTTAAATAAAATGGTGAAAAGAAATAGCCCTCCAAATTATTCAACATAGGGTAGACACCGGGTTCAATTCATATGCTACTGGATGTCATAAGATGACACTGGTATTCAAGACAAAGTCGTCATGGACCCAGTGATGCAATGCACTAAACCTTCTTAGCCACTCAAGTTCTCTCAAAAGAGCTTGTTTCATTCTCACAGAGGAACCCTCGTAATCTATCGACTTTCTCTTAGAGATAGTTGGTATTGAAGAAGGAGACCCTCTCGCTAGTCTCCGCAGAAACCCAAGCGCACTATTGAGTCTAGAGTTACGAGATTCATCAAAAGATCTCTTAGGAACACTTGAGTTTTCATCACTTGTCGTTCAAAAATAAGAACGCAAGTGACACGTTCTAGAGTCCTTCGCAGATCTTAGCAATATGCCGAGAACATTTATGAGGGGATTTAAAATTGTGATCCTCAGTGATTGAATGGAAACTCCTGCCAGGGTCAACATCAAACACTCTGATAGCAGGTCACTTTGGTAACTCCTTGCGGGTTACGCTTAGTGTTGTCTCAAACGGTCTACAGATGAGGTGATGCTTGGTGTACCTCTGTGACTCACCTAAACTGTAGATATACTTCGGTATGTCGTGTTAGCCTACTTGAGGGCCTCCGTTAAGGAACACCTTTGTAAGAATTAGAGATGTGTTTTCACACTATACTATTAACACCCTCGAAGTTCGAACTTCGTAAGTCTGGAAATCTCGCTAAGGAGATTCCTTTCAAGAATTGATTCACGAAGATGTGGGTCATTACTTGAACTCGTTCAATGTAATGCCAACTGTCCCTCCACGGATTCGGGCCGGTTGATCGCTGACCGGTGAATGGAATCAATACATTCATCAGTAAAACAATCGTAGTGGTCAATTCTTTAAGAAAAGTCCACAATAATTGATTGGTATTGCACTCTGATGGATGTTCTGGAGAAAAGATCGTGCCATTCTCCACATGCTCATACCAAAAACATCACATATGAAGTTCTCTCATAATCAAAGGCAACACAAAAGTCAATATGGTTCTTTCTCAAAGTCAAAGAATCTACAAAGTTTAAAGACTAGAGAACTACACCACACTTGGAATTTAAAGTCAAAAGACGTGTGAGCATGGTGGAGAAAAGACGTTGAGACACGATCAAGAAGCTAACAAATGGTGTGACAACTCGCAATTTCAGGTCATTTCTCAAGTTTCACTATTTCATCATTTATCGTAAACTAGGTTTACGAGTTTCAAATTCGCGTAACCTTAGTGGTTTAGCTGCGAATTCATGATCATATCATCAAGGGCATTTCATATAGACTAGGTTTAGTCTACATTTCATTGGCATCATTATCCTCATAGTAATTCATGCATGGTTTCGCATTTCACATTAAACGCGTAATCTTCATAAACGCTATCGCGTAATTAATTATTTTTGACATTTGATCCGTTACTTCCAAAAATTACCTCAATATATTTTACTTTGATCCGTTAAAATTTATTTTTAGACAACGCTACCCTAAATACTCAAATGTGTATACAAGTTACTAATATCCTCAAATAACTTTACATTTACTTATACTTATACAAATTACATTTTTTTTATATAACTTTATTTCACTCTATTTTGTTCCACTAAAATTCATTTCTAGATAACTTAATACCTAAATAATAAATATATAGCTTTTATTAATACAAAACCTATATAAAAATCTAGTCAAGAGACAAGAATAATTAATGCAAGCATGGTCTTCCCTCTTTTTCCCCTTTTTTTGGCCGAAAATCTCAACCCCTCCTCTTAAAACTTTGACAAAATTTTCATGGCTCATTTATTTGAGTTGTACTAGTTTATTTTATAAATAAGAAAACCATTTTCTCCTCTCTTCTTCACCTAGAAGGCCTCCATTAACACCAAGAAGGAGATCAAAATTTTTGGCAAGACAAGTTAATTATCAATCTAGTTACACTCTTAGTTTAGGTTTTGAAATAAAAACCTAGGGTGTTTAAGTTTAATCCCTTGTTCTAGTCACCTCATCAAGTAACTAGTAAGCATATCATCTTCATTTTTCATCTTTCATTATCATTTCATATTTATTTCATCATATTTGAGCAAAGCATGCAAGACTTATGGATGTTTATACCACTTTTACATTGTTTTTAGAAGTTATACATATATAAGTCATCCTATAATTAATCCTTG
Source organism: Chrysanthemum makinoi (assembly GCA_910596185.1). Taxonomy (NCBI): domain Eukaryota; kingdom Viridiplantae; phylum Streptophyta; class Magnoliopsida; order Asterales; family Asteraceae; genus Chrysanthemum; species Chrysanthemum makinoi. The sequence continues at coordinate 116,109,622 of OU343220.1, read as the reverse complement.
TTATATATCACTCTTGATGATGTTTAGGAACCCATGACACCCTAAGAAGGTGTATGGTAGGATTAGAATAGCTTCGGAGTTGTTTTGAAGGGATTGGAATAGGTTTAGCACGAGAAAAACTCTTTTCGACAAGTCTTAAAAAGGGTCTGATCTTATTTCTAAAATCTGGAAAATCCGACAGTAGACATAAATTTTTGGCCTAGATATTTAGAAAATATACTTTAAAACGAACCGGTGGCAGCTTGAACGGATTAAAACGGAGCTATAACGAAGAAGTTATGAATTTTTCAAGTTTGACGACGAAATATATATATATCCTGAAATTTCAGCATGTTAATTCTAGTTTGTACGAGTCAAAAACGAGTCTTAAGCTTTATAAATTATTTCGACTTATCAAAAATATATTAGCATACTTTGATACGAAGCTAAGGACGTATAATACGTAGAAAACGGAGTTGTAGAACTTAAACTATACACGTTTACACAAAATTTGCCGTAACTTTATTATTTAAGAAAAACTATACTATTTTTATTAGACAAGTGTTACGGTAAACAAGTGACCATATTGAAGGCTATTTTGAACGTTGACGTAGAACTTTTTGTAAAGAGATGTCTTCTAATAAAAGTGAGATCACCAAGCATATTTTCCAAAATGACCAACCGTTTGTATAGCGGAGTTGTAATGAATTAACTACGGTTGCTTAAACTTTGCCGAAATTTACTTTTAAACTACATTTTGGACAAAATCGCCATACTTAACCTATATTTTTCTCTATGAACGAGACCTCTAGGATAAAACTTAAATGCAAAACTTTGAGATTATGATATAAGCTTTCCAAAACCGTTGAGTTCGTTTCTTAGTTCGACGTACACACATTTCTGACTAGCTTTTCGAGGCCATTTTAGTCACTTTTATGAAATTTCCAACGACATTATTTTACGACGAAAAGTTATAATTTCACAATAAATCATTAAGAAACTATTGTAGGATGACATTTTGACGTAAATACTTGCAAAGTAATTTAAGAATGGTCAAGACGTCAAAAGGAGTATTTTTCGACGAAGAGTATTATTTTCAAAATTCGCAAGTGGTATAAATAACATCGATGCATGCATAACATTATAACATAACTCATTACGTATCATATCATTCATAATAGGTCATTTTCGAGATTCACGCTACATTTCAGTGTATCTACTTTTGTCATCTTAATCATTGCAACAGGTGAGTTCATAGCCCCACTTTCTATTTCTTAATTGTTTTACAAACTCTTGGGGGAGATACATGCTATATTTTAATCGAACACAAATGCTTTGAACTATATGCTATATCCAAATATTTTATTGTCACTAAGTATTTGCCATGTTTGAAGTCCCTACATCATGCACCATTAGTCACTTGCGAGTGAGCGAGAATATTGTGAATAGGCCTATTGGAATTAACACTCCCGCTCTTATTGACCCAGTTAGGGAAATCGCGCACTATATTTGAATCATTAAGGTAAATTGGCAAGTTTACCTATTAGGGTCTGATGAAACGATGATTACCAATTTTATTGGTGTGATGTTTACGCTTTGGTTGTCATGAACTTAGTGAAATAAATACTGTTTTGTTTTCAACGATGAGTGTGAAACAATTTAACTCACACTACGAATATTGTGTTCAAACGAATTAATTAAACCTATGGATTTCACTCAACCTTTGTGTTGACCGTTTTAAGCATGTTTTATCTCAGGTATCTAAGGCATACACATCATGGCATACATAAGGATTTATCATAGAGTCGTGGTGACGGCTGGCTCTCATGGGATTTACGCACTTTAAAACATCGTTTGAAATTGTAACAAACTTATTTCCACACAAGTTGATTTTCATTTGGGACCTATATTTTGTAAACTCTGATTGTTTTATTAAATCAAACAATGTTCTTTTCAAACGACACTTTAGGTCGTTCAATATAACTGTGATTGTGATGCTATGACAGTCAATCCCCAGGAATTCCATTCCGCTGTAAAACAGGTAATTTGGGGGTGTGACAGATTGGCATCAGAGCTTCTGTTATAGAGAACTAGGTTGCATCATTGACCCTAGACTATAACTACATCATCATAGCATCTCATCATTTCATCATAAGTGCATGTTCACTTTGCATGCGATTTATACGTACATTTTTCGAGTTATTCACTTTCATTTCAAATCGATTGTCACATGGATGCCCTTAAATACCCATCCCATTATCCTTTCCTTATACTCTAATGTGGTGAATGCTTTGTCCTTCCCTATCGCAATTTTAATATCAGTTGACTCATCACCGATAACGTCGAATGCCGAGATAAACCTTTAAGTACGGCAAAGTCACTCTCACTCCTTTGTTGCACCACTAACATGTCGAGTTACACGTTATTAACACATTAAGTCACTAAACCATTATACATTTGAAGCACTTACAACACCTCATAACCCATTTCTTAGGAAACCGTCGATCATTTTGAAAAATAACCTCAAACTTATCATTTCTTATCACATCTCTTTGGAGCGTTTATTATTAACATCGGACTTTGCTACATCTCACCTTTCCTTTTATTTTGAAGATATGGCCCGTAGAAAGGCTGCTTGAATTCAACATGGCCAATTTATTCAAAGTTGGTAAGGGATGGCATAGCCGATGCTTTAAGGACTGAAAAGGAAACGGTGGTGCTGAGGCGCTGGTCTTCTTAGAAGCTTAGACTTCTGCTTTCTTGGGGAAATCACGGTCCGGAGTTAGAAGCTGTTCGTATAAGGATTTCAAAAGTGGAGATCCCACTAAGTTTAGAGGTACCGAAGGAGCCACTGCCATGGTTAGATGGTTCGAGAAATTGGAGTCCGTGTTTTTGTTATGTAATTGCCCGGATGATAGCAAGGTCAAGTTTGCTACGAGTACACTACTTGATGGAGCGTTGTCGTGGTGGAACTCTTATGCTCAGCCGATGGGAATGGAAAATGCTTTCAAGCTCACTTGGGAGCAATTCAAAGGTTTGGTAACAAAGAAGTTTTGTCCGCTGAGGTGAAGAGAAGTTGGAGCAATTATGAGTTGGTAACTATTGAGTATGACATTGATACTTACATTCGAAGGTTTCAAGAATTGGCCGTGTTATGCCCATCTATGGTTTGGATAATGAGAAACTCTGGAGGCTTTCATTGAAGGACTTCCCGAGATTATTCAAGGTGATGTGACTTCTTTTGATCCACAAACGATTGAGGAATCTATTAGAGTGACTCAGAAGCTTATGGCACAAGTAGTAAAGAGAGGAAATATCACCAACACCAACCGAAACCACAATAACAACAACGACGATAACCAAATCAACAACAACAAAAGGAAATGGGAAAACGACCAAGGAGGTTATAACAACAACAACCAAAACCGCAACACTAACCATCATCAACAACAAAATAGAAGGCAAGAAGCTGGAATGGTTTATGTCGCTGCACCAATGGAAGGCAGAGGTTATGCTGGAACACACCCACTGTATGTCGATGTAATTTTCATCACTCGGGTCCTTGCCCTTAAAGTGCCACAAGTGCAAAAATCGGGACATCTAGCGAGTTGTAGAGGTAAAGCCGTGAGTCACATGCTTGGATGTGGGGCAGGACACTGCTCGGAACCAATGTCCTCAAAACCAAGATCAACAAGTTGAAGGTGCTCATGGGAATGCATACATGTTAGGAGGAGGCTCGTCAAGGTATCAACGACCTTGGAAGAAGACTAAAGAAGTTCGGAAACTCACAGTCTTATTTCTCCTTATGTACTATGTCGTACTAAGTTTATGTTTTCCATCATATCCGAATTTTTATAACCTAAGATGTATTCTTGTTTGATAAACCACTCGTTGTAAAATATTCTCATCTATCGAATACTTTATTTCCTTTGATTCGATATCATATGCGAGAATTTTAATTCCTTTTACTTTAACTACCATTTTAACGTCACGGTTTAAATCCTTGTAAACATTGAGAGTTATAACAACTAAACCGAACGTCACGTCATCGTTCCTTAATTATACATAGCCTAGCTAACTATGTCTAATTCGGGAGGGATCATGTTATGTTGGGGCGGTTATTATAAATCTTAGTGCAAGCAAAATTTTCACATGTTCCAATTCAAAGTGATACTTTCGAGATACTCATCCATATTTTCTACTATGATGTTTTATACACTCAATCATCGATACTTAGTAACGACACTTCTCCATGTCTTTTCTCCTTGATATTCATCATAAACTCAAAAATTCGATAGACTAACAGTTTGAATTCAGAACTGAATTCCTTTTGATGGGCGAATGTGACAACTCGCAATTTCAGGTCATTTCTCAAGTTTCACTATTTCATCATTTATCGTAAACTAGGTTTACGAGTATCAAATTCGCGTAACCTTAGTGGTTTAGCTGCGAATTCATGATCATATCATCAAGGGCATTTCATATAGACTAGGTTTAGTCTACATTTCATTGGCATCATTATCCTCATAGTAATTCATGCATGGTTTAGCATTTCACATTAAGCGTAATCTTCATAAACGCTATCGCGTAATTAATTATTTTTGACATTTGATCCGTTACTTCCAAAAATTACCTCAATATATTTTACTTTGATCCGTTAAAATTTATTTTTGACAACGCATACCCTAAATACTCAAATGTGTATACAAGTTACTACTATCCTCAAATAACTTTACATTTACTTATACTTATACAAATTACATTTTTTTATATAACTTTATTTCACTCTATTTTGTTCCACTAAAATTCATTTCTAGATAACTTAATACCTAAATAATAAATATATAGCTTTTATTAATACAAAACCTATATAAAAATCTAGTCAAGAGACAAGAATAATTAATGCAAGCATGGTCTTCCCTCTTTTTCCCCTTTTTTTGGCCGAAAATCTCAACCCCTCCTCTTAAAACTTTGACAAAATTTTCATGGCTCATTTATTTGAGTTGTACTAGTTTATTTTATAAATAAGAAAACCATTTTCTCCTCTCTTCTTCACCTAAGAACCGGCCTCCATTAACACCAAGAAGGAGATCAAAATTTTTGGCAAGACAAGTTAATTATCAATCTAGTTACACTCTTAGTTTAGGTTTTGAAATAAAAACCTAGGGTGTTTAAGTTTAATCCCTTGTTCTAGTCACCTCATCAAGTAACTAGTAAGCATATCATCTTCATTTTTCATCTTTCATTATCATTTCATATTTATTTCATCATATTTGAGCAAAGCATGCAAGACTTATGGATGTTTATACCACTTTTACATTGTTTTTAGAAGTTATACATATATAAGTCATCCTATAATTAATCCTTGTTATATATCACTCTTGATGATGTTTAGGAACCCATGACACCCTAAGAAGGTGTATGGTAGGATTAGAATAGCAGTTGTTTTGAAGGATTGGAATAGGTTTAGCACGAGAAAACTCTTTTCACAAGTCTTAAAAGGGTCTGATCTTATTTCTAAAATCTGGAAAATCCGACAGTAGACATAAATTTTTGGCCTAGATATTTAGAAAATATACTTTAAAGCGAAACGTGGCGCTTGAACGGTTAAAACGAAGCTATCTTGAAGAAGTTATGAATTTTTCAAGTTTGTGACGAAATATATATATATCTGAAATTTCAGCATGTTAATTCTAGTTTGTGCGAGTCAAAACGAGTCTTAAGCGTTATAAATTATTTCGACTTATCAAAAATATATTAGCATACTTTGATACGAAGCTAAGGACGTATAATACGTAGAAAACGGAGTTGTAGAACTTAAACTATACACGTTTACACAAAATTTGCCGTAACTTTATTATTTAAGAAAAACTATACTATTTTTATTAGACAAGTGTTACGGTAAACAAGTGACCATATTGAAGGCTATTTTTAACGTTGACGTAGAACTTTTTGTAAAGAGATGTCTTCTAATAAAAGTGAGATCACCAAGCATATTTTCCAAAATGACCAACCGTTTGTATAGCGGAGTTGTAATGAATTAACTACGGTTGCTTAAACTTTGCCGAAATTTACTTTTAAACTACATTTTGGACAAAATCGCCATACTTAACCTATATTTTTCTCTATGAACGAGACCTCTAGGATAAAAACTTAAATGTCAAAACTTTGAGATTATGATATAAGCTTTCCAAAACCGTTGAGTTAGTTTCTTAGTACACCATTTTACGACTAGCTTTTCGAGGCCATTTTAGTCACTTTTATGAAATTTCCAACGACATTATTTTCGTGAAAAGTTATAATTTCACAATAAATCATTCAGAAACTATTGTAGGATGACATTTTGGTAAATACGCAAAGTAATTTAAGAACGGTCAAGACGTCAAAAGGAGTATTTTTCGACGAAGAGTATTATTTTCAAAATTCGCAAGTGGTATAAATAACATCTGAATTGCATGCATAACAATACATCATAACTCATTACGTATCATATCATTCATAATAGGTCATTTTCGAGATTCACGCTACATTTCAGTGTATCCACTTTTGTCATCTTAATCATTGCAACAGGTGAGTTCATAGCCCCTTTCTATTTCTTAATTGTTTTACAAACTCTTGGGGAGATACATGCTATATTTTTAATCGAACACAAATGCTTTGAACTGTATGCTATATCCAAATGTTTTATTGTCACTAAGTATTTGCCATGTTTGAAGTCCCTACATCATGCACATTAGTCACTGCAGTGAAGCGCGAATATTGTGAATAGGCCTATTGGAATTAACACTCCGCTCTTATTGACCAAGTTAGGAAATCGGCATACTATATTTGAATCATTAAGGTAAATTGGCAAGTTTACCTATTAGGGCTGCGATGAACGATGATTACCAATTTTTATTGGTGCTATGTTTACGCTTTGGTTGTCATGAACTTAGTGAAATAAATATTGTTTTGTTTTCAACGATGAGTGTGAAACAATTTAACTCACTACTAATATTGTGTTCAAACGATTTAATTAAACCTATGGATTTCACTCAACCTTTGTGTTGACCATGTTTTATCTCAGGTATCTAAGGCATACACATCATGGCATAAATAAGGATTTATCATAGAGTCGAGTGGTGACGGCGTCTCTCATGGGATTTCACACTTTAAAACATCGTTTGAATTGTAACAAACTTATTTCCACACAAGTTGATTTTCATTTGGGACCTATATTTTTTAAACTCTGATTGTTTTATTAAATCAAACAATGTTCTTTTCAAACGACACTTTAGGTCGTTCAATATAACTGTGATTGTGATGCTATGACAGTCAATCCCGAGGAATTCCATTCCGCTGCAAAACAGTAATTTGGGGTGTGACAAATGGCAGACAACAACATACTATCACAGTATCTACAAAAGAACAAAGAATAAAGAGATACAACGACGTCCAAAGCGGATAAAGTTAAAAGAAACAAAGAATCTCTTTCACAAAGAAGAATGCTAGTAGACGTCAAGCAACCGCTATTACATCATCACTAACACTTAGGGAAGATTGTTGGATCGCTCCTAACACGTAATGGAACAACATTTTACGGGATTACATTATCCATCTTAGTTAGCCAAAACACATGGACTAGATATGTCATATTGTAATAGATGTAATGTGTTAGGCTATAAATACCCCTCCATACTTCCATTGAGGGATGAGACTCTTTGTGTAACCTTTCATTTTCCTAATAATAAAACACACACTAGTTTCCCTTCTCTCTCTACTTTCTCTCTCTAACTTGAATATGGTGTTCTTCCATCTTCCTAGACCTCCCGATTCACCAAATCAACCCTTAGAAACAATCCTAACATTGGTATCAAGCAAGGTCGATTTTTATCATTCGTTGATTTTTGGTGTTGTATCTTGTCAAAAATCGGTTATTGTAAAACTATTTTAACAAAGCCTTAACCTTTCACATATTCTTTTGGTTTAACAGTTTTATTACAAGTTTTTAAATGGGGTTAACAAAAGTTGTTTTGTATCGTTTGGTAACACATATCGTATGCAATTTTAATATCCTTATGATTTTTAACCAAATCCTGTAAAAGTTATTATGGTCCAACTCATGTTCTCATGGTCAAAGTGGGTGAAAAGAGAGGTTATTATGTTTCACTTTCTAGTTTCTTTGAAGTTGGTCGAATATCTGATTGGACAAAGTGGCCGGAAAAAGTCAACAAGGGTAAAAACCCCTTTTTTACGCCTAAGGAGTCATTTATGAGTAACTTGGAAAGTTACTCTTAAGAACCCATCTTTACGTCTAACTTTGCTTACGCGTAACTTTGTTTATGCCTAAAACTTGGCTTACGTATAAAATGGGTTACGAACAAGTAATGACTTACCCGTAAGGTTTATTTATGAGTAATGCTTACCTTATGTCTAAGTCTTTAGAACAAGAACTCTTTCGCATAAGGTCTTTTTTACGCATAAGAATAGAAAAATACGAGATGAAGACGTAAACAATCGACCATGACCATACCAATTATACCACAAATCTTATGACTCCAGTTTCATATCATAAGTCATAGGTCAAACGAAACCAAAAGATAAATAATCACGGCTTATTGACCTTGAAGCTACAACAAAGTCAAAATCAGTTTCAACCTCATCTACAACACTCAACCAAAATAAAACCAACTCCATCTCATAACATCTTAGATCTTAGCGTAACCCCATCCATCGAAACCAAACTACAATTATTTATCTTGACCCATATCAAATGACTCGTACTTAAATGAAAAGATCTCAGATTATTTTCGTGCGTTAAAGGTATATCTGAACAACAATGTCCAAAACACGAAATTAATTATCTTCACAGATCATTTTTTTTAAGTTAAACTTCAATTAATATCCAAAAATCTCAAAGAAAGAACAAAAACAGTTTGTTTTCATTCATTCCTTATTTTGGTTGTCAAAGACACATAAACAAAAACAACGACACAACACATGACGACCCTACCTGTGACCCTTCTAAAGGATCTTGACGCCTTTAAACATAGCTTCTTGATTCGTTATTATCTTTGAAACAGTTAATGATCCTATTTTTGTAATTTGTTTTGTTTGTATGATTTGATATGTGATTCGGATGTAGAATGATGGTGAAATAAAGATCTTGATTTGATGATGGGTAGATTTGATAAGGAGGATGTGAGATGCATCTGTGATTGTATAATGAGAGAATGTGAGATGTTTTTGTGCTTGTGTGATGTGTAGTAGGCGTGGAGATATGGTTGCTTATGATTAGGGTTAAGTGAAGTGTTTTACTTTGTATTATATACGGAGTTATTAGGGTTATGAGTTGGATCCGATTTTGATTAGTGTTTGGGCCCAGGTTATCTCATTCACTAGCAATGAGTTGGATTGGGCTAGTTCTTATCTTTTATTTTAGGCCAAAACAGATACTACTACTCGAAAATAGTTGATGCATTGGACTTGGATTCATGGGCATAACATCTATTACCAATCAGATTAGTAACAAACGGATTTATTTGTCTTTGCAAATTTTGTTTGTCAAAACTAAACTTTCGGTATAATATTTGGTGACAAAGGAGTGGTATTTTGGATATGATAAATTTTTCACGGGATACATTTTTGACAAAGATCGGGTAACCATTATCAAATTCATTTAAACCGTTAATGAAGGCTATTTTTTGGCATATAATCGCAAGATGTGATTACGGCGTTAATTCTTTATTATTTATTTGAGGTTGAAGTGGGATATCACGGATGCGTGTACTTAGTATCTGAAGATATCAGGGATTAGTTGATGCATGATTCTTCGAGATCCTTGTTCGAGCTTTAACCGTTATGAATGACAAAGACTTGAGCTGTCTAGTTATACCTGATGTAAGGAGTTACGTTGTTGTCACTCCTGCGTATAGCTATCACTTTTAAGGAGTTATGTTTTGTGCTCCAGTGTCACACAAAAATGTGGATAATTTGAGAAACTTTAAGTTTACCTCTTTTCGATGGTTGTAAGAAAAAGGGTTCTTCGTCTAACAACAGTACAAGTTTAAGTCACAAGTTCGGGTTATTTTACTTCAGTCTCAACTTCATCATATTGGGTTTTCTCCAACAGTAGTCACTACAAAAAGCCGTCAGAATGATAACGGGATCAGTAATGAGTTAGCTGAGAAGAGTATCAATGAGTAGTCAGCAGTTGATTCTCACGAGATTATGGTACTTCACACTTGTTCGATTAATTGGACATACATGGTTTATTGTCTCCATTCATCATCAACATACATGGTGTATGATTGATTCATTGAAAATATCGGGGAAGTAATGCGGGGTCTTGCTTCTTTGACGACTTTTGCGAAAACCCTTTCTTTTACGAATTTCTTCAGTCAGGAGGAAGAAATAAGATGATATGTGGTTCACATTTCTCACTTTGGTGTTATCATCTCACTTTCACAGAGTTATCAGTATGAAGTTACCTAAATAGGATGTTGTGATGCCTCTCACACGGTCATTTTATGGAGTAATTTGCATATTCACAAGTGATTATTATTTCGATAGACCACAACATTCATGGGGAGGTCGTTTCATTTCGTCTTCGTGGTTTTGTTTGGTGTGAAGCATCTACATACGTGAGAAGATCTTGTTGATTTCTTGCATGTTACCCCCGAACAGATTTTTCGCATTGTGTACAACTTTCGTTACGTTTCAGCAGATTTACCTTGTGGTTTCTTGCTCATTGATGCGTGCCAAACAAATGTTTGGGCAATCACCTGCTCTAACCACTTGCGGAATGGCGTAATCAGAATCGCCTTTAAAACTGCTAAGCATCCTAATGCAATGAAGATCCTGAGGAGTATAGGGCTCCTGAAACAAGTTATGTCCCAAATAGCCGCGGTAAATGGATTATCAAACCATAGTGTCCGGAGATTTGAATGAAAAGAGATTTTATAAAAGATTATAACTACTGGAGAAAGACAACAAATTACAATGGCTTAAATGCAAATTAAAGAAAGTTAAAAAGATAAAAAATATTAAAATAAACGCTTATCACTATTTTTAAAAATGATGAACGTTTAAAACTTAAAACTTAAAACTTACGTTTAAATAAAATTACGTAAACGTACAAAATAAAAAGTGAGATTTAAGAAATAAAAGTCCTAAAAATATGAAAAATACATTTTTACAAACCTAAAGATAAAATAAAATTTATAGAAAAATAAAATTATTTTTATAACTATTTAATTAATTATTATTAATTAAAAACTATTTTTAACTATTAAGTAATAGCCTAAAATACAAGAAATTAGGAAATAAAGCTAGAAAAATAAAATTAAGACTTAGAAAAATCTAAAATATCAAAATAGAATTTTCAAAATTATTTTTGTAATTTTCTGATTATTTTTCTATTTTCTAGGAATTAAAAACTATTAAAAACTAATTAAATTATTTAAAAATACAAATTTAACTAAGAAAAATATGGAAAAATATTTTTTGTCTTTTATATTTATTAAACTTAAGAAAATTGAAAAATTATTTTTTTGAAGCTTTTCTTAATTATTTGTATTTAAAGCTAATTAAAAAAGTGCTAAAAGTGATTTAAATTAAGAAAAATAGCAAACAAGCTTAGAAAAATCTGAAAATTTCAGGAAAAGTCTAAAACTATATTTGGAATCTAGGAAAATTGGAAAAACAAGTGCTTATGTGGATGAATTAAATCTATGGAAGTGCTTATTGAAATAAGCACTTGATTAAGCAAAAGAGCACCAATGGCTACCAAACTGATAATGAGGCTATAATAAGCTAAAATGACCAAAATGCAATGAGTAACAACAAGCTTGAACCTCTGATAAGCAAGATTAACCAGGTTTGATGATGTGAGATTATGAGCTACAACAGTTAAAGGGTACCAACTTTAGACACAAGCATAATCTTCAAATTAAGCTAAAAATGAAAAACACAAATTGGCACCTAAAGAAGACCTGGGTGAGACCTTACACACCAAAATTCAGACCATGACTAGCTCTTATGAGCCATGTGCAACCTTGCACAAAACTGAGAAAATCTCAGTATCAACTGAGACAGTGGAGCAGGGGACTTCACACCCAAAAGAGAAGCAGTTTTGAAGCCTTTAAATAAATTGCAAAATTTCACAAAATGCTAATAAGTAAAACAGACCAGTGAAGTTTCTAAAATGCCAAATTTCACTTGATGAGTCCAAAAAATGAGCTCAAGAAAATTCCTTGTAGTTGGCTCAAAAACAGATTTTAGCAATTTGACTTTTGATGATATTGAAGAACTTTGACTAAAATGGATTTTGAATCCAATTTTAAGACTGATGTTGATGTTATTTGATGTAGTGAACCTAATGCAATCAATGTTAATGAAGTCTAAACACAAAACAAGGATTTGCCAATCCTAAAATTACAACAGTGAGCGGTGAGACAGGTTTTATTGATGTTTGACTTTCAGTGCTTGCAGACCCAAATTATCAACTAGTATGTGCTCAAATAAGCTTAATAGACATGGACTAACAGAAATCAACCACTGCATAAGCCTTAAGGGCAGTTTAAGCTTATGAACCAAACACTCCTTTAGTACAAATGATATGTAATTAAAATGAAATAACAACAGAGCAATCTTGAATTAATGATCAAACTACATTAATGTAACTTAAATACAACTATTTGAACAGATTTTAACTAGTTTTGACAGTGGAAACAGATTATGCTTTTGAACTAAATAACAACTTACAAGATGTCCATTAGCCACTATGGCTTGAATCCAAGTACCAGAGAACCACTAACCTAAATATCAACCCAAATGAATCCAAAGCAACCCATATCTACCTCTGCATCACCCATTTCCATTTCCATTGCTATTTTTGACCCTGTTTGACTTTCTTTGACCAATATCCAAATATGCTTAAAACTTGAATTTAAGCTTGTAAAAAGCTATTATAAGCTTGTATAAGCTTATTAGAACTGAGAGATGAGCTGTTGGAAGCTTGTAAACAAGACTTAGACTTGGAATTTTGCAACAGTGGACATAAACCGGGATTATAAACAATAAACTGAAATTGGTACTTGGAATGAGTTTCAATACATTTAAATACTTAAAGTTGATACAATTTAACAAAACATTACAAGTCTCACACTGAATTGAAAGATTTAACATAAAAACGACATAAGTAAAAAATGAAAAACTAGTAGACTCCCTTTCTCTCTCTTTTTGCTTTTATATAACCCAAAGCCATTCTCTCTCTCTTCTGAAATCTTTCCATCAAGCCTAAGCCATTGATGGCTTTAAAATCAATCCTGGCCGCTTAATTCGTTTTGGGTGCCAAATTTCTTATCTGCCAATTGGGGGTGAGTGAGGGGTTAGGGATGCATTAAATGAAACTTGGATGTTAGTGTGGACGGGGGAACATATTTGAGTGGGAAATTGAGGGGGGGGGATGGGAGGAGATGTGTTGCAGGCAGGCAGGTAGGAGAAGACTTTTTGGCGGTGTTTGAGATTTGACCAGGAGTTAATAATACACGGGGGGGTCACAATTGCATATTGACAGGGGTCCAAGGTTTGAAAGTGTCCAAAATTGGTTAATAAAGAGTTTAAATGATAGGGACCTTTGTGCAATTTACTGAAATTAAGGGATTTGAACTGCCAATCTTTCAAAGTTTCTTCCAAGGACTAAAAGTGACACTCTCAAAAAGTATAAGGACCAAAATTGCCATTTTACAATTTTCCAGGGCCATTTCGCCAATTTTCAAAGTGAAGGACTAAACTTGTAATTCTTCAAACTTTTTATATTTTTCACCAAAGGACTTAATTTGACAATTTTTGATTTTAAAAGGACCTTTGGTGACTTTACTTTTGAAATTATGTGCTCAGGACTGCTTTTTGACAACTTTGAAACTGGGGACTAAAACTGCAATTTTTGCAAATTTGATATGTTTTTCATCCGATTTTGATATTTTTGCATTTAAAACACATAAAACACTGATTTGTGATATTTTCATCATTTTGATGCATTTTTGAGTGTTTTCAGATGATTTTGCAGTTTATATTGTACAAAAATGATGAGTATTTACACACTCATCAAGAACCAAGACTGAAACCACTTCCTATAGCATCCCAAGAAGCTCTAAACCCAAGGGCAATCCATTATTAACCCTGCTCCAGCTTTGATCACCATTTTCATTGCTTTTTTTTTTCTCACTCATTTTTTGTATTTTTGGTAATTTTTCTTTTTTTATACTAAACAGACTTTTAAAGGTTTCTAATAGCTTTAATAAGCTATCTAGGAGCTTAAGTGGGCTTATCAGTCCTTGATAACAACTAACAATAACATTGACAGATTTTTGAGAATTTGAACTAGAAAATTGCATAAACCTAATATTGAACTTAAAACTGAAATTGATGTTAGCAAAAGTTTTATTACACACTAGTAACTTGAAATACAGAGCTTAAAAGCTTAAACATACAATCGAATTTGAAATTTAATTAAAACGACATAAGCTAAATTACAATTATTCTAGATAGATTCTCCTCTCGCTTCTTCTCGCTTTTATAGACTTTTTGGACTCCCCACATGCTTCTGATCATTTCCCATCAACAATCTTGGCCATTGATTCACCAAACGCATCTCAACCATTTAAATGAAATTTGGCTCCAAAGTGCACACGGTTGCTTGAGACGCTTTTAGAGCAATTAAAGAACTTTTGGTATATTGTGGAGGTATAGGGGACAAAAAAGATGAAGTTTTAATGGATTTGGGTGACGCGAAGCAAAAACAGGGGTCATGTGAGTGTAAAAAAGAGAAGTTTTATGGTGGGGAAGCATTTATTGGGTTATGTGGCTGAGATGTGAGGTGGAAAGATGGTGATGAGTGTTTTTAGACAGCCTAGTGGGGTGATAAGGTGGAAGAAAAACCACCTGGTTTTGGTATAACAGGCGAGGAAGAAGGAGATGAACAGTGGTGGTGGTATTTGGCGGGGTTTGACCTGGTTTGACCCGTGGATATAATAAGTGGGGGTTCACAATGTTATTTGACAGGGGTCTATTGGTTTGGCTGGGTTTAAAATTACAAAAGGGTCCATTTGGTTGTAGCTTTATGACAAGGACCATTTGTGCAATTCCACCAAACTTGAGGACTGATCTTGCCAATATTACAAAGTTAACATAACGACCAATCCTGCCATATGTGAATAGTACAAGGACCATAGTTGATTATTTTTCATTTTTAAATATCCAAGGACAATTTATGTCATTTTTCAAAGTTTAGGGACTAAAGTTGTAATTTTGCAATTTTAAATTTCAAGCGACCAATTTGACAACTCAGGAATCCTAGGGACTTTAAATAACATTTTCTTTATTTTGATTTACCAGGACTAAATTTGACAACTTTTGAAACTTGGGGACTAAAACTGCCAATTATGCAAACTTGATACATTTTTCATCTGATTTTGGTATTTTTGCATTTAAAACACATAAAACACTTATTTGTGATATTTTTATCATTTTGATGCATTTCTGACTGTTTTCAGATGTTTTTGGCATTCTAAATAGTACAAAAATGATGAGTATTTAGACACTCATCAGCAGAAAAAGCTCAAATCCCATAGGTGGACGCTTGTATATAGATTCCTACATTACATATGCATAAAGATGAGACTAATAAAATATTTGGACAAATATTGCAATCATATTAATGATGTATTATACGTAGCCTAAATACAAGACATCGGGTTTATTGTACGGCCATAGGATTCCTGCACCAATGCGCAACACACTTCACTACACAAGAAAGTGATTTACACGCTTTTTTACTCCATATAAGTTTGTTAATATGCTCTGAAAATTCACAGCCAAGATCATGCAAAGTTAAAATCCATTTCTTTACTTCCTATTTAACATAAAGAATCAGTCTATATAACATATTCCAAATTATAAATGAAAGTTAAATGATATGTACCATAGTTGAGTTAATATATGCCAAGTGAATAATTATGACTATCAAAAGATACAAATAATAAATTTACATTTAGCATATGATTAATATGCACCAAGTTTTCAACCAGCACAAAGGTTAGTCTTTGAGAGTCATCCTTTAAAAGGACTATTGGCAGCTACGTATTTTATATTAACAAGTTTTCACCCAAAAAGGTTGATTGCAGTCACTTTAACTAGAATCTTATTAGGTTTCATGTCTGCAAATCTCAAGTAATATTGGTATAGTTATTCATAAACATGTTCAACATGTTGGCAAAATCATTTCACCTCTGACCCACAATTGAAAGTATTGTTTAGGAACATAGAAAAGATGTTTCTCACATGCATATGCCCATAATAATATTCTTTAGTATACTACTATGACCCTCAAAATTCCTAATATTATTAATAATCTACTCATCAAACTGGACCAACTATTGAACAATTTAAGTAAATATGTTGCTACACATACACGTAACTCGATATGTATGCTACTGTTGTATCTAGAGAAAATTCCCAAGGACTCCAATTATGGTTGATATACTTACAAGATTTTGTGCATGCTCACGAAATGAGATTGACCCTCCGGTATGAGTTGAATAACCTTCACCCTTTAGACGATTTTGTGTATTTTTTTCTTGGATCTCCTTATACTTCGGTGTTCCCCAATAAGATGTGAAATTCCTCCATCACTCATGAATACAGGTTTCACATGTCTCTCAAGAAATCAGTATAGCGTGAGGATGCTTTTGAATCCCATGCTTCCCTCACGTTTGTCTCAATTTCAAGATCCTAAAAAATGTTTCTAGTTTAAAGGCAAGTTATTACTATTTGTTAGTGACTGAAAAAAGGTTATCAAACACTTAGAATCAAAGCAATACCTTAAATTCTCCAAAGTAAAAGTTTTTTGTAAACTGAGACATTTTTTGTCCACATGTACCCTGCCTCATCAATTCTTTCTTTGAATATCCTTGTAACTTGTCGCGAACACATACTTGAATTGTGAAATCTGTTGTAATGATGAAAAAAATGAAGTCACGTTATGAAATGGTGTTCATACTCAAACTTCTAATTAGTAGTACTTACAATCCTTTTGAAACACGAACTGGTTTTCTTCCTTCCGGGAGCGATGGATTATGTAAGTTATCAGTCATATTAGCAGTCACATTAGCGGGGGAGGTTTCATTGGTATCGCCATTGATAGTTAAACCATTTTGGATACCATTTGATTCTCCTTCAGTAGCATGAGTACTACTTACCATGCTCCACGCCTTTGCCTTTGTCTAGCCATATCTACATATAAATGTGAAAAATTGATTGGTAACACAGGTTATGGGATCCAAGAAAAATTAGGTTACAATAAGTTATTACATTTGTTTTGAGTCTTCTGCAAATGAGTTTTAATGGGTATGCTGCAAATTAAGGTTAGAGTTTCTACAATGTACTGCTAAAAGTGGTTAGTATCTGTTGGATATAACTTTTCACATACACATCAAACCATAACACAAAGTAACATATAGATGGAATTCTAGAGAGAGAAAGTTAGAGGTTTAGGGAACTTAGTGAGAGAAAGTGAAAGATATTATTATGAGCTCCAACTCTCTACCTTGGGAGGTAGAGAGTATTTATAGTCTTACATAAATCGCCACACATCGGCTGTGGATCGTGCATACAGGGGTAAAGACCCGTCCATCCTCCACGGTGTTACTTAACTAAATACTACTTAACTAAATATAACTATGACTACTAGCTTTCTAACGATTACATATACTTGAGGTGACCGACTCTTTAATACCGGGAATTTCTAATTCCTAACAATCTCCCCTAAGGGAGGTCACCTCAAACATATACTAAAATGACATTGAATACAATCGGATATTACATTAACAATTGATCTTGCATTCTTGATGTAGTACTTTGCTCCTCAAGTCGTAGTCATTGATTCCACTCATTGCATGTTTGGTTAATCCAAGTGGAGGTCTTTATCGATCCACATCTTTGATAATGTTCGAGCTTCATTGAGATCATCACCACAGAAAATCTCGATACATCCATTGTGGTGTTGGTATTATGTGATGTTGTGACATTCGGACCGACATGCTCACATTTCGATCATGATATCTTCTCATCGAGTAGCGGAAGCTTTGTTGATTCATGATATTGGCAGCAGCAGAAAGCATAGTATGGAGTGAAAATATCGAAGTCATTGATGCACTAATCATGATTTCTTTGAATGAAGTGTTGTGTGAACATGCGGCTATGGATTGACCTCTTCATTCGATCACCGCAAACGTCCGGGTGTACCCCATAAGACAGTTGCAATAAAGCGCACTAAAGTGTCTTTGATCACTTTCGCTGAATTGAGGTACACGCCCACGGTTCCCTCGCTGATCAAGACAAGTACGCTGTGATCGTATAATTCAAGAATTTCCTTGACAGGTTTCAGCAAATGCTCTAGCTATTCTCAAACCGAACGCCTCAAAGAAGACAACACGGAGTGAGTGAACCAAATAAATTGAGTCACGATTGATGAAAATGATTTGAAAACAATCGTGTATTGCTCAATAGAAATTGTTTTGCAATATAACGAAGGTTTTAATGAAAATCAATTATCAATCATAAAACACTTTTGATTTGAAAATTAGTACACATTCGACGTGCTAAAAAGAAGAGATTAGCACATCAACGAAAAGTACAAGATTTTTTAATTTGAGAATAAATGAATACACATTCGACCGGTAACTAGAAAGAAGGTTTGCACATTAACGTTTTTCAAAGGTATCGTCAATTCCATTCCTGACCAAGGTTGATTCAAGATGAATCGCCCATTGTTTCTCCGCTTGTCACATGGTTGATCTTATAATAGATCTCACATGCCACCTACCAGAGCTTGTTAGATGTTGGCTCAAGGCTTTCCATCTTCACCGTGAATATTTTACATACCTCCGATGTTCTCGCAATACCACAAGGATAATGCGTAGGACTCAAATATATACTTCTTTCCACATTGTGTATAACAGAGAGTCTTCATTGAAAGTGTCCTAATGAGATTTATTGATGATCTCGTGGCTCTAGACTCAATTTGTGCATATTTGGATCCTATATCGAGACTAGGAGAGGGTATCCTTCTTCAATATCAACAATCTCTAAGAGAAAGTCGATAGATAATGTCGGTTCCCGTGAGAATGAAACAAGTCCTTTTAAGAGGAACTTGAGTGGTTTGGGAAGTTGAAGTGCAGGGCGTCACTGGGTCCATGACGTCTTGTCTTCAATACCGATGTTACCATCAAGAGCATATGAATTGAACCCGGTTTCGCCTTCTAAGGTTGAATAATTGGAAGGCTATTTGTTTTCACCCTTTTCTCATTCAATTCTTTTTCATTCTTCAACCCCTTCAAGGCTTACCGAGACTTCATAGCTAGAACCTTGTTGGGTTTATTCCAAAGACTAGCTCAGCCTCTTAGTCCGCACTCTACCCATATCTCATTTTTCTCCTTTTATCATCATACCTAAGAACTCTACACTAACTAGTGGATAGTCCCCTGGTAGATCCTCCGTTCAAGGATCATGGGAACACAACCAAACCTTATCATCCTTATATCACCATACATAAAGTAAAGTTGGTCGGTCTATTTGGTATTGTTCATCCGCCATTGGAACCAATTGAAAACCATTTGAAAATCAATTCAGATACTTGTGATATATTATCAAAGCATTTTGTACCGAATTGTTTTGATATTTTTAGAACGAGAACTCCCCCTCAACATGTGCATCAAGTATTTGAAAATGTTTTGCACACGGAGGCAAGAGAAAGAATTAACTTCTTTGATTACCATTTTCTAAAAGATATCAACATCACTTCCTAATCGAATCAAGTAGATAAAGCATTTTGGGGAAGGATGAGGTTTTCATGATTTTGCTCCCCTCAATATGTGCCTCGAGATTTGAAAAGAGTTTTGCACATACTAGAGGGAACCTCGCACATTGAGATAATGATCACGCTTCAAATCATAGGTTTAAGATAGATGCTTCCCCCTCAACATGTGCATGGAAAATTTGAAATCGTTTGTCACTTGCGGGAGGCAAACATGCTAAACACTTATGAAACCATTTATCGAATTATCAGTTTAAATCCTATTTAAATCACAACTTCCCCCCCGATCACAATTATCAAAACATTTGAGATTTGTGATCTCTGTAGATTTAAATTGATTTTGAAAGCTTTTAAGGAGAATTGTGACTTGATTATGAAAGCGCTTTAACTGATAAGGATCTGATGTTGAGATTTTAAACTCCATTGGTTAAACATGCATGTACATCTTTTGAAAACAATTTAATGCCAAATAACTTTTTAATTTAATTGAAATCATTCTCCCCTCAATCAATGACATAGGTTGTTGATTGAGAGATAGAGATTTTGACAAATAAGTCCCGATGATTATCAAAAATAGAGACCGAGTTATTTTTCAAAGCATTTAGTTTTCAAGCAGATAAATGTTTATAGAATCGAGCATGGAATTTGAAAACATGGTAAAACATGGCTCGTTCTTTCTTTTTTAAAACCGGTTATTGCCTGAAAATGACAATAAACCATTTTTTTCTTTCTCTCAAACATATTTTTGATTTTTGATTTTTTTTTTTTTGAATTCAACAACATCTAAAGTCCCGTGTCATTCTTTGAATGACAAAGAAAAGACCGTAGATATTGTCGAACCGAGAAAACGCATGACAAAATGACAATATTTTTGAAGATTTTTTTCGAATTTTTCGTCATTTTTATGGATTTTGTAGGTTTTATAATTTTGTATTTTGATTTTTCGAATAGATATATACAAGAGATAGATGAAGATAGACCTTTACTCCTCGCCTTCCTCCTGAAGACGTTTGAGAGTATCGTTGAAGGCTTTTCGCCAAGACGGAAGAATAAACTCAAAACGCTTCTCTTGGAAGAGCTTTGGTGAAGATGTCCGCTAACCGATATTCAGACCTCACAAAATATAGTTCCACCACACCTTTTTCCACTTGTTCCCCGATGAAATGATGTCGAATGTCGATATGCTTTGCTCTTGAGTGTTGAACGTTGTTGCATGAGAGAGCAATAGCACTTTTATTATCACAAGACAGAGGGATTTTGTTGAATTCAAAGCCATAGTAGATAATTGAGATCTCATCCATAAGATTTGAGCACAACAAGATGACATGGCTATGTATTCAGCCTCTGTAGAGGAAATAGAAGTACTCATTTGCTTTTTGAAGACCAGCTCACAAGCTTATCACCCAAAAACTGAGCACCTCCGGATGTACTTCGACGTGTATCTTGACAACCTGCATGATCAGCATCCGCATAGGCCGTTAGTGACATACCGGTGTCCTTCGGGTACCATAGTCCCATATTGATGGTTCCTTGGAGATACCGAAGACCCGCTTAACCGCTTCAAGGTGCTTTTAGTAGGCTTAGCCTGTATCTAGCACACATGCAAACAAATAACAAGATGTCGGTCTACTAGCCGTGAGGTACATCAGGGATCCAATCATACTACGATATTTCATTTGGTCAATCATGATCCCCGAGTGGTCCTCATCTAGTTTGGTTCGATCAATCATGGGGTGTCAACAGGGTCACTTGAATCAAATCCAAATTTCTTTAAAATCTCTGTTGCATATTTAGATTGATTTATGAAAATGCCTCCGGAACTTTGTGAAATTTGTAATCCCAAGAAAAATGACATTTGTCCCATCATTGACATTTGAAACTTTGAACTCATTTCATTAGAAAACCGATCACATTCCATTGGGTCTGTCGAGGCAAAAATAATATCATCAACATAAATTTGAACATGAGTTAAATGTTTGCCTGACTTCCTGGTGAACAATGTAGGATCAACTGCTCCTTTGCTGAATCCGGTTGATAGAAGAAACTTTGACAGTGTATCATACCATGCCCTTGGAGCTTGCTTTAAACCGTAAAGAGCCTTCTTCAACGATAAACGTGAGTAGGATGCTCTTGATTCACAAATCCTTCAGTTGGCCGACGACGACTTCTTTAAGATCTCCGCTCGAAATGCCGTCTTCACATCCATCCGATAGACTACCATGTTCTTACTAGCAAAGATTAGCCGAAAAGATTCTCGATTGCCTCGATTCGAGCTACTGGAGCAAAAGATTCTTCAAAGTCTATACCCTCCTCTTGACGATATCCTTTAGCAACTAATCGAGCCTTGTTTTTCAACACATCACCATGCTCATCAAGTTTCACTTTGAAGATCCATTTAAGAGCAATAATCATAGCACGCCTGAGCGGTACTAACTCCCATAAATCTAGTCGATCAAACTCATGAATTTCTTCTTGCATGGCATTGAACCAAATGTCTTCATTCATGGCGGTTTTAACATCTTTGGTTCGATCTTAGATAGTACGGAGTTGAAGAAACACCATAAGGCATCGGTTGCAAGTTGTTTCCGGTTGATACAGGACGAGAGGGATTTCCAATGATGTTGTCTAATGGATGATCGTGAGTCCATTTTCTAAGGTGTTCATGTGGCGGTTGTTGAGGAACTGAGGTAGCGAGTCGATGTCTTCAAGAAGATGGTTCTGATGATGATTCGAGTAGCAAATATGTTTTCAAATGGAGCATCTTCAGGAGTAGCAAAGGGATTAACTTCATCATTGATGCCATAAACATTTCCATGATGTACATTTGAAGAATGATGATTTGTTGATGAGACTCAAGGATCGCAGCAGTGCTTCTTGACTTAAAGATATTGAGATCAAGGATTGACTTCATTCACAGGAATATGAGCATCTTCTGTTGTAGGGATCAACACCTCATTAGTAATTGAATCATACAGTTCATCAAACATAGGATCAAACAATTTCTTTAAATCATCTTCGGATGGAGGTACATATGGAGTTTCTTGAGAAGAGTTTGGAACAAGAGATGAACCAATGGGACTGTTTTGAAGTGCGGGTCCAGAACTGGAGTGTCCAGGAGCCATTTGACCGGTCAGCCCATCAAACGTAACGTGAATGGTTTCCATGATATTTCGGGTTCTTTTGTTATAGATTCGTATCCCTTTTGTTTGGTGCGTAACCTACAAATACTCCAATGTCAGCTTTAGCCCTAAGTTTCCCTAAGTCTTGACCCTCATTAGTTGGATAACACAATGCACCAAACACACGAAGGAAAGAGAGATTAGGTTTTCAGTTGTGGACAAGTTCATATGGTGTTTTCCATGAACAGTGTGAATCAGGGAACGATTTTGTGTGTAGCATGCAGTGGCAATAGCTTCGGCCCAGAGAAACATTGGAACTTTTGAGTAAATCAGCATTGTTCTAGCGGCTTCTACAAGAGTTCGATTTCGCTCTTCAACTACACCGCTCTGTTGAGGAGTTCGTGGAACACTTCTTTGATGGCTGATTCCAATGCTTTCATAGAATTCACTAAGTTGTTTGTTAACAAACTCGCCCATTGTCTCGTCCGATAATTCTCGACGGTTTTGTTAAGTCGAACCTCGCACTGCTTGATGAGTTTGATGATGATATTCGGAGTTTCATCCTTTGTCCTTAAGAACTTGACCCAGGTGAATCTAGAGTAATCATCAACTATAACTAACACATATTTCTTCCCAAAGATATTCTGCACTCTCATTGGTCCACATAAATCCATATGAATTGTATGAAGAACTTCTGTGAGAGAGTTAGTAGGTTTGGGTTTATGGGCATACTTCTTGCTTTTTCCCAATTGACATGCTGAACAAAGATGATCCTTTTCATACTTTAGTCGAGGTAAACCTACAACTAAGTCCTTTCGGGAGAGATCATTGATGGTGCCGAAGTTCAAGTGATTGAGACGTCGATGCCATAACCATGACTTTGTTTTAGAAGCCTTTGACAGTAAGCAAATTGGAGAAGACTTCATCATATCATCTATAGAGATGGTGTAAAGATTTGAACCACAAGTTCCTTTTAACAGTTCCTTGCCATTAAGATCTCTAACAAAACAAGTATGTTTTCTCAAGGCTACTTCTAGATCAGAATCACAGAATTGACCAACAGAGAACAGATTATGACCCAAACCTTCCACATAGTATACTCTAGAGATAACACTATCACCAACAACATAATCACCATAACCCATAATTGCACCGAAATGATCATTACCGAATCTAACAGTCCCGATGAATTTGCTCACGAAGTTCATGAGCCGCCGACCGTCTCCCAGTCATATGCTTGGAACAGCCTGAGTCCGTGTACCACGTAACGATTTGAACGATCTGCAGTTGAACACGTACAAGAATGGATAACTGGATAATTGGGATCCCCATGCAAGAATGAATTCCACTTGGTTAGTAACAAGAATTGGAACACCCACATCGTAAAACGAAACATCCATATCAGAAGTAGAAGCAATGGAATCATTGGGAATAGATGCAATGCTGGTGTCTGATTTGACCTATTCAAAGTATGTTCACTTCTTAAGGGAATAGTTCTACCAAGAGGCATCCATTTTCTAAGGGGCATAATCTTAGCAGTTTGAGAACAAAACTGATTATTCTTATGGCCAAAAGGTATCCAATAATAACCTATCTTTATAAAAGTTCTTCCTGTGGGTTTCCACTGCTTTCTAACAGTCTTTCGTTTTTGCCTTTTTGCCTTATTTGCACGATTATTAGCATTAGCAATTTTAACTGGGCATTTGACAAAGATTAGACAAAGCATTCACACCACATTCATGATTAGCAAAGAATTCAAGCAGACATAACATTACAAGGTTTGCAAATAGTATCGAATTCAATTAATTACAAGACGCCTAAGGCTAATACTAGAATCAACACGATTCGCTTTATTCAACTCAAGCTTAAAGTTCCTAGATTGGTCTTCTACTCTCTTCCAATGCACATTCTTAGCTTGCAAGGTCCTATCATTCCTTGTATTGTCTTGAGACTTTGACCTCGCCGCTTTAAAGTCACCTGATTACTCTCGTAGAGGAATGGGAACATTAGTTGGTTGATCTAATTTTTGCATTCCTGAACTTGATGTGCAAGGATCAGAAGTACTAGAAGGCACATTAGTGTATACTTTAAGACTGTGATTTGAGCTTTTGTGCACACTAAAGTTCACTTTCTTAGCACTAACATATCCGAATCAACTACTTGAAGGCACATTAGTGTTTCCTTTTTAAGATCGGGCATAGAACGGATGTCCTGCTTGGCACTAGGCATAGAACAAGGCATCACAGCTTTGCCTTTTGCACCTAAGGTTAAGGATTTTGGACATGTGGCAATTACACATTCTAGCAACTCTTGAGATCGTTTGGCCCGGAGGCAAGCAAACCTAATTTCACTATCAAGAGGTTTGTTAATGAAATCCTCTTCGACAATCTCACGGAGACATTCTAGACTATCCTTAAGGTGAGCACAGATTCATGAAAAGCATGCTCATTATTCCTAAGATGAGGAGGAATATATTTAACTGTCACAATGTATTTGCAGTCTAAGGGTGACTTTGAGACAACATTCTTATTGAAAACAAGTGGCGCTTCCCATTTCCTCGACTTCTCAGATTCTCAATTTCCTTTTGTAAAGACGTTATTTTTTCGTTGTTTTGGTCACGTGTGACTTTTATTGAATCATATAACTCTTTAAAATGTCGTTTAACTTTTTCATTTTCTTCTAGAAAACTCTCGCTTTCCTTTTGTAAGGCATCAACTAAGTTTTGAAGATGAAAAGTTTGAGAATTCTGAGAATCTAAAGGAGGAGGATTTGGGAGCCCTGTCATATTGTTCGTTAGACCCTTTAATTGAGAGATTTGGGCTTTCAACTTTCTGATCGTGTTGCACTGAGCTTGAATCGTTCATCACGCTTGTTAATTTGAAAACCGCATCAAACTCGAGCATCCGACGATGTCTTGATATCTGAAGTTTTAACATTTTCTTTAAGATGTTGATATTTTAGTTGTAAATTAAAATGCTCAACTTCCAGTTTAGAAAAATGTTTAACCAAATTGTCGTGATCATCCAGTTCAATTTTCTCGTTTAGTTTAGAATTAGTTTTTTCAAGCTCAATGACACGATCATGGGAGACTTTCAGGCCACAGATAGTTCATGA
Organism: Chrysanthemum makinoi; assembly: GCA_910596185.1. Lineage (NCBI taxonomy): Eukaryota > Viridiplantae > Streptophyta > Magnoliopsida > Asterales > Asteraceae > Chrysanthemum > Chrysanthemum makinoi. The sequence continues at coordinate 116,083,555 of OU343220.1, read as the reverse complement.
AATTTGGAAGCATTAATAGAGCAATTTGAAGCGTTGAAAAGATATCTTGAGAAACAAATTCAGTAATAAGAGTCTCATTTAATGTATGCAAGTTCTTCCTCTCAATCTCATTATATTTTAGTGCACGCCCATAATCACTAACTTCAACTACCATTGCATCAAATTCCTTTTCCATTCCCTTAATATCAGTTTCTATCCCCTTTTAAGACTCTCAAAGTGATCTTTTAGAAGTTTAAAGAAAGGCATGACCTCAGTTAAATAACATTCTTTCATTTGCTCAAAACCCCTTTCTCCTTCCATTATACCAGTGGGTGTGATCCTTTTCTTGCAAGTTTTCTCAAAATCAACAAATAGTTGAAATATAACATATTGGCTAATTAAGGTCTTGCTTTTAGTGGCAATTTTTCTAGGAACAAGATGCATTGGTGTATTAGGAGGATACACAGCTTCTAGGCATTTTCCATAGGGAGGGTTTGTTTCAACAATATTATTTTTCGCTTATCTAAATCCTTTTTCCGTAAAACTTGTTCGGGAGTCAACAATGTCCGAGGCTTAAACATGTTCAAGGAAATCCAGTTTTCCTTTTTGTAGTCATGGGAGTGATAATTATTTTTTTCTCTTTGCATTTAGGATCATCTAATTTTTTGTTCATTCTTTCCCTAGTGACTTCATCTGATTTCTTATCTTCCTCAGTGCACTCAACGCAACTAGGTTTTCGTCTAGGTTTAAGAATTCATTGCCATCATAGATCACCTTTGAGCATTTTGCTATCTTTCCACTCAGTGGTCGGGTTTATCTATAATGGGAACACTATGCTTATCGCTTTGGACTCTATGTTTAGTGACCATGTGAGCAAATCTAATGGTGTTTCCTTGTTTGTACAACTTGTTTTCAAGTTTGTTTTTCAAAGTTTTCAGATTAGAAAAATCTCTCAAGAGTTTTGATTCCTTTGCATTAAATTCTTGCTTAAGCATTTTCACATTTTCTTGAAGTTCGTGTTTTTGCTTAGCAGTTTTAGAAAGTTTTTCTTGCAAGGAATTTAATTCTTGTTTCAATACTTCTTCTCTAAAATTACTTTTTCTAATGACTGTACGAACTTGGTCATCCATTTCCGCCACGAGTGGTCAACTCAAATTTAGCACGTTGTTCATAAATAGCAACACGCTCTTTATAGGCATTTAGTTCAGAAATTACAGAATCATCAGGCATGCAGTATTCATCAAAAACATAGTCATTGTTGACAGCAGAAGATGCATCACTTGGTACAACTTCACTTTCACTTTGTTTCACATATTGATCATATGGGACAATATTGATATTACCCATATTTTCAATATTTGATTCAATAGTTTCAGCTTGAATGTACTTTGTCATGCATCTTTGCACATCAAGATCATCGTGATAGTTTTAATACCTCTGAGATGAGTTTGTCTTGGATGGCCAACTAGTGGTGAAGAAGAGACCTTGGGAGAAACCATTGGAGAAATGCTAGCCATAAAATTGTGTGTGCCAGAGGTCCATCATCCACATCGAGTCGATGCATCACAATCAGCGACTTGAAAGGCATTCTGATGATTGTGACCTATCTTCCTAATAGGCTGCCATCCACATCTGCATCATAGGTCTTGGCATTGCCCTAAGCAAGAAACAACAATTCCTCTTCATCCAAAGTAGCACCATTGTCCCGAGCTTGTACCAGCAAAGATCTTATCTCTCAAGTAATCAAGATTCTGTGGACGCTTTGGAGATGTACAGTTCCTTGCAATGTGTCCCTCACCACCACAGCTATAACATTTGATTGGCTTAGCTTGACCTTGGTTACCATTCCTTCCTCGATCTGGTTACCAACATAACCTCTACCAGCTCCACCTCTTCCCCGATCATACCGTTTTCCTGAACCGTTGCACCACGATCCTTCCATCTTTAACAAAGAGCTTGATTGTGTGGGTTAGATGTCGTTCGAGGTTGTTGTTGGTATGTGGGAGAGAATTCATGTTTTGACTAATCAGAAGAGCTAGTTGATTAATGAAGTTACCCACGTGTGGATCAAAGATCGCTTGTTTGAACATTGGATCAGGAATGAGTTTGTGATTACCATTACCCAAGGGTATGACTTGTGATGCTTTGGTTGTGATTCCGATGTTTGAGTAGAAGGCGGTTGAGTCATTAGACGAGCTTGTCTCTCCCTGGTTGGTTTTGAACTGATTGAGAATCAATTTTTCAAACATAGCATGTCTCTCATTCTCAAGGAGGAAGGCATAGAGTTGCTCATAGTTTGTATTCTTCAATCCTTTAGTGAGCTTCACAAAGGTGACAAACTTGTGCCATTCGGGATTCATGTTGTTCACAAATTTTGAGTTCAAATGAATGTTAGGCATAGTCATTCTGATGTTCCTCATGTCATTCACTAACTTATGAAATCTCACATAGTACTCATAGACACTCTCATCCGGTTTCATCTTGAAGTGTTCAAATTCGTCATAGAGTTGGGATTCTCTGTCTTCCATAGTTAATTCGAACTGAGAGAAGCATCTTAACATTATCCCATACGCCTTTGCATACGTGTTATGATTGATCAGCTTGTAGATGTCTTTAGGAAGACCTTGAAGAACAATGTTTGAAGCCCCGATATCTGCATCGAATCTCTTTTTCTCCTTATCATCAAGCTCATCATACATTTTAGGTCTGTCCATTCCGTAAAGAGGAGTACCATCTTCATTAGTATCAAGTATGTCTCTAGTCGCCTCAACTCGATATGGTCCTTCATCAATGGATTTGAGAATGTTGACACCATTTTCCTTTCCAAGGCGCGCATAACCTGATTCGCTGAGCCCAAGAATCGTAGAGTCGGCCTGTCAAGCATGGGTGGACGAGTATCTGAGCCACCGCTTGAACATCCTCAACAGTGGAGATGAAGTAGGAACGTTGGTAGACATGTTTACAGCTTATACGGGATTTTATAACTCTATGATTAAACCGGGAAATAGATTCTTTCACGGATTTTACTAAATCAAGAGAAAACCGTAAACAATCACTCAAGTCGCTAGAAGATAATGCACTAAGTCGCTAGAAGATAATGCACTAAGTCGCTAGAAGATAATGCACTAAGTCGCTAGAAATTAATGCACTAAGTCGCTAACCCTTAATCCGCTACACCCCTAAGTCGCTAGAGTCCCAAGTCGCTAGACAAATGCAAGTCGCTAAGTAGTAACTCGCTAACCTCAAGTCGCTAGCAAATTTTGGCAAAGAATTCGCTACTCAAGTCGCTAGGAATACAAGTCGCTAAAGAGCAACTCGCTACAAACCAAGTCGCTACCACCAAGTCGCTACCCGTAGTGGAGAGTCCACTACTTGTACAAATCGCTAGGTAAGTCGCTAGCTACAAACCTGTAACTCGCTACTAAAATGTGAAGCAAGTCGCTACGAAGAAACTTTTCCGTGGCTCAAGTCGCTAGCATGAAAAACACATAAACACCACTTTTCAATCCAAAACAACCCAACCACTATGATTCAAACCTTCTAAATCAAAACCTAAACACTTGTGATGATTCTAAACACAAAAGTACAACCAAAATCAAAACTTTAACACTAGAAATCAATCAAATGATGCAAAAACCACTAAACTTTTTCAAACTCAAAACCACCTAAAACCACTAGAAATCCAAAGATGTGCAAGATATGATCTAACCATGGCTCTTGATACCAATTGTTGGATATAATTTTTCACATACACATCAAACCATAACACAAAGTAGCATATAGATGGAATTCTAGAGAGAGAAAGTTAGAGGTTTAGGGAACTTAGTGAGAGAAAGTGAAAGATATTATTATGAGCTCCAACTCTCTACCTTGGGAGGTAGAGAGTATTTATAGTCTTACATAAATCGCCACACATCGGGTGTGGATCGTGCATACAGTGGGTAACGACCCGTCCGTCCTCCACGGTGTTACTTAACTAAATACTACTTAACTAAATATTACTATGACTACGAGCTTTCTAACGATTACATATACTTGAGGTGACCGACTCTTTAATACCGGGAATTTCTAATTCCTAACAAGATTCACAAGATCTCACAAAGCTAATCTATTGGGCCGAAATTTTTGTTTTAGGTGATCCATAGGGTTCGTTATCTATGTTTTATGATGGTTGTTATATGTGGCCGCTGCAAATGAGTTTTAACGGGTTCACAGCAAGTTATTGTTTGAGTTCTACAGTGTACTGATAAAAGTGTTAAGAGTCTGCGTCATCTGCATGTAAGTTCTATTGGGGATGCAATGTTTGGTTTAAGTGATCTACAGTTTCGATATCTATGTTCCGTGATGGCTTTTATATGTGGCTGGTAGGTTTCAAGGCTTCAAGCTGAAACAAACACCCCCTAAGACACCATCTAAAGAAAATAATATATCAACCGAAGTCTTTCGGCCAGGATTTACAAATCAAAACAGTAGCTTCCACTTTCAAGTGCTCATCACTAGCGGGTTCATTTGAAATTAGTGGTAAAGACAATCAAAATTTGTAGGTTCATTATACACATTATTGTTATCAATGCTAATTTAAAAAACCCTAGGTTTTTTTTACATAAAATTGAAAATTAAAAATAAACCTAATTAACTATAATCAGGCAATGAAACTCAATGTATCAAGCACCCTAACATTAAATTAATAGGTTAGATTAAACTAGTTATCACAAATTATAAACTAAAATAGCGAATGGTGTATTAAGATACCTTCTCCTAGAGCTTCCTGAAAGTGTATTATATCTCATGTACCGCCAGATAAACCTTTTGTGGAAAGAGTCTGCTACTCCACGATCCCCACATATTTAGGGGCGCCAAATATTTTTACATTAGACCGCCAAAAAATTTCACTGGTCGATAACTGTATTGCTTTATATGCAGTGTTCAAAGATATGGTAAAGTATGGAGTATTTTGACATTATAAATTATCCTATAGTTACTTGTTATAATTACTATTATTATTATTATCTTCAATACACCAAAATGTTTTAAGACTTTTTGTTTTATTAAAATACCTTTTATATCATTTTGTTTGGGATTGTTCTGATATTTCGGCCAATTAGTCTAAACCCACTGTGACACAACTCAAATCGGATAAACTCTCCCTCTTCAAAAGGATACTAAAATACTCATACGTTCAAAGAATACATACACACAAATTCATACTTATAAAAGGCAATGAAATATATTAATTATTTTATTTGAATAGTTAACAATTTATCGCATAAGCTTTCACCACTCTCACTTTCTCTAAAACAAACACACACACACACATTCATGCTATTATATACCATCGTTGTAATGCGCGATTAAATAAATTACAGTGAGTTAATATCTTTAAATAGCACGAGTAAATAAATTTCACCCTTAATACACATGTCTAAATTCATTGGGGAGCAATAGGGCTCAAGCTCGACTTTTAGACATTATGCATACTCGATCTCGATGAATTTTGAGACGGAAGGCATAATTTGTTAAACAATACACATCTTTCTTATCGTGTTGTTATTTCAATTTTATAAGCTGTTGAAGCATTATGAAATGTTTTTGTTTGTTTATGACTTACGATTTTATTTTTGCAAGAGATGGTCAGGAAAGATTAGCCTTATTTTGTTTCGCAAGTGATGGTCAGTAATATAAGAGTAACAAGGAGACTTTACATTAAGTAGCTTTGACTTGAATGCTTTTACATCATTTCCATGTTAAAATTTAATTGTATTGAAAGAATTGAAATAGCAAATCTGTAGCGTATACCGAGTAGTATTTCAGATCTGTAAATCAAACTAGAAAGGGCATCGATGTGCAGATCATGAGTAAAATATTGTATTTGCTTTGGAATGTTATGTAGTGAACAAATTAAGAAACCTAGTGACTTATAAGATTTGAGATTATGGACTACAAATCAGGAAACGTGCAACTACATCGCGGTTTCAAAAGAGCTTGTACGGACAGTTCTCAAAGAATTAGCAGAATCAGTAAAAAGAGTTACATTTCTAATTTGTAAAATCAATTATTCAGCCCATAGAATGAAGTACATCATTGAATACTAAGTTGAGTGAGTCGCGATTTACTTAAGTCTATCATCCAGTAAGACTAAATCGTTAGAACCAATACTCTATTAGGTTCATAGACATTAAGACAAAAGCAATCTAGAAGATTTGAAGTGAGGCTTAGGGGTTCTCCTGAAGAGAATCGTCACAAAGTTTAAGTATATAGTAATTGGTTACCCATATAGAAATGTGAAAAAGAAAAGTACAAGTAAGCATATATTTATATATTTACCCATAATTTACACACAAAATTACCCATACCAAAATTCCCAAAAAAACAATATTGTGGGTATATTCATGGGTATATTTGTAACCACGATTTGACTATAAGTGGTTATTCACACCAAAATACCCATTCAAATAATAGGATGGGTAAATTAATAGGTATATATCTCACCCTTAAAATACCCACGTAAACTAACCCACCAATAAAAAGGACTTTGCATTTCGTGGGTAAATAACATTTACCCACTACATTACCCACGTATTTACCCATGATAACTCACAATGTGGGTAGCTCATGGGGAATAATTTAGCGCCAATTATTTATCCACATATTTCACACCTAATATAATTGTGTGGCTATTTATTTGGGTAAATTCATGGGAAATTTGAGGGAAAATAAGATCGGCTTATTAAGTCACGAATCGTGGATAATGAGTGGGTATTGGGTGGGTAAATGCCATCAAAAGATGGTTGTGGGTAATTTTCGTGGATATTCCATCAGATTCTTGTAGTGTTAAGGGTGACTCGTCATTACTAACATGTCACGGCGAAGTGGACAAAATCAATGATACATGACCAAATCTGTTAGGAATTAGAAAATTCCATAGTGAAGAGTCGGTCACCCCAAATATTATCTAGCATAATTTAGCTCGTAGACATGTCGTTTGTTACGTTATTTGTTAGTTTATTAGTTAGTTATTAGCCTAGTGTAGCGTAGTGTAACACCGTGGAGGAAGGACGGGTCTTTACCCACTGTATACCTGATCCACAGGCCGATAGGAGGTCGTTATGTCTGTAACTATAAATACCCCTTCCATCCTTGGAAGGGGTGGAGCTTTCTAATCTAACCTTTCACATTTTATTCATCAAGTCTCTACCAAGAAACTCCCTCTCTCTACTTTCTCTCTCTAAAATTTCTAACATGTATTTTGATCATCCAAGACCACCCGAATCATCATAACACAATAATATTTCGATCCTACAAAATCCATGGCCAAGACACCAAAGATTGCTCGCTGCATCACCTAGGAACGCTTCATGACTAAAGGGTAGGATAAGACATGGGATATATAAATGGTGTAAAATAAAAATCAAGCAGATAGTCTAAATCTATAACCAAGTAATCACCATTTACCGTCCGCCCAAAGTTCAAGCTTTGAAGTTAAGAAACCGGATCATGAAATAGTAGGTAGATGTGTCATTAGAGGACGTCATTATGGGTACACTACCTTTTCTCCAACTGTTGGCACACTAACCAACTCCAATCTTCGAATGTGACCGAGGTGGCCTCCTCGATACTTAATCTATATAAAGCTCATAACATAGTGCTTGTAACATTGCATTTTACAATAAACTAAATAACATAACTAAACATAATATAACAACTAAACATAATACTAGGTAGATGTGTCATTAGAGGATGTCATGATGGGCATTCAGGGGGTCTTCAATGAATATAACAACTAACCATAATATCCCCCACTTGAGATGAACAATGGGAATTCGGGAGGTCTTCAGTGATCTTTAAGAATATGTCTTCAACGAAAGCGTGATTTCCGAACCTTTCCACTTGAACCTTGAACTTAGGAAAATGATGACTTCCCAATCACATATAAAGAATACAGGGTAGGCTAAGGTTTATAGGTGTATCGAAACAATATATTGGGTTAACAAAATGAAAGGAATGGCTCAGAAGGGTGTATCTAGGGGTATCTTGCACTAAAGGTGAGTGCAACAAAAAGGTTTCACATGGGGGTCGAGAAGACGAGGTGACTAATCGATAGACACACAATGTTAGGCTATTTTGGGTGATAATCCTATAATATTGCCTTCTTAAACTGAAAAGTCCAAATACGTTGAGCTAACTCAATATACCTCATCTATGGTCTCGAAATGATGCAAAGGCCAAGTTCTAAAGTTTTCAAGCTACCGGCACACTCATAATTTGGTGGATTTGGGGTAAAATATTAGAAACGGATAAGGCTAATCTCACCATATATTATCAAGGGTTGTATGTGCTCCGCTAAGGTCTAATCTAGTTAGGTTAAGAAAAACATGCCAAAATTTTAAAAATGGCATAATTTTACAAAAAAAACTAGAAAAACGAGGGCAAAATAAAGTTCAAGAGATAATTCTACTCCCGTCCCCCCACTTGAATTGTACAAAGTCCCTTTTGTACTAACCGTTAAATAAAGGTGAAGAGAAAAGTAGAATTAGAGCGAGAACTTCCCTGAAATTTGCTCCAAAAGGAGAGAAGGCCCACGAAAAGAGCTGTGCCTTCGTATAAGCATCCATGAGCAAACTTCAATCCCTGAAATCACACTACCAACAAGCATAATTCTAAAAATAAAAAATGAAAAATGAAAAACAAACCCAACTCACTTTAATAGGAATCACGGTTGCATTTTGCATATGCAACAAGCCTTTTAAACCACTTGGTGTCCCAAGTGGACAAGTGAAGTCTCATGAGGGTTTACAGGGAAAACACCCAAAAAGTTCATTTAAAATACTAATACAAGGTTATTGTGTTTAAAATGAAAGAAGTAAAGCAGAGGACAGTTACTTCGTAACTCTTAGACGGAGTTACGCCGTAACTAGGCAAAACCTAGCATACACTGCAAGAGTGTAGCTACGGCGTAACCACTCAGATGGAATTACACCCTAATTGGTAATGCATCCGAAATTCTGCTGCAAGGGGTTGGTTACGGCGTAACCACTGAGATGAGTTACGCCGTAACTATAGTCACATCAGCATGCTGCAGCAACAATTGCTCTTCATTTCCTACAAAAATGGATAAGAACACAAAACCCTACAGAAATGGAAATAAAATAAAAGAAAAGGATAATTCGGGTTGTCTCCAGAAAGAGAAATTTTCTTTATTTACTAGTCTTTAGGTTAGACTTAGAGCCGCGGGGCTTTATGGTGGCCTTTGGACTTGGCCAACCTCCCCCATGTCCTTCATTAAGTTGTGTCTAACCCAAGCGACATTTGTGGCAGTGAGGAGGTATTCTTTAGTCTCGATCTTTTGAATTTTGCAAAATTTTTCCTCCGGTCCTAAAGGGTATCAAGTGAACTCATATTTTTCGGCTATAATTGGTGGCGGCCTCTTAAACGGGATGCCAAGAAGTTTGCATCTTCTTTTCTCGTGTACTTCATCATCGGGGTCAATAAACCCATCTTCACCTTGTATCTCGAGGTAATCAAAATCATCGTCGGAATCGGTATCTTTAAGTTGGTTATCGTCGAGTAAATTTTCCACGAGCATTTGTTTGCATTCCTCTTTTTCTTTCCTCGATGAATCCTCGGTGTCATTATCTGATTCTCTATTTGGAACATCGTTGTTTGGTTGATCTTTACTCATACACCCATTCTAGATTTTCTCCTTAGTTAGCGCCTCTATTTTTCCATATTTGATTCTGACCCAATCGTCGAATCCTAGATCAGCTGGCCAAGGCAATTCTGTTCTTTTCGAGTCATTATTCGAGGTCCATAGGAACTCGTCTTCTCCAGCTCTCTCAATGCCTCTTCCCCCATTACATTCATAATCAAAAGGGTTGCAGGAAGCCCAAACATTTCCGTCAATGGTTTTAATTTGCTCACACCAATGATTTTGAGTTCCTTCGTCATCGTTATTGCAAGAAGGAATATCTTTGAGAGGCTTAATTGTCATTCCTTGAAGAATATGTTTTTCACATTTGATCTCTAGATTTCCCAATAAGACCGAATTAATTATTGCGTCACCGAACCTTACTGAGTACCAATCTCCGAATGATAGGTCCCCAAAATCAATTTCATGTCTTCCCGATTCATGTGGGCATATCCAAACTTCGTTCTTCGCATTGCCCCACCCCCCGGTTGCAATACTCACGAAAGGGGTTGCAAGTCGGCCATGCTTGTGTGAACTCATCTTCCGTGATGAGTAAGGGTCTGCAGCAATGTTTGATAGGTGGTCCTTCCACTTTGTTAATCAAGAACTTGGCTAATATTTCTTCATCGTTAAGTGTAGTCCACATGTATATGTCATCATTAACCATCTCCTTATCAACCCCTGATAAAGCTACACGCGTTGTTCGGGGTCAAAGGAACTTCCTTTTCTTCGAGCAAGTTTTATAACACCCTAGGCAGTGAACCTAATCGTTGTAGTGTAGTAATTAGGGTAAGCCACGGGTATTGATATCGTTCTCTAGGGGAATAGGAATGCTAGTGAGAAGTTACTACGCTAAGGTTGGGGTTGAGGAAGATTATTTTTTATCTTTTTATGTTTTTTAGGAAATTCAAAGGTACGAATCTCGGGGTTTGGATTTGGGGGTTGGTATTTCTACCGATTACTCTACTTATCTAATTATCTAATCTAAGGTGTATGTAGTCTATGTCTAATTATTGTGTGCTCGTATGATAGTTTATAGATGTGTTTACTTAGGTTTTACTACTCCTTAATTATCTCCTATTGGTGGTTGAATTGTCACGTCCTTATTCTTAGTTGCGTTGTGTGTCTAAAGTTGTAGGGTATGCGTTTCTCCCTAACTCTTTGAACTTACCAAAGGGTCTCGTCTACAAAACCCACTAGGGATAATAAACTCTTACTCTAAGGCACTCTTTGGATGGTTTAGCTTACAACTACTCAAGGAGTTATATTCTAAGGTTCACAAAGATTTAATCAAGCATTAAGTACACAACAAATGACCTATCGCATTACTAGATCATTAACAAACTAAGATAAGAGACAACCAATCAATATTCAATAATTAAGTTTTTCCCTAAGCAAACACAAAAGTAAATTAGCCGGACATGGAGAACATGCAAGCATACACACAAATAATCAAAGACATAATTGTATTAATGAAGTAAAGCACTTATCTTGATGTAAGATAGGGTTTGGAACCCTAAAATACTGTACAAGACAGCCTTGGTTCGGTTTAGGTTTTTACTCCAAAAGACTACATACCAATACTGAAAAATTCGGATTCTATATAAGATTACACATGCGACGGCGTCACCTTATGTTTTGTGACGCCGTCGGATCGCCGCCATTAGGGTTTCGTCTTGGCCACGTTAGTCTTGTGACGGTGTCACCTTATGCCTGTGACGCCATCCTCTTCAGCTTCTGACGCCGTCTGGATTGAATCTAGGCCGTCCCTGAAAGTCAGCGACGGCCTACTCTTTTATAACTTGACGTCGTCACTTGAAAATAGGAGTTTTGACTTCTGTCCCGTCACAAAATCCTCCGACAGCGTCGCAGATAAGAAGTGACGCCGTCACCTTATGTTTTCAGCAGCCTGAGTGTCTCGATTCTTGACTTTGGCCATTTTCTTCGTATATTCGCACCTTTTTGTCCAAATAAGTGCCATTACAGCAATTTGCCTTCAAGAGACCTAAAAGGTGAAAAGGAACGATATTAAGTAATAATGGATACAAAAGTGATCAAATAAGGGCTTAAATGACCCCTCAAAAAGGTACATTTTAAAACCTTATCAAATATCCCTACACTTGTCTTCCGAGGGTTACAAGAGGCCCATAAGCTGTAACATTCTCCATCGTCAATTGCAATAGCCTTGCACCAATGATTCTTCCTCTTAGAGTTGTCAAATTCGGTAGACTTGTCATTGCTTGCATCCTAGTTACGCCGTAACTCTGAGGTTTGGTTACGGCTTAGCTCTCTTATGCCAATAGTATCATTGTTTCTATTAGACTCATCAGAGGACTTGTTATTTTTAGAAAATACGGCTTTACATAATGTAGATTTGTTGTTTTGTGCCTAATTTCTCTTTTGTACCTCGTCGCCAAGCTTCCCAATCATAGTTTCCAGGTTCTTAAGTGACAGGTCATGGTTAGAAAGGCTTTTGTTTGTATTATCTTGGAAGTTTTTCAGCCATTCTTCTTGCTCTTTTTTCCACTTGGTCGAATCCACAAGGTACTTGTTAATCATTTCCTCAAAGTTAGTTCTTCTTTCACTACGCTCATAATATGGTGGGGGTCCTCCACAATAGCCATTACGATTATCCCCATAGAATGATCGATATTCTCCATATTTATCTTCTTCGATCGTATTTTCTCTATCAATGTTAGGACAATTCTTAGTTAGATGTCCTCCCCACAGTTTTTGCAACCAAATTGGATGGCATGAACAGTTTATTTGATTCTTAGCATATCTCGACCTAGATTCTCTAGTTTGTTAGTTATGGCCGTAATTCCATCAAAACTTCCGACTTGGTTTCTTTTGCTTCCTCCATCGTGCCATTTTTGACAATGATCAACCATTTTTTAAATGGCTTCAATTGCTAGAGTAGGAGTCATGTTCGGAATTGGTCCTTGATAGTCCAACATATGTCTTGTTGTCACGTTGATTCCTTTGTAGAAGATGTTGACTTTTCGTTGGTTATTCAGATCATGTGTGGGACATTTGTAAAGGAGATCGTTGTATCTATCCCAGGCCTGATATAACGTTTCATCGTCTTCTTGCTTGAAATTATGGATCTCCAAAAGCTGGTTAGAAATCTTTGACGGAGGACAATACCTCTGAATAAAGTGCTTCTTTAGTAGACCCCAAGTATTAACTGCCCCGACAGGCAATCTTTCAATCCATCTTCTGGCAGCCCCAGTAAGAGTCATGGGGAATACCCTTATCATAACAGCGTCATGAGACACACCCGGAATGTTGAAAAAGCTTGCAATGTATAGGACATTTTCAACGTCCTCATATGCATCCTCGTCCCTGTTTCCTGAAAAAGGGTTAGCACGAAGCTCCCTTATAAATTAGTCTTTAATTTCGAAACGGACATCAGCTCCAATTGCCGGTCTTACGAGCCCCAGCCCTTGTTTTGCTCTTGTCAACACCAAATATTCCTCAAGAGTGAGGTCATCAATGTTAAAATCTTCCATGGCACCTGAAAACGTGAAAGGTGATCGTGAGAATTTAAGAAATTTTAAAACAAAACAAAAATGAAAGACTCAATATCAATCCTAATATAACTCCCCAGCAGCAGCGCCAAAAACTTGATGCACTAACGGTCAGTGTACCCTAATCCTAATATTTAGAATGTTTAATTATACCTATGGTCTACCCTAATGCACTAACAGGCAGTGTACCCGGTCGTGTGTAGTGTAGTATTTGGTAAAACCGAGGTCGTCCCAAGAGCTATGTGTGTTGGATTAATACTAAGTCTAGGTGTCACATATTTTAATATGATTTAATTAATTAACTACTAAAGCAGATTAAATGCAAAGGTTGTGATCAATAAAGGAGAGTGGTGCTAACCTAGTTATTCATCCTAGCTAGTAATGTTTACGTCTAATTACTTCCAATTACTTCAGGTGGGGTCAAAGTCGAGAGGACAACATTTGGTCAATTTGCCCTAACCTATCAGCAAAGATGCCACCATTGGAGAAGTCAGGTGTCCCCTCATAAGTCCAGTGGTTCCTGGTCCCCTAAGCCGAGTCATTAAGTACCGCTACATGCTAGACTTATAATAGTGAGTGCCCGGGCGTTAGCAACTTAAACACGTACCCCCTAATTCTTAAGTTCATCCAAAAGGTAGGTGATCAGTTGGTCAAATCGCACAAGTAGAAAGGGTCTTCAGTTGGTCATATCTTACCCTTCCCGTCTCAGTCTACTCACTTAGGGTCAGTTGGTCATATCTCCTAAGAAACTAGCCTGTACCGCCATTCAAAACTACCAAAACAAGGGTAGCTACCAATAAACTATGCATGCATACACTTAGAAATAATTATACGGAAGTAATATAAACGCAAACAAAACAATTAAGGAATCATAACTAGGCCAGCACCAAGAGGTGCTTAGCCGCTCATAATAACCATACAAATCAATTCAACAATTAATGTTACGAAATACATGAATCGAAAGTAAAGAAAATACAAAATGCTAATTCTTATCGTAGAGGAGTGATTTCTCCCTTGGAGATAGCTCTGTATGCTCCTCTAGACCTGCCTTTGGATTCTTCCCACGTTCTTTGGTTGTGGTGTGTGAAATGGGATGCTTTGAATTGCTGGAAATCATGGGCTATTTATAGGCCAGATCTGGGTTACGGTGTAACTAATAAAATAGTTACGCCGTAATCCTCTATTTATTCGTAAATTTCCCTAGATCTGCTGGTTACGGCGTAACCTTAGAAGTAGTTACGCCGTATCTTCAATAATTCTTGGTTACGCCGTAGTTTATGCAAGAGTTACGGCATAGTTTTCAGCGGCGCGTAACCTCATTTGACCTAATATAGTTACGTCTTAATCTTTTGGGAGAGTTACGCCGTAATCTTCTGATGAGTTGGCTTTCTGAATCATGCTTTAGTTATGGTGTAATGTGAGAGATGAGTTATGCCGTAACTTCTTCAAAGTGAGCATACTATGATAAATCTTTGATAATTCTCCAATTACACGTCTCTTTAGCTCCAATGCTCGTAATTTACCTGAAAGTGTAATATAATGGAAAACAAGCGTAAATCCATATAAATTATATATATTACAAGATTATCAGGGGAAATTGACACATAATATTCAGGATAATTTGATGTTATCAGGTGCTACTTCATAATACGAAGTACAAATTATAGAAAACGACCTCTAAGTGAGATGTTTTGAAAAGTTACAATTCGATTAATGTAATTAGAGTTACAAACAATGAGGTCCCAAAGTAAAACATACAAATATTTACATATTATTCCTTGTTTTACAAAACCTAAAATCAATTTTTCCGCTTCCTCATCCATTTAACCTAGCCGCCACCCTCCTCCTCTTCTCCTCAGCCGACACTACCACTGTTCCAAAATTGAGTCACCACCACTCGACCACTTCTCTTTTATGCCAAGGTGTGAGGTATTTAAGATCGGGGTTAGATCGGGTATGAATTGAGTCACAGTTTACGCACAAGGCGATTCTTGGTTGTTTTTCCAAGGTTTGGGTTACGGTTATGTCTTCACGTTCATCCTGTCATCTCCCTTCTATCTTTCCATGTGGTATGTCTATACATAAAACTAATGTTCGTTTATTACTTTCAGCTAAAAACTGAATATATATCGATTTGTAGTTTTCATGGATAAAACGAGATATTAAAACGGTTATGACAGTTTTATCGTGTGGTGATGTTTGTTAGCATTGGTGTTGAAAGGACAAATCAAATAAATAAGTAAACATTAAACAAATGACAGGGGACAAGAAAATAACATTGATGTCGGGTCAGTACTATAAATCACGTGGGTCTTGGACCTTTGTTTCGGTAGTTATATTTTAGTCCTTCAAATGTTAACTAGTTGGCAAGAACCATTAATGTATTATATCTTATTCTTCCTACTCAATTTCACTTATTCATTTTCCTTTATCACGTTCTTTTTTATTATTATTCTTTCATTTATTCTTCATTGGCGTGAGTTGTATTTCGAGTCAATATTTTCATACCACCACACGAAATGTTAAAAACTAAAGTTTTTGAGATATTGATAATGGATTTTTGAAATTGACGATACGAATATTCCACGAAAACTAAGACACGTTGTCTTTTGAAAATTCATTTGCTTTGCTAGATTTATTCTGAGTTATCTATACTTGTATTAGGTTGTGTCGAATCCCTACCATTGTACCTGTGCTCTCGATACTTTTGTGTTATACTTCTTGATGCCAGTCGTGTTAGTTTTCATTCTTGCATTGCTTCAGACTGAGGTGAGTTCATAGCCCCTACTTTACATGTTTTGAAAACACTTTTGGGGGAGAATACATGCTTGTATTATTAAATTCCAATATTTTCAAATGATTTGATATCTCAAAAATTTATGTGCTTCGCTAAATAACTTGTTCAGTTATTTCAAGTTTACAATGCTGTGGTTAAATGTTTGTTTTATTTTTTTGGTCAAGTTTGTGTGCGGAAATAATTGTGTTTGGAGCACTGGTGGTTTCTGGTTATTTTGTGTGATATTTATCTGTGATAATTTTGTGTGCTTCTTGCGTCATGGATTTAATCCACTTAACGTGATAGTGCTCATGTTTTAGCTCCAGCTGGTAGGCATACATGTTGTACATATATATTTCGGAGATGAAGATTTGTAGATGAAGAGTGTGGTGGTTATTATGGGTGGTTACCTGACTAGCCATGTGTTTGATAGTGATATCTATTTGCCATATGCATTATTATTATTTGCACACTTGTCCTACTCGTATATCAATACACATCAAAACTTATTTACTACTTTATTACAAATCTACGGACTCACCAACCTCATGTTGACATTTTTAGCATGTATTATCAGGTTTAACGCGATAGCTTACTTTGGAGGCTTTCGGCATGGCATGGCATGCCATGGTCATAGGATACTCTGACATTTTTGGGACCGCTTTATTATTATTATGGGCCTGTATTTCCGCACTATTTTTTAATAATGTAAACTTTATACCTATATTTATGAATTTTCTTAATGTAAAACCGTTGTTCTATACTTTGTGTTGTGATAACAATTAGTAGATCCACATGACCCTAATGCTTACGCTGTGCCAAATTTGGGGGTGTTATAGGCGCTATGAAACTTACCTTAATAAATGATATTACAACGTATAACGAAATCGATGGATAAACCTGGAAGTCTCTACGTATAACCTAGAATATGAAGCCAACTCTTAGGTTTGGAATAACGATGCGAAAGAACAAACATGCCTATATACGTCCTTATAATGATCCTGATGTAGTATTTGTATGTTTGTTTATTGAAATGGTTTTAGTTTTTATATCTCATACTACCGTTCGGGCCATCATAATTCAGAGGTCATGCAGTAG
Organism: Chrysanthemum makinoi; assembly: GCA_910596185.1. Classification (NCBI taxonomy): domain Eukaryota; kingdom Viridiplantae; phylum Streptophyta; class Magnoliopsida; order Asterales; family Asteraceae; genus Chrysanthemum; species Chrysanthemum makinoi. The sequence continues at coordinate 116,066,487 of OU343220.1, read as the reverse complement.
ACGTTCGAGGAGCTAGGACACTTTAATTCGTAAATCCAGCAACTCGTCGATCCGTTTACCCAAATTAACCCCTCACATGAAGTTCCCTAGTGTTGTAGTGCTTAATACGTAAAACATGTATTTTGATTACTTGATTATATGATATATAAAGAGTTTATAAATACAATAAATAAACTAACAAAGTTTATAAGTATTTAAATAAGCTTGAGTCTTATAAATACTTACCTTAATATAGAATGCTTGGGTGTTATGGAAAAAGAAAATATAAGCGGAGCTTCGACGTAGAATTTGTAATCTTCGTAAGCTCGAAGTTATTTGAAGATTATAACGACTATTTCTTGAAAAATTGAAGATATTAAGATCAAATTCTAGCTTTTCTCAAGAACACATGAACTTTTCCTAAAAAGATTAAGTAAACTAGCTAAGAATGCCTTTAGGTTTTAGGACTTTTTAGATAGAAGAGGTGTGGTGCATATTTTTTTATGTGTTTAAGTTAGTATTTATAGGCTAGGATTTGGAGATAACTACATACCGGGTTAAAAACTAGCTATAGTTAAGTTTACACATGTTTATATCCTAAGCAAGATATTATCACCATGACATGTTTCATGGTAACTCATTGAAAATTCCACCTATGGTAAAATGAGGAGGTTAAAAGTTTTGAAATTTTATCTTGCCTTTACGGAGTGAGTTTTGGTCCCGGAAATCGCTAACAGTAAGTATTTAATTCATGAAACGTAAAACCGGGTGTCGTAAAAATATGAAACTTATAGGAATGATTAAACTCGTCAATATACTCATTATTATCTTATAAAAATGAGTGACAAGTTTAATGGGTCGCGTAAACACTGTTAAAACTGGAAACGTAGGCTAAATACATGAAACATGCAATTTATCAGAAAAGAACGAGATTTCAGGCAAATGACCGTGAATTTAATTAAAGTATACTAAAATTAGTCTATAAGTGATATGAGATGTAAAAATGTGGTTTTCGTTATACGTGGGAAAACTTAACTGTTATACGTGAAGTCTAAAAGTTACGCGATTTAAGCAAAAATGTAGAATGTACAAGGTTAATTTCTTTATGGTCAAAGGAGGAGGGAAATATGTTTGACTTTTCCAAAAAATGTAAAAGTTTCTAAACATCTTAGGAAATACAGTGCACGAATGGTTAAGTCTAGGTCTAAGTAGAATTGCTTAAAACGTATGTTTAGTCTCGTACGACTCAGGGTTTATTTAGTAACATTTAAATGAAAACTTAAAAATTCTCTAACTGATTATGAGTGATCTAAAAGTGAGTTGGTTTTTGTTATGCGCGGGATGTTTAAATGGTGCTCCGACCAAAACGAAACTTTAAGACGATGTTTTCTTAATAACTTTTGCGAAGATGATCTAACATTGTCAAACTCTCAGGTTATCACTAAAATAAATTAACTTACGAGAATGTGAAATAAAATTTTTGGTGATGAATAGTAAAAATGAATAGTAAAAAGTGAATAGTAAAAATTCAAAAATGGATAGAAATTCTAAAAATGCGAATTGTTACAATGTCGCCAAAAGTCACAACATCACATAATGGCAATACTTCAAAAGATGACATAGAGATTCTATGTTGCTGATGATCTCAAAGAAAGCTCGTGATCACATAACAAATAAACATTCAAATCAAAGAACCATTACTGCAAAATTGCAAAGTTGATTATGTGGAATCTTCAAAGTCTACGAGCTCGAGCATGAAGATCAAAGATAGAATGCTAGGATTCAAAATGTAACTTATGAGGTGACCCCCCTTAGGGGGAGATTGTTAGGATTTAGAAAATCCATGTTAAAGTATCGGTCCCCCCAACTATAGTCTAACATAAGTTAGCTCGTAGACTCAACGTTATTTAGTAAGTTTACATTAATTTAAGTAACACCATAGAAGAAGGACGTATCTTTACCCACTGTATGCCTGATACACAGCCTGTAGGAGGGCGTGGAATATCATAAATAGCCCTCTCCCTACAAGGGAGAGGGTTAGATGTTCACAAGTAATCTAAGCTTACCACTTTGTTTCTCTCTCTAAACATCCCATTCTCTCTCTTTCTCTCTCTAGAAGTACACGTTCCATTGCTCTAATCTATTGTGGTGTTATGATAACCAATATGTTACAAAGATGATTGGCGTGCTCTTCCTCATTACGAGAGTAGATAAGGATATCATCTATGAACACAATTATGAATTTATCCAAATATGGTTTACACACACAGTTCATGAGGTCCATGAAAAACGTTGGAGCATTTGTCAAACCAAATGGCATCACTTGAAATTCGTAGTGTTCATATCTCATTATGAAGGCGGTCTTAGGAATGTCCTCATCCCTTACTCTAAGTTGATGATAACCAGATCTTAAGTCGAATTTCAGATAGACGCTCGAACCTTCGAGTTGATCGAATAAGTCATCAATCCTGGGTAATGGGTAACGATTCTTAATGGTGAGTTTGTTTAACCCACGATAATCGATACACATCCTAAAAGATCTGTCTTTCTTTTTAACAAATAAGACAGGATCTCCCAAAGTGATGTACTTGGACGGATGAAACCTCTATCTGCTAATTCTTGGATTTGTTTAGAGAGTTCCTTCATCTTTGAAGGGGCTAACCAGTAGGGTGCTCGGGCTACAGGTGTCGCTCTAGAAATTAAGTCGATTTGGAATTCTACTTGATGAACAGCAGGAAGGCCGGGTAAATCCTTAGGAAATACTTATGGGTATTCCCTTACTACAGGGATCTCCTCCAGTCGTTTTTAATCTGGCTTCTTCTCCACTACTTGGATTAAGAAGACGGGACAACCTTGAGATATATACCTCTCAGTTTGGATACAGGAGACGATATTTAGATGAGTTTTACTCCGATCTCCTCGGATGATTAAAGTCTCACCGTTGTTTACTGGAATATGAATGGTTTTCTCGTCACAAAGAAACTTAGCATGATTCTTGGACAACCAATCTATACCAGTGACAATGTCGAAACTACCAAGATTAATCAGTCTGAGATTGATTTCAAAAGGTTGGTCTAACAGAGTTAGGGTAAAACCCTAGATAACGGTGTTAGTAATAATTAAGTTTCCGTCGGCTAATTGTATATTGTAGTGGGTTTCTATGACAAGGGGTAGAATCCTAAGTATAGAGGCGAGAGATAGGGATATGAATCTTTTTTCTGCTCTAGAATAAAAAAGAATTTTATCTAAATGATGATTTACAAGGAACGTACCCGTAACTACGTTCGAGTCTTGCAGAACCTTTTTATTGCTTAACCTGTAGGCTTTCCCTTGGGCACCCTCAATTTTTTCTTTGGCATTGGTTTGAATATTGCCCTTTCTCTGTTCAGGCATCATAAGTGATCATCACTGGTAGCTGATTACTCCCAGTGGCGGGTCCCTTGCATTTGCAATCCTTAGTTTGATGGCCCACCTTGTTACAAGCATTATCCTCCCCTAAACTTGATACATTCCAACAGAATTCTCAAGTTTCCTTTAAGCTCAAAACATCTGAAATGGAGGATGTAGCCAAACACTTATGAGATTTAAGAATTGTCTCATATTTCTTCAACAAATCATAGACTTGACCAGCATAGGGTAACAACATCTTGATAATACCAGGTTTCAACATCTGAGCAATAATTTCGGGATACTTATTCAACTGAGGATAATCACCTTCTACAAGCATGTGAATAACTTTTCAAGAAACAGTTAAAACATGAACTCCACAAGTTTGATATAAAACCATCTTGTTACAGTACCATTGTAGAGTCCTTTCCACTCAGGTTCATCATGAGTTGGTTCAAATAAAATCTTCAAATTATAATAGACCAGTCTCTCATGATAATCATTTGGATGTACTTCACCAAACTTATTCTTGTAAAGTATCCAAAGATTCATCAAATCATCTCTTTCAAAATATCGAAGAATTTGTGAAAATTTACTATACTCATAAACTTCATTGTTGAGTCTTTGAATTTTCCAAACTCCTTCACTTCCATCATTAAGGTAAAACTTATAAGAAACAATTTGATTAACATCTGCAACTTCTTTCAATCTTTTAGAATCGATGTCTCTTGAATCTCGATTTTCTTTCTTTACTTTGCATCCATTCATCATGCTTCTTAATCCACTCTTCATCCTTCTCAGAATTCATTGGACAGTAATCATCATGATTAATCTTCATACATCTTTCATAAATCTCAAGAATTCTTTCAAATGAACATTTACTAAGATTTTCAGAAATGTGAATGCCTGAATTATTAATAATTTTCATTAACACATTCCTCATCTGTGCCATTGAAAGAGGTTTCTTTCTTATAACTTGCTTCCTTTCTTTACCAACCTTCCTTGCCCATTCACTCAAAAGCCTAGCTTTTTCCTTATCATCCAACAAATTCCATTCTTGTGCAGTAAATTCATCATGTATTTGTTGAGAAGCTTCAAGAAAGTTTTGTGATTCATACCATATAGCTAACATTCTCTGACTAGCTTCCTCTTCTTTCTGCTTTCTTTTCTCTAAAGCTTCTTCTTCTTCAACTATTATGTTCTTTGCATACTCTGATCATAAGCTTCTTTGTTCGCTTTAGATTTAAACTTTAGTTCTGGTACTGCAACCCCTTTACCTTTTCCAATATCAGATTGAATCACTTTCTTCTTCAAAGATTCACCAATAACTAAACTTTTTCCTCTGGGTTTGGGTTTAGTTGCAGAGATTGAACGATAACACGTGCAATGATAGGTGTACAAATAGATGTAGTTTTACTTAGATTTATCAAAGTACTTGCAGCTTCTTTTCTCAACTTTAGACTTAGGTGGTGATACAGAGAGAGTTGTGACAACAAAGGGAAGTGGTTATGATAGCAGCGGTATGATAGTAGTAGGTATAGTTGTAGTGGTTATTGTTGCCATGTCTGTTACAGAAGATGGTTAGAAGAGTACTAACCGTGGTTTCGCACATACCATCGTGTTTGTGTTCTATACTACATCTTCTACAACTTTCTTCACATTTTCAAGAACTGCCTCATTCCCATCTTTATCAGATACCAAAATGTTTGATCTCCACTATCAACATCTTCTTCCATAGATACATTAACAGCTCCCCTTAATTCTTGCCTTCATTCCTCCCCCTGTTTGGATACATCCTCTCTATATTCAGAGTGGAGAGAGTCCACCTTCTTTTTCTGTCTCCGTAGCTTCCTTAAAGCAGCAATCCCAAGCCTTTTCATCTACCAAAACCAAAACCCCGTGCTTCAATCTCCTAATATCCTTACCTTGAAACACAGCCAACTCCTGTAGACCCGAAATCGTCTCCTCCATCTTAGTACATTTAGCCATCAATTCATTTAAACGTTCAAGAATATCCTCCCCGCCAATTGTGTGAACTGGTCCGAGAGGTGGTTCATTGGAAAAGTCATCATGTTCAAACTCAGAATCCGTCAATTCATGTTCAGTTTCCAACCTATCCTCATCACTACGAGCTGTGTGAATCGCTCCGAGAGGTGAATCCTTGGATATAGAAAACATAGCATCGCACCAGCTGAACATCTATGCACCCTGTGATAGCTGGCTAGGGATTCCTCCACCTGTGTTAAGTTCCAAGGAATTCTCCACATTAGAAGTTGCCAAAGGTTGGGTCTTATTTATGTTTCCACTATCCTAACCAGCATCTAAGCATGTATCAGTAGTGGAAGCCCTTCCAATCATGTCACCTTCACCACCGGTGACAGCCTCATGAGCAACACCACTAGCACTAGCCCGAGGTAGCTCGGCCCTTCAATCTCCTAGTAAAACAATAGGTGTATCAGTGGTTGAAGGTTGACTAGAAGTGGATTGTAATACACTATCAGCGTTTACAGGTATTCTATCAGGGATTAGAGATGCATCAGCAGTGGTTTCATTTGGTGCAGAATCCTCATCAAACTCATGATCAGTGGGCAAAGTAATCATATGAGGAAATAAAGGAACATCTATAATGTGTACATTTTGTGGTTGATTCCTCATATGTGCAAAAACCTTAGAAAGCATATGATTTACTTCATACTCCTGAGTATGCTCAACTGGCTCCTCTATTTGACTTTCCACAATCAACTAAATAAAACCTAGGATACAAACAATATTTACCCTTTTTCCTAATGTTTTGAACTAGCCCCTCATAGATCATCTTAGACCAATTGAACTTTCTTCCATCGCATACAAACAAATAACAGCAATAGCAATTTTGGAAGGAAAGTCATTAAATCCTGTGGTCTTATTACTCATACACATCAATAAGGTGTCAATAAGAAACTTCCATTGTTTTGAAAACAAACTCTTAAAATATTGACTTATCACCTCGTGAGTATAACCTAATCTTTCCAAACCATTACAATCTCAACATCTGAAAGATTATCAATACCATCAAGATCATCAAAATTTAAAACATCCCTAATGATCTCTCGAAAACGAAATAGCATTCTCATCCACAACAATGCGAAACACTTCTACTCCATCAACCTTTTCAAGCTTAGCATTCCTCCGAACTCGATGTATGTAGGCTTTAAAATGGTTGGTGTACAGTTAAGGCATAGTGAATAGGATCACGAACAAGGAAATCAATCATTGATGAAACCTTCAGACGATCATCATTCTATGTGAGAATAGCAACAAGGTTATGTGTAGTGGAATACTTTTCAGCCATTGTGATGAATGATGGTTATGATGTGGGTTTTGTGAATTATGCAAAGATAGGTGATTAGGTTAAGAGGAGCCAATTGAAGTGTTTTGAAGATCAAATAAATGATCCATCCGTGATTTTGGGGAAATAAAATGCTTTTGCAAAAGTTACCAAGCGTAGTATCCAACTCTAACAAAATGCTATAAGCGGTTGCTTAACGACTATCCACTTTTAGACACAAACCATCCATGGATACATAGTAACACTTCAACCAAACTACCAAGAATTATAGCAAGCAAACTGTTATGATGAAAGAGATCTTACAAAAATATGAAGGATTACACTTTTTTTTAAACAAACACAAGCGCCTAAACACATCACTCCTATGTACACAAATCCTTCATTCCCAGAAGACAAAAACACAAAACAAACACGAGAAGAAGGTTATGGTTATGTGAGTGGTTAGAAAAAGCCATCGGGATCCAAATGACCTATCCATTTAACAGTAAGTCAATATGGTCAACTTTTGGATTAATATCGTCCAATACCCAAGAATCTCATTAACTCTCAACCACATTTAACGTGCCCCACATTTACTTAAAGCCCCTACTCAAACTTATATAAAGAACCCAAAACTCATAACGACACACCAATCAAATTCAAAACCCTAATTACTCCAAAATCCACAATCCACAATCAACATCAATCACCATGTAGAACCCTAGTTGGAATAAACCAGAAGTAGTTGATCTAACATCCTCCTCATCCTCATCATCATCAAATGAAGACACTAACCCATGGCGCTTTACCTCCCTACACAAGAAACAAGACCAAGAAAATCCCTATTTCTTCCATCATCAGAAGATGATAGTGTGGTGAATCCAGTGATGCTCGGAGGACTCGATGACTCTCAAAGAAGAGAACTTTAAACCCCCAACCTTCATCATCCCAACCCCAAACAAGACCACGAGCAAGAAACCTACCACTCCCAAACAACAGAGAGGTAGTTTGGTCTACCAAAGCACCAGTTGTGGTGCTTCTTCACATCGTAAGGGGAAAGGGAAAAAGGAAAATGGAATGATGCTTTTTGGTGAAACCGGCAGATGCAAGTATGATATGACTATGTCCTTTGTACTTCATCTGCGTCATCACATCATCTTCATTTTCATCAATCCATCCTTCCCATTTTGATCCTTAGCTTTTCGTCAGCATCGTTATGCATATGACAAATGCATATCCAAAGAACCAAAGGAACTATGTGAGCAAGGATAGTAATAGGAGATCATGTATAGAAGTAGTCTTTTAATTTGCACTTGAAGTTGCATTGTAAGTCGTAAAGTCGTAAACCGCTTTGAATGAATGAACAATGAACAAAGTACTTCTTTTACTTCTATAATGATCTTTCTTGTATCAAGCAAAATGGTTAGTGAAACAAGACAACTAGCAGAGTTTGAACCAAACTATCGCTGGTTAGAAACAAACTATCATTGGTTAGAAACAAAAATAGCAAAACCAAGATTACATAATAACACCCAATACTTATAAAACCGATACAAAAAGTTTAGAGTTTAGAGATTTATCATTCCAATGTTAACAACAAGGTAATCAAACCTCCCACATCAAAAGCTTTGGTGAGAAGATCGCCAACATTGAAATCAGATGATTTTACCATTTGAATCAGCCTTTACTCATTACAATCTCTAATAGAATGATGTCTTATCTCAATATGTTAGAATGTAAAATGTGATTTTTAATGATGCATATTGTAATCAAGTATTATCAATGTAAATCATAGTATATAAAATTGTACCCAAAATCCAAAGAATTGATTCAATCCACAGAACTTGACCACAAAGAACTCAAAGCGCCTACATATTCAAATTTCATTGTGAATTTGCCACAATAGTTTGCTTTTTACATGAAATAAGTCACGCTCCAAAACGGACATCCTCCGGTTGTAGACTTCTATCCAAACTAGCACCAAAGATGGTCACTATCTGTGTAGGCCAAGTCAAAAGGAGAATCCTTTGAGTACAAGCCCAATTTAGGATGACCCTAAGATACCTAAAATTTCTTAACAAACATTCATGTGTGATGAATTAGGTGTGACTTGAAATCTTGAAACACACATACGAGAACATAATATCCGCCTAGATGCAAAGGAGATACATCAAAGATCCAATCATGGACCTGTATAACCGATCAACTCGGTACTTCCATCATCATAGCAATGGTTTCGACTCTCCATTGGTGTACTAGCACTCTTCACATCCCGAAAACCCAAACTTCTTCAAAACATCCTCTACATACTTGTCTTTGACTAATGAAGATACCATCACCCTTTGTTGAACCTCAGGTCCCCAAAAAAGTGAGTTCTCCCATAGAACTCATCTAAAACTTATCATGCATAAGCTTTTCAAAATCTTTGCATAGCTCTTTATTGGTTGAGCCAAAGATGATGTCATCTACATAAATCTGAACCAATAAAATATCATCTTTGTGCTTCCTTATGAACAAAGTTTTATCAATCAGTCCTCTTTTAAACCCATTTTCCATCAAATAAAGTGATGACACGCACTCATACCATACCCTAGGAGCTTGATGCAAACCATACATAGCCTTCCTACCTGTGAGACTTTGTCGGATGATCAGTAGATCTTCAAAACCGGGAGGTTGACAAACATAAACCTCCTCATCAATTGTGCCATACAAAAATGCACTTTTAACATCCATTTGATACACAACAAAATTTTGAATGAAGCATAAGCTAAAAACAATCTAATAGCCTCATTTCTTAACCGAGCAAACACTTCATCATAATCCAAGCCTTCAGCCATTTGTATCCTTGAGCAATGATATGCTTAAACACATACCTTTTTCTTTTTATCAATATAGACCCAAAACAACCAAAGAAAGAGCCGTTTATTGCTTATATTTGTGGTTTTCTTGAGTTTGTGCTTGTGTGTACGATATGCAAAAACACGCAAAAAAGGATCCAAATCGATGTAAACCTGAGCACGAGAGATCAAGAGAATTTTAGCTGAGCTGGAAGGACAAGATTGTGTATTTTGGAAGATTCTATTCTCAAAAGATGATTTTTGAAGTATCGAAGGTTTGAAGAAAAGTCAAGAATGACCCCGTGACTTTGAGCTTTTGACAGATTTGGTCCCTCAAAGATTTAGAAATTACAAAAGTCACCCTTGGATTATTTGAGCTTTACATGATTGGTCCTTAATGAGATTTTCAGAATTACACTTGTGGTCCCTTGAAATTCAATGTACAAGTTTGGTCCTTAGTTATCACTTGATCACATTTAATCCTTAAATCCAATATCCTTAAAATACTTTCGCCCAAACCCAAGTGCCCGAGCCCAAAAGCTAATACTATCACCCGTTTAAATCTTAGACCCGACCCTCATCCAACCCGAAGTTAATAACCGTCAAACCCCTCTATTACCCCGGCCAAACTTTGAAATATATTAAAAACCCACAAACCTTTCCCCCGCCCCTTTTACCCCAATTACCAGCTTACATGAACCCTAATTACCTTCCGGTTAATTACCCAATTATTACCACATTAAGGGTATTTTCGTACATTCCCCTGACACCCCACTCGACAAAGGGTCTCGACACTTCATCAACCGTGTGCAATTGGCCACTTGTCGCCTTCCCCATTGGTGGTTACATGTCATCAGATTTGATCCAAAGGTTGTGATGAGAAGGAGATGTGTGGGATTCAATCCAAGGGTGCACAAGAACGCAGAGAAAGCACAAATTGTAGGATTCGAGAAGCTTCTCACCTCAAGCTCATGTTATAAATAGATCCTCTTATTCATTCACAAAATGTATCTTAATTCCTGTATTTTTCTTCTCTCTAAGTTTTAGTTGTAGTGGTTATTCACATTTTCAATGTTTTAATATTTTGTAATTCGTATTTGTACTAAAAATTTCTATTATTAATATAAGTTGCATTTAAATTTCAATTGTTTGTGTTAAGTTTCTTATATCCTTAATCTGCTTTCAAACTTATTTTAGTGCTTATTTCAGTGTTTTTATCAATATTTTTAGCTTATCTTCTCAAAATCTCAAAAATACAAAAAAAAAATCAAATAAATCATTTGAAAATTAAAAAATCACTTTAGATTAGTGTTTGGATTGATCCACCACCGATTTATCTGTTTCATATGTTCATTTAAGCTTGTTAGTAGCTTATAGTGAGCTTATAATTGTTTTCTGTCTCAAATCACAAAATCTCAAGTTTATAAATGAGATGCTACAGCTTGTTTGGTGTTCGATCTTGTTTTAGATCTGGATCTGTTTGGTGTGTTAATGATACCGGATTGGGTTGAATTTAGCTGGATTGATTAGGTTAGGGTTTGGTAGGCTAGTGTTACTTGTTTCATCAGCTTGCAAGCCATAGTGGCTAGGCATTTTGTAAGTTCTAAAATCAAGCCGTTCTATAATTAATCTATTACTTGATCTGTTATTAAGTGTTTATTGTTACTGTTTGATTGGTGTTTGATGCTTGTTTAGCTTATTTTGCTCATAATCTGCTTGTTAGTTCATTAAACAAAGGTATAAGTAGTGTTTGGTTCTTGATATAACTGTGTTAGAGGCTAGTTGATCGCTAGGAGTAGTTGATACTTGTTTGAGTAGTTAATTGAAGTCATTTGAGGTATTTGTCACCTAGCCATTATAAAAGTCAAAATCATTTAGAAACCGATCTAAATTCGCTTCTACAAGAGTAGTGGGTATCAAATTTGCTTATTAGCTTTAGAATAAGTAGAACTTGCACTTTGTCATCACTTTAGCCTTAAACATCAAAATCGCTTATTTACTTTGGATTAAAACTCAAAGAAGTCAACATAGCATCCTGCTTTCATAAAGTAAAAATTCATGATCAACCAGCTTTGATCTTGCAAAAGAATTATCTGAGCTCATTTAAGGATTTAGAGTCCGAGATTTGGTTTAAGAGTAGTCACCGTGTGGTCTATAAGGCCTAATTTCGCTTTTGGCTTGAGCACTTCGTTAAGCCGTTGAATAAGCTCCAAACATGGGGTGTTCATGCTTTTGCTAGACATAGCAGTTAGCTTATTTCATAGGTTCTGAGTTTGTAGCTTGATAAGAATAGGTGTTATTAGTTGCTTATAGCTTATTTTGATAGACATTAGCCTTAGTCACTGTTTGGTTGCATAAATAGCTTATTTGCTTAAATTGGTAGCTTATTTCACTAGCATTTACACTACATGTAGCTTTTTAGATTCTTCCACATAAGCATCGCTTTTATATTTTCCTAGCTTTAGAATTATATTTTAGATTTCCAGAATTTTCATAATTTTTAGGCATTGTTTGTTATTTTTCTTAAATTAAATTAGTTTTAATCAATTTTAATAGGTTTTATAGCAATTAATTGAGAAAAAGTTCCAAAAAAAATAATTTTCAATTTTCTCAGTTTTAGAAAAATATAAAAAGCATAAAAAAGATTTTTCCTTATTTTTCTCTTTGATTTTTATAATTTTTAGAATTTTAATTAGTTTTAAATAGTTTAAATTAGTTTTCAATTTTTATAAAATCAAGAAAAATCCTAAAAAAATAGTTTTAATTCTAAAATAATTTTCTAATTTCATTTTTAGCATAAAAGTAATTTTAGGCATTTTTAGGGTATCGTTTAGACGTAGTTGCATTTTAGTCGCGTTTGTTAATTACGTTTTAGTTTAATCACGTTTAGGATTTCCCGTAGAATAGCTTACCTTAATTACCTCCCCATTCCCGTAGTTAATAATCATAATCATTAATCCAAAACATCAAGCATAAAATCCAAACTAAGAACGACGTTGGCAATTCACCGCTCGTTGGGAAACGATTCGGGTTGACTAATCCGTATCACACACCGATCACACACGGATTTGATTTATTATTATTTTTCCTAAGAGAATTTGAATCTATCTTCGTGAGTATTTTTGATATTGATATTAAGGATTTATCCCCACACATAACCCTTGAGCCTTTTTATACATATCAAATTTTGGCGCCGCCGCCGGGGAGGTTGTGTCACGACAATATCGTTTGAAGTTTGTTGATTAGTGACTTGAGATCCTTCATTCGTGAAGTTACTATTTTCTATAAAAATAAAAAAGTAAAAAATATTTTCCTTTTTCTTTTATATATATATCAGATTAAAAATACAAAAAGATTTTCTCTTTGTTTTTGATAATAAATAGAAGAAACCAATTATATAACATTCTCAACGGAGGTGTTATCATTATAAGTTCCCGAACAAAAGATCAAAAACTTGCCTTTGTGTCGCTTGTGAGTTTATTTACTTCTATTGGATAAACAAACTGTGTGGTGGGTATAAGGACGGTCTGACATTAAATTGCGACTGTAAAGAAGCGGGTTTTTAATAAGCTTCGCGCTGACCTACAAAGCTTCTCCGCCGCTGTGCGTTTGTCTTGTAGAGGTGATTTATTTACTTGGGATTATTGGTTTAAGTTCACTGTGTTTTCGAATATCGGTTTCTTTTAATTGAATTGGTTTTAAGTGCATGTGCACCGCCTCATCTAGACGACTTCATAATCGAATCGAACGCACCAGTTACGTAATATGGCTGCCGCTAACGTCCACCACACCCCTGGTCCAAATCCTCCTCCCATTAATCAAAATGTAGCTCCCGATCTCCGAACGATGGAGGAGTTATGTCAACCTACCATGTACGGGAGGGGAGGACCCATTGCACCGACTAATATCCAAGCTACCGATTTTAGCTTGAAACATCACATGATAGAACAAGTAAAAAAGCTTGTCAATTTCACGGTTTACCCGATGATGATGCAAACAAGCATCTTGATAAGTTTCTAACGTTACTCGAGTATGAAACAAAATGGGGTCTCCGATGACGCCTTCGTCTCTATCTCTTCCCATACTCTTTGACTCATCATGCCACATCTTGGTTTGATCGACTCCCGAAGAATTCGATTCATACCTTCGAGAAATGGTTTCGAAGTTTCTGGCAAAGTACTTTCCACCATCGATGGTGACGAAGTTGAGGAACGATATCGTAATTTCAGCAAATATCCCGACGAATCTTTGTTTGAAGCTTGGGAACGATACAAGCTTGCTATTGATCGATGTCCGAATCATAATATGTTGCTTGTCACCCAAATCGATACGTTCTACAATGGTTTGACGTTGAGACATCGCGGATACTATCAATGCCGCCGCGGTGGAACTTTCATGAAAAGACGTCCCGAGGAATGCTACGATCTCATTGAGAACATGACCGCTCATCATAACTATTGGGATTCTTCGCCGAAAGGAGTGAATCATCTAGATCAATTTCATCTTCTTCTCACGACACGGCTCTTCATAAGAAAGTTGATGATTTGAACACGGCTATGTTGAAAATGTATCAAATGCATCTCGTCTAGTCAAAATCGCAAGTGAAAGCGAACCCGACTTGTGAGACTTGTGGAGGTCCACATCCTTATTCTCGAAAGTGCCCAGCCCGTGGCTTCGCACATGAGAATGTTTATGTCTACAGAAACTACAATCAACCGCAAGGAGATCGAAATCTTCTTAGCTACCGTTCAAACAATTATTCGACCTCCCGGTTTCAACCAATCTCAACAACAAAACCATAATCAAAACCGTTTCAATGGTAACAACAATCAGAACCGAGGAGCTAATTTTAATCATGGAAATCAACACTACCAAGCTCCTCCATCTCAAGTTTACCAACAACCACCTCCTCCTCAACAATCTTATCAAGCACCTCCTCAAGCCGCTCCGAACAACGATTTTCTAACTTACATGAAGAATTCTGATTACACCATCAAAAGTTTGCAAAATCAAATTAACGGCATGAGGACGGACTTCAAAAAGGAGATGGAAGCTACAAGCAACAAACAGATGTCGGAAATAAAGAATATGATGGCTAGTTTCTTTCAAGCCAGTCAACCGTCTACATCTTATTCTCAACCCTCGGGTTTCGGTTCTCTCCCAAGTAACACAATTCCAAACCCGGCGGAGAAATGAAATCTATAAACATTCGAGATAACGGGCCCTCAATGACTACTTCTTCTCCGGTGAGGAATGTAGCACGAGAGACCGAGGTGACAAAGGACCCGGTAATTCCTCTTGATAATGGAAAAGCCAATACGCCCAACCTCTCGGTTGCCCAAGTTCCTTCTATATCTCATCATGCCAAGTTCTAACCTTACACCGGCAAATCTTCAATCACGGTTCGACAAAATGAAAGTTGTTTCCGGAACGAAGTTCAAACTTACGACTGATATGATCAAAGTTGCTGAAAAGATTTATGAAGAGAAATTGGAACAAATTTCAAAGATTTCAATTGAGCCTACACCGTTTAATTCTTCCTCGAACCAAGCTCCCGAGAAGCTTGGTGATCCCGGAAATTTCTCCTTCCTTGCTCCTTAAATGATATTAAGGAATGTAATGCCCTAACCGATTCAGTTGCAAGCATAAGTCTCATGCCTCTTGCGATATATCATGAGCTTGGATTAAAGACTCTTATACCGACTTGTATGACTATCGAATTAGCTAATCGAACAATTGCTCACACGGTTGGTGTAGTCAACGATGTTATGGTACAAGTGGATAAATTCCAGTTTCCGTGGATTTCGTTGAGTTGATATAGAGGTCGACGCCCGAGTTCCTCTCACTTTAGGAAGACCATTCTTGAGAACCGCGAAAGTCATTGTGGATCATTACCAAGGAACGATAACGATAAGAAAAGGAAATGAAAAAATAGTGTTTTATGCCGAAAGAACGTCAAAACCTCCACCCGATGATCATTCGATTCATAGCATCGGTGTGATTGATTTTTCTCAAGAAAGTGGTAATTCCATTTTTCCGAATGATGTGAAGAAAGTTGAACCCAAAACGTCTCGAATTGATCTTTCAAAGTTTACGATCAAGAGTATGTCAACAATACAAGCTGAACGGAAAAAGAAACAAGAAAAGGAGTCTACAACGGTAGTGGTGGAAACCGCTAGCTCTGAGAGCACACCACTTGTCCCATCTCCGATTTCTAAGAAAATCAACCTTCTTTGAGTAGCAATCCCACTCTTCTTCTGAAATCATGGAACCTTTTTTGAGATTTCTTTAATCAAGAATCTTACAAAACGACATTCACGAATCCCTTGTTCAAATTCGATTCTGAATATACTCAAAATTTTGAAAATCAACTCTTTGACGAAGAAAGTGAGGAGTTCACCGATGAACTTACTCCTACCGACTCGATTTTCTCCGAGGATGAAGAAGAATACGATGATCCGTTTTTTCCAAAGAAAGATAAGGAAGTGAAGTTGTCAACAGATGAACTTATTGATCCCGAGGTCCAATATTATTTTTTAGCCGAGAGTGAATCATCTCCTCGTGAGGATTTTCACATAGATGACACTTTGATCTCCTTTCTCTCCGAAGACAAGATTTTCAACCCCGGGATACGCGTTGATGAGTTTTATGCTAAAAATGTCATTCGAGATAAGGATCCTCTCTTGGATGCCTTCGTTGATGAGCCTTGAGTCACACCTTTCTATACCATGAGCTCCGTCTTTTTGGAGTATTCTCTTTTCGATCCTTCATCCCTTCGTCCGCCCGCAAAACCGCCGGATGATGGATCGATCTTTCATATGCCTTATGTGAGTTTGGGAGGAATCATTCCTTATGTGCTTGAGCCCGACATTTTCTTTCCCTCCCAAACCACCCAGTCTCATTCATTAGGGAATGAGGACACCGTTTTTGACCCTGGTATCTCTACCACTTTCTTCCCCAAGGACAAATGAATTGGGACGAGTCAGCTAGCGACTCGTTGAACAAAAACAGTAGCGCTTCGTGGGAGGCACCCCATGCTTATCCATCTATCTTCTTTCTATTTTCTAATAAGTGACGCGAAGGGTCTCGCCTCTTCGATTCTCGTGTTTGGTTTTTTGTGATGTTGTGTGTAGGATGTTCCCGATATGAAGACTCTCGTGCTCAAAGTTTATCATTTCTCCACTCGAGTTTCATGATCGATGCTGATGGAAATCCGATATCCTAAATCTTATCGACTAACGTTTATCTTTGAGCATAATTAATAAACGGCTTTTAGATTTTCGTGATACCCTTGCTTTAAACATTGAGGACAATGTTTCGTTCTAGTCTGGGGTAGGGTAATCTTCGATTTGATTTGAACGCACTTGCTTATTTCTGTCGTGTTTCTCTCGTAACCCCGTTTTTCCTTAGAAAATGAAAAATTGTGCAAAAATGAGCAAAATTTAAAAATTTTGTAAGCTTTTGTTAAGTCTTTTTGATTGAATAGTTTTGCTAGTCTCTTAGATTAGAAGCTATAAAATGCGAATTCTAGCTTACAAGGCCAAGATTTTGCAAGTTTCCCTGAGTGACTTTAAATATGCATGACTTGATTTCATTAGACGAAACATTTGCTAAGTTAACATATGTTTTGACACCTTGATTGACTTTCCGTTGGTGAGAGTAGGAATGGAATTCTGACTTGACCGGGCGTGTTGAGCCCTAGCTTGTTCCCTTAACCATAGATAATCTAAAATTATCGGCTAAGCATCTCATGGATCTCATTATTTGGGTTTTTAAATTTGCAGAGATCGAGAAATGATAGAGTTACTTATGAGTTTAGATGCTAAGCGTGGAGTAGTTGGTTCTCTTTAGAGCCCATCGAAGGTACTTATGGCTTTTGTTCCCACAAAATTGTTTCACCCCATATCTGTCTAAATAATTAGAGATGTCGAGTTTTGGCGATAGTTAGTTCTTTATCTTTTTAAAAAAATCTTTGTTTTAAAAATTGGGTACACATCAAGGATCCGTAATAAATAAATGAGTAATGAGTAATAAGTGATATGTGAAAAGTAATAAGTAAAGTTGTGAGTCTGGGTGTCGAGATCGGACCCTTGGATCTTTAGCCAGGATTGAATGAGGTCTTAGCCTAACCAGCCGGGATCCTCATCTCATGAAGCCTATAGTCTTGGAATTACCCCGTGAAGCTCCATGTTCACTGATCATACAAATAAAAGTATAAGTCCTATATAAAATAAAAAAAAAAAAAAAAATGTTGAAAAATGAAAATGAAAAATCAAGTATAAGTGAATAAAAATTCCTTGATGTGGACCTTATTTTTACGACAATGGTTCTTGAGAGAAGACGGATAACTAATTATCGACTTAGCTTTGTATCTTTATTGGAATAAAAGTTATCGAAACGAGAATTTGAAGAAATTCATTTCTCACAAAAATAAAAAATCTAGAGGAAAATAGGAAAATGGGAACAAAAGGTTTTACACAAGTAACTTCCATGGGTAGTGTTAGCATCTAGAGTCATTTGTAACAATGATTTCGTTTTACGCTTAGTTTGGGACTTGTGAAAAATCAGGGACGATGTATTCTATCCGTATGGTCACTTCACGCTGTTTTGTGTTTTCTACTATGTGATCCTAACGTGTCGTTTGAAAAATGTTGGAGTTATTGATCGACATGAAAGTTCAACAAACCGTCATTCATAACCGGAATGTGCTTAACCCTTATATATATATATGAATTGAAAGGTAAACGGGGCGTTTTTAGAATTAAGGCTTCCTTAATCTCTTTTGAGGAATCTTTGCTACTTCTTCATAGGTTTAGTAGAAAGAGATTGAAATCCTTGTTTTTAGAAGCGTGAGTTGATTGCATTGCGTGAGGACACGGCAATGGTTTCGTCTGGGGTATTTTTGATATGTGCTTAAACACATACCTTTTCTTTATCAATATAGACCCAAAACAACCAAAGAAAGAGCCGTTTATTGCTTATATTTGTGGTTTTCTTGAGTTTGTGCTTGTGCAGGTACGGATATGCAAAAACACGCAAAAAGGATCCAAATCAGATGTAAATCCGAGCACGAGAGATCAAGAGAGTTTTAGCTGAGCTGGAAGGACAAGATTGTGTATTTTGGAAGATTCTATTCTCAAAAGATGATTTTTGAAGTATCAGAAAGGTTTGAAGAAAAAGTCAAGAATGACCCCTGCACTTTGAGCTTTTGACAAATTTGGTCCCTCAAAGATTTAGAAATTACAAAAGTCACCCTTGGATTATTTGAGCTTTACATGATTGGTCCTTAATGAGATTTTCAGAATTACACTTGTGGTCCCTTGGAAATTCGAAATGTACAAGTTTGGTCCCTTAGTTATCACTTGGATCACATTTAATCCTTAAATCCAATATCCTTAAAATACTTTCGGCCCAAACCCAAGTGTGTACCCGAGCCCAAAAGCTAATACTATCACCCGGTTTAAATCTTAGACCCGAATCCTCATCCAACCCGAGTTAATAACCGGTCAAACCCCTCTATTACCCCGGTCAAACTTTGAAATATATTAAAAAAACCCACAAACCTTTCCCGCCCCCCTTTTACCCCAATTACCAGTTTACATGAACCCTAATTACCTTCCCGGTTAATTACCCAATTATTACCACAATTAAGGGTATTTTCGTACATTCCCTGACACCCCACTAACAAAGGGTCTGACACTTCATCAATCCGTGTGCAATTGGCCACTTGTCGCCTTCCCATTGGTGGTTACATGTCATCAGATTTGATCCAAAGGTTGTGATGAGAAGGAGATGTGTGGGATTCAATCCAAGGGTGCACAAGAACGCAGAGAAAGCACAAATTGTAGGATTTAGAAGCTTCTCACCTCAAGCTCATGTTATAAATAGATCCTCTTATTCATTCACAAAATGTATCTTAATTCCTGTATTTTTCTTCTCTCTAAGTTTTAGTTGTAGTGGTTATTCACATTTTCAATGTTTTAATATTTTGTAATTCGTATTTGTACTAAAAATTTCTATTATTAATATAAGTTGCATTTAAATTTCAATTGATTGTGTTAAGTTTCTTATATCCTTAATCTGCTTTCAAACTTATTTTAGTGCTTATTTCAGTGTTTTTATCAATATTTTTAGCTTATCTTCTCAAAATCTCAAAAATACAAAAAAAAAATCAAATAAATCATTTGAAAATTAAAAAATCACTTTAGATTAGTGTTTGGATAGATCCACCACTGATTTATTGTTTCATATGTTCATTTAAGCTTGTTAGTAGCTTATAGTGAGCTTATAATTGTTTTCTGTCTCAAATCACAAAATCTCAAGTTTATAACAGATGCTACAGTTGCTGTTGGTGTTCTGATCTTCTGGTTTTAGATCTGGATCTGGTTTGGTGTGTTAATGATACTGGATTGGGTTGAATTCTGAGCTGGATTGATTAGGTTAGGGTTTGGTAGGCTAGTGTTACTTGTTTCATCAGTTTGGCAAGCCATAGTGGCTAGGCATTTTGTAAGTTCTAAAATCTGTTTCTGATAATTAATCTATTACTTGATCTGTTATTAAGTGTTTATTGTTACTGTTTGATTGGTGTTTGATGCTTGTTTAGCTTAATTTGCTCATAATCTGCTTGTTAGTTCATTAAACAGTGGCATAAGTAGTGTTTGGTTCAGCTGATATAACTGTGTTAGAGGCTAGTTGATCAGTTAGGAGTAGTTGATACTTGTTTGAGTAGTTAATTGGAAGTCATTTGAGGTATTTGTCACTGCAGTTTCACTATAAAAGTCAAAATCATTTAGAAACTGATCTAAATTCTGTTTCTGTCAAGAGCAGTGGGTATCAAATTTGCTTATTAGCTTTAGAATAAGTAGAACTTGCACTTTGTCATCACTTTTAGCCTTTAAACATCAAAATCAGTTATTTACTTTGGATTAAAACTCAAAGAAGTCAACATAGCATCTGTTTTCATAAAGTAAAATTCATGACTCCAACCGCTTTCTTCAGATCTTGCAGCAATTATATGTAGCTCATTTAAGTGATTTAGAGTCTGAGATTTGGTTTAAGAGTAGTCACCGAAGGTGGTCTATAAGGCCTAATTTCTGTTTTGGCTTGAGCACTTCGTTAAGTGTTGAATAAGCTCCAAACATAGGGGTGTTCACTTGTTTTGCTAGACATAGCAGTTAGCTTATTTCATAGGTTACGAGTTTGTAGCTTGATAAGAATAGGTGTTATTAGTTGCTTATAGCTTATTTTGATAGACATTAGCCTTAGTCACTGTTTGGTTGCATAAATAGCTTATTTGCTTAAATTGGTAGCTTATTTCACTAGCATTTACACTACAGCCTTAGATTCTTCCACATAAGCATCAGTTTTTATATTTTTCCCTGTTTTAGAATTATATTTTAGGATTTCCCTGCAATTTTCATAATTTTTAGGCACTGTTTGTTATTTTTCTTAAATTAAATTAGTTTTTAATCAATTTTTAATAGGTTTTATAGCAATTAATTGAGAAAAAGTTCCAAAAAAATAATTTTCAATTTTCTCAGTTTTAGAAAAATATAAAAAGCATAAAAAAGATTTTTCCTTATTTTTCTCTTTGATTTTTATAATTTTTAGAATTTTAATTAGTTTTAAATAGTTTAAATTAGTTTTCAATTTTTATAAAATCAAGAAAAATCCTAAAAAAATAGTTTTAATTCTAAAATAATTTTCTAATTTCATTTTTAGCATAAAAGTAATTTTAGGCATTTTTAGGGTATCTTTTAGACGTAGTTGCATTTTTATTCGCGTTTGTTAATTACGTTTTAGTTTAATCACGTTTAGGATTTCCCGTAGAATAGCTTACCTTAATTACCTCCCCATTCCCGTAGTTAATAATCATAATCATTAATCCAAAACATCAAGCATAAAATCCAAACTAAGAACGACATTGGCAATTCACGCCTCGTTGGGAAAACGATTCGGGTTGACTAATCCGTACTACACGATCACACACGGGATTTGATTTATTATTCTTTTTCCTAAGAGAATTTGAATCTATCTTCGTGAGTATTTTTGATATTGATATTAAGGATTTATCCCCACACATAACCCTTGAGCCTTTTTATACATATCAAATTTTACCCACTGGAGGTTGTGTCACGACAGTATCGTTTGAAGTTTGTCGATTAGTGACTTGAGATCCTTCATTCGTGAAGTTACTATTTTCTATAAAAATAAAAAAGTAAAAAATATTTTCCTTTTTCTTTTATATATATATCAGATTAAAAATACAAAAAGATTTTCTCTTTGTTTTTGATAATAAATAGAAGAAACCAATTATATAACATTCTCAACGGAGGTGTTATCATTATAAGTTCCGAACAAAGATCAAAAACTTGCCTTTGTGTCGCTTGTGAGTTTATTTACTTCTATTGGATAAACAAAAGCGTGGTGGGTATAGGACGGGCGTCGACATTAAATTGCGATTAAAGAAGCGGTTTTTAATAAGCTTCATGACGACCTACAAAAGCTTCTCCGCTCGCTTGTGCGTTTGTCTTGTAGAGGTGATTTATTTACTCGGGATTATTGGTTTAAGTTCACTGTGTTTTCGAATATCGGTTTCTTTTAATTGAATTGGTTTTAAGTGCATGTGCACTCGCTCTCGATCTAGACGACTTCATAATCAGAATCGAACGCAGAAGTTACGTAATATGGCTGCTGCTAACGTTCCACCACACCCTGGTCCAAATCCTCCTCCCGTTAATCAAAATGTAGCTCCCGATCTCCGAACGATGGAGGAGTTATGTCAACCTACCATGTACGGGAGGGGAGGACCCATTGCACCGACTAATATCCAAGCTACCGATTTTAGCTTGAAACATCATATGATAGAACAAGTAAAAAACAGTTGTCAATTTCACGGTTTACCCGATGATGATGCAAACAAGCATCTTGATAAGTTTCTAACGGTTACTCAGAGTATGAAACAAAATGGGGTCTCCGATGACGCCCTTCGTCTCTATCTTTTCCCATACTCTTTGACTCATCATGCCACATCTTGGTTTGATCGACTCCCGAAGAATTCGATTCATACCTTCGAGGAAATGGTTTCGAAGTTTCTGGCAAAGTACTTTCCACCATCGATGGTGACGAAGTTGAGGAACGATATCAGTAATTTCAGACAGTATCCCGACGAATCTTTGTTTGAAGCTTGGGAACGATACAAGCTTGCTATTGATCGATGTCCGAATCATAATATGTTGCTTGTCACCCAAATCGATACGTTCTACAATGGTTTGACGTTGAGACATCGTGATACTATCAATCTTTGCTGCCGTGGAACTTTCATGAAAAGACGTCCCGAGGAATGCTACGATCTCATTGAGAACATGACCGCTCATCATAATTATTGGGATTCTTCTGCTGAAAGGAGTGAATCATCTAGATCAATTTCATCTTCTCTCCACGACACGGCTCTTCATAAGAAAGTTGATGATTTGAACACGGCTATGTTGAAAATGTATCAAATGCATCTGTCTAGTCAAAATCACAGTGAAAGCGGTGAACCCGACTTGTGAGACTTGTGGAGGTCCACATCCTTATTCTGAGTGCCCAGCTTCCGGTGGCTTCGCACATGAGAATGTTTATGCTGCTACAGGAAACTACAATCAACCGCAAGGAGATCGAAATCTTCTTAGCTACCGTTCAAACAATTATCTCGGACCTCCCGGTTTCAACCAACCTCAACAACAAAACCAGAATCAAAACCGTTTCAATGGTAACAACAATCAGAACCGAGGAGCTAATTTTAATCATGGAAATCAACACTACCAAGCTCCTCCATCTCAAGTTTACCAACAACCACCTCCTCCTCAACAATCTTATCAAGCACCTCCTCAAGCCGCCCCGAACAACGATTTTCTAACTTACATGAAGAATTCTGATTACACCATCAAAAGTTTGCAAAATCAAATTAACGGCATGAGGACGGACTTCAAAAAGGAGATGGAAGCTACAAGCAACAAACAGATGTCGGAAATAAAGAATATGATGGCTAGTTTCTTTCAAGCCAGTCAACCGTCTACATCTTATTCTCAACCCTCGGGTTTCGGTTCTCTCCCAAGTAACACAATTCCAAACCCGAAGGGAGAAATGAAATCTATAAACATTCGAGATAACGGGCCCTCAATGACTACTTCTTCTCCGGTGAGGAATGTAGCACGAGAGACCGAGGTGACAAAGGACCCGGTAATTCCTCTTGATAATGGAAAAGCCAAATACGTCCCAACCTCATGGTTGCCCAAGTTCCTTCTATATCTGTCATCATGCCAAGTTCTAACCTTACACCGTGCAAATCTGTTCAATCACGGTTCGACAAAATGAAAGTTGTTTCCGGAACGAAGTTCAAACTTACGACTGATATGATCAAAGCTGCTGAAAAGATTTATGAAGAGAAATTGGAACAAATTTCAAAGATTTCAATTGAGCCTACACCGTTTAATTCTTCCTCGAACCAAGCTCCCGAGAAGCTTGGTGATCCCGGGAAATTTCTCCTTCCTTGCTCCTTAAATGATATTAAGGAATATAATGCCCTAACCGATTCAGGTGCAAGCATAAGTCTCATGCCTCTTGCGATATATCATGAGCTTGGATTAAAGACTCTTATACCGACTTGTATGACTATCGAATTAGCTAATCGAACAATTGCTCACACGGTTGGTGTAGTCAACGATGTTATGGTACAAGTGGATAAATTCCATTTTCCCGTGGATTTCGCCGTAGTTGATATAGAGGTCGATGCCCGAGTTCCTCTCACTTTAGGAAGACCATTCTTGAGAACCGCGAAAGTCATTGTGGATCATTACCAAGGAACGATAACGATAAGAAAAGGAAATGAAAAAATAGTGTTTTATGCCGAAAGAACGTCAAAACCTCCACCCGATGATCATTCGATTCATAGCATCGGTGTGATTGATTTTTCTCAAGAAAGTGGTAATTCCATTTTTCCGAATGATGTGAAGAAAGTTGAACCCAAAACGTCTCGAATTGATCTTTCAAAGTTTACGATCAAGAGTATGTCAACAATACAAGCTGAACGGAAAAAGAAACAAGAAAAGGAGTCTACAACGGTAGTGGTGGAAACTGCTTGCTCTGAGAGCACACTACTTGTCCCATCTCCGATTTCTAAGAAAATCAACCTTCTTTTGAGTAGCAATCCCACTCCTTCTTCTGAAATCATGGAACCTTCTTTTGAGATTTCTTTTAATCAAGAATCTTACAAAACGACATTCACAAATCCTTTGTTCAAATTCGATTCTGAATATACTCAAAATTTTGAAAATCAACTCTTTGACGAAGAAAGTGAGGAGTTCACCGATGAACTTACTCCTACCGACTCGATTTTCTCTGAGGATAAAGAAGAATACGATGATCCGTTTTTTCCAAAGAAAGATAAGGAAGTGAAGTTGTCAACAGATGAACTTATTGATCCCGAGGTCCAATATTATTTTTTAGCCGAGAGTGAATCATCTCCTCGTGAGGATTTTCACATAGATGACACTTTGATCTCCTTTCTCTCCGAAGACAAGATTTTCAACCCCGGGATACGCGTTGATGAGTTTTATGCTAAAAATGTCATTCGAGATAAGGATCCTCTCTTGGATGCCTTCGTTGATGAGCCTTTGAGTCACACCTTTCTATACCATGAGCTCCCGTATTTCTTGGAGTATTCTCTTATCGATCCTTCATCCCTTCGTCCGCCCGCAAAACCGCCGGATAATGGATCGATCTTTCATATGCCTTATGTGAGTTTGGGAGGAATCATTCCTTATGTGCTTGAGCCCGACATTTTCTTTCCCTCCCAAACCACCCAGTCTCATTCATTAGGGAATGAGGACACCGTTTTTGACCCTGGTATCTCTACCACTTTCTTCCCCAAGGATAAATGAATTCGGGGACGAGTCAGGCTAGCGACTCGTTTAAGAAAAATAGTAGCGCTTCGTGGGAGGCACCCCATGCTTATCCATCTATCTTCTTTCTATTTTCTAATAAGTGACGCGAAGGGGTCTGCCTCTTCGATTTCTCGTGTTTGGTTGTTTGTGATGTTGTGTGTAGGATGTTCCCGATATGAAGACTCTCGTGCTCAAAGTTTATCATTTCTCCACTCGAGTTTCATGATCGATGCTGATGGAAATCCGATATCCTAAATCTTATCGACTAACGTTTATCTTTGAGCATAATTAATAAACGGCTTTTAGATTTTCGTTGATACCCTTGCTTTAAACATTGAGGACAATGTTTCGTTCTAGTCTGGGGTAGGGTAATCTTCGATTTGATTTGAACGCACTTGCTTATTTCTGTCGTGTTTCTCTCGTAACCCCGTTTTTCCTTAGAAAATGAAAAAATTGTGCAAAAATGAGCAAAATTTAAAAAATTTTGTAAGCTTTTGTTAAGTCTTTTTGATTGAATAGTTTTGCTAGTCTCTTAGATTAGAAGCTATAAAATGCGAATTCTAGCTTACAAGGCCAAGATTTTGCAAGTTTCCCTGAGTGACTTTAAATATGCATGACTTGATTTCATTAGACGAAACATTTGCTAAGTTAACATATGTTTTGACACCTTGATTGACTTTCCGCTGGTGAGAGTAGGAATGGAATTCTGACTTGACCGGGCGTGTTGAGCCCTAGCTTGTTCCCTTAACCATAGATAATCTAAAAATTATCGGCTAAGCATCTGCGGATCTCATTATTTAGGATTTTAAATTTGCAGAGATCGAGAAATGATAGAGTTACTTATGAGTTTAGATGCTAAGCGTGGAGTAGTTGGTTCTCTTTAGAGCCCATCGAAGGTACTTATGGCTTTTTGTTCCCACAAAATTGTTTCACCCCATATCTGTCTAAATAATTAGAGATGTCGAGTTTTTGGCGATAGTTAGTTCTTTATCTTCTTAAAAGAATCTTTGTTTTAAAAATTGGGTACACATCAGGGATCCGTAATAAATAAATGAGTAATGAGTAATAAGTAATATGTGAAAAGTAATAAGTAAAGTTGTGAGCTGCGGTGTCGAGATCGGACCCTTGGATCTTTAGCCAGGATTGAATGAGGTCTTAGCCTAACCAGCCGGGATCCTCATCTCATGAAGCCTATAGTCTTGGAATTACCCCGTGAAGCTCCGTGGTTCACAGATCATACAAATAAAAGTATAAGTCCTATATAAAATAAAAAAAAAAAAAAAAAAAAAAAAAATGTTGAAAAATGAAAATGAAAAATCAAGTATAAGTGAATAAAAATTCCTTGATGTGGACCTTATTTTTACGACAATGGTTCTTGAGAGAAGACGGATAACTAATTATCGACTTAGCTTTGTATCTTTATTGGAATAAAAGTTATCGAAACGAGAATTTGAAGAAATTCATTTCTCACAAAAATAAAAAAATCTAGAGGAAAATAGGAAAATGGGAACAAAAGGTTTTACACAAGTAACTTCCATGGGTAGTGTTAGCATCTAGAGTCATTTGTAACAATGATTTCGGTTTTACGCTTAGTTTGGGACTTGTGAAAAATCAGGGACGATGTATTCTATCCGTATGGTCACTTCACGCTGTGTTGTGTTTTCTACTCTGTGATCAAAACCAGGAGGTTGACAAACATAAACCTCCTCATCAATTGTGCCATACAAAAATGCACTTTTAACATCCATTTGATACACAACAAAATTTTTGAATGAATCATAAGCTAAAAACAATCTAATAGCCTCAATTCTTGCAACTGGAGCAAACACTTCATCATAATCCAAGCCTTCAGTTTGTGTGTATCCTTGAGCAATGATATGTGCTTAAACACATACCTTTTCTTTATCAATATAGACCCAAAACAACCAAAGAAAGAGCCGTTTATTGCTTATATTTGTGGTTTTCTTGAGTTTGTGCTTGTGCAGGTACGGATATGCAAAAACACGCAAAAAGGATCCAAATCAGATGTAAATCCGAGCACGAGAGATCAAGAGAGTTTTAGCTGAGCTGGAAGGACAAGATTGTGTATTTTGGAAGATTCTATTCTCAAAAGATGATTTTTGAAGTATCAGAAAGGTTTGAAGAAAAAGTCAAGAATGACCCCTGCACTTTGAGCTTTTGACAAATTTGGTCCCTCAAAGATTTAGAAATTACAAAAGTCACCCTTGGATTATTTGAGCTTTACATGATTGGTCCTTAATGAGATTTTCAGAATTACACTTGTGGTCCCTTGGAAATTCGAAATGTACAAGTTTGGTCCCTTAGTTATCACTTGGATCACATTTAATCCTTAAATCCAATATCCTTAAAATACTTTCGGCCCAAACCCAAGTGTATACCCGAGCCCAAAAGCTAATACTATCACCCGGTTTAAATCTTAGACCCGAATCCTCATCCAACCCGAGTTAATAACCGGTCAAACCCCTCTATTACCCCGGTCAAACTTTGAAATATATTAAAAAAACCCACAAACCTTTCCCGCCCCCCTTTTACCCCAATTACCAGTTTACATGAACCCTAATTACCTTCCCGGTTAATTACCCAATTATTACCACAATTAAGGGTATTTTCGTACATTCCCTGACACCCCACTGACAAAGGGTCTGACACTTCATCAATCCGTGTGCAATTGGCCACTTGTCGCCTTCCCATTGGTGGTTACATGTCATCAGATTTGATCCAAAGGTTGTGATGAGAAGGAGATGTGTGGGATTCAATCCAAGGGTGCACAAGAACGCAGAGAAAGCACAAATTGTAGGATTCGAGAAGCTTCTCACCTCAAGCTCATGTTATAAATAGATCCTCTTATTCATTCACAAAATGTATCTTAATTCCTGTATTTTTCTTCTCTCTAAGTTTTAGTTGTAGTGGTTATTCACATTTTCAATGTTTTAATATTTTGTAATTCGTATTTGTACTAAAAATTTCTATTATTAATATAAGTTGCATTTAAATTTCAATTGTTTGTGTTAAGTTTCTTATATCCTTAATCTGCTTTCAAACTTATTTTAGTGCTTATTTCAGTGTTTTTATCAATATTTTTAGCTTATCTTCTCAAAATCTCAAAAATACAAAAAAAAAAAATCAAATAAATCATTTGAAAATTAAAAAATCACTTTAGATTAGTGTTTGGATTGATCCACCACTGATTTACTGTTTCATATGTTCATTTAAGCTTGTTAGTAGCTTATAGTGAGCTTATAATTGTTTTCTGTCTCAAATCACAAAATCTCAAGTTTATAACAGATGCTACAGTTGCTGTTGGTGTTCTGATCTTCTGGTTTTGGATCTGGATCTGGTTTGGTGTGTTAATGATACTGGATTGGGTTGAATTCTGAGCTGGATTGATTAGGTTAGGGTTTGGTAGGCTAGTGTTACTTGTTTCATCAGTTTGGCAAGCCATAGTGGCTAGGCATTTGGTAAGTTCTAAAATCTGTTTCTGATAATTAATCTATTACTTGATCTGTTATTAAGTGTTTATTGTTACTGTTTGATTGGTGTTTGATGCTTGTTTAGCTTAATTTGCTCATAATCTGCTTGTTAGTTCATTAAACAGTGGCATAAGTAGTGTTTGGTTCAGCTGATATAACTGTGTTAGAGGCTAGTTGATCAGTTAGGAGTAGTTGATACTTGTTTGAGTAGTTAATTGGAAGTCATTTGAGGTATTTGTCACTGCAGTTTCACTATAAAAGTCAAAATCATTTAGAAACTGATCTAAATTCTGTTTCTGTCAAGAGCAGTGGGTATCAAATTTGCTTATTAGCTTTAGAATAAGTAGAACTTGCACTTTGTCATCACTTTTAGCCTTTAAACATCAAAATCAGTTATTTACTTTGGATTAAAACTCAAGAAAGTCAACATAGCATCTGTTTTCATAAAGTAAAAATTCATGACTGAACCAGTTTCTTCAGATCTTGCAGCAATTATACTGAGCTCATTTAAGTGATTTAGAGTCTGAGATTTGGTTTAAGAGTAGTTAGCCAGGTGGTCTATAAGGCCTAATTTCTGTTTTTGGCTTGAGCACTTCTGTTAAGCTGTTGAATAAGCTCCAAACATAAGGGGTGTTCACTGTTTTGCTAGACATAGCAGTTAGCTTATTTCATAGGTTCTGAGTTTGTAGCTTGATAAGAATAGGTGTTATTAGTTGCTTATAGCTTATTTTGATAGACATTAGCCTTAGTCACTGTTTGGTTGCATAAATAGCTTATTTGCTTAAATTGGTAGCTTATTTCACTAGCATTTACACTACAGCCTTAGATTCTTCCACATAAGCATCAGTTTTTATATTTTTCCCTGCTTTAGAATTATATTTTAGGATTTCCCAGCAATTTTCATAATTTTTAGGCACTGTTTGTTATTTTTCTTAAATTAAATTAGTTTTTAATCAATTTTTAATAGGTTTTATAGCAATTAATTGAGAAAAAGTTCCAAAAAAAATAATTTTCAATTTTCTCAGTTTTAGAAAAATATAAAAAGCATAAAAAAGATTTTTCCTTATTTTTCTCTTTGATTTTTATAATTTTTAGAATTTTAATTAGTTTTAAATAGTTTAAATTAGTTTTCAATTTTTATAAAATCAAGAAAAATCCTAAAAAAATAGTTTTAATTCTAAAATAATTTTCTAATTTCATTTTTAGCATAAAAGTAATTTTAGGCATTTTTAGGGTATCGTTTAGACGTAGTTGCATTTTTATTCGCGTTTGTTAATTACGTTTTAGTTTAATCACGTTTAGGATTTCCCGTAGAATAGCTTACCTTAATTACCTCCCCATTCCCGTAGTTAATAATCATAATCATTAATCCAAAACATCAAGCATAAAATCCAAACTAAGAACGACGTTGGCAATTCACGCCTCGTTGGGAAAACGATTCGGGTTGACTAATCCGTACTACACGATTACACACGGGATTTGATTTATTATTCTTTTTCCTAAGAGAATTTGAATCTATCTTCGTGAGTATTTTTGATATTGATATTAAGGATTTATCCCCACACATAACCCTTGAGCCTTTTTATACATATCAAGCAACCAACCTTGACTTGTTCCTCACAACAATACCTCTTTCATCCCTTTTGTTTCTGAACACCCATTTTATCCCAATTGCCCTCTTACCATTTGGAAGTTCTACCAATGTCCAAACCTCTTGAAGTTTGAACTGAAGAAGCTCCTCTTGCATTGATTCTACCCATCCTTCTTCAGATAATGCTTCTTCAACTCTCTTGGGCTCCTTTTGAGACAGAAAACAAGCAAACAGGCAATTTTGCAGATCTTTATGACTGTTTCTTTTGTGAAGTGATCTTGCAAAGAACCCATGTTCAGGAAAGGGTTCAGTGTTCTTAACCTTGCTTCTTGTTTGAACTGGAGTATTCAAGTTTCCAAGTATTTGTTCCTTGGGATGAATCTTGTGTATCCTTGTTGAGGTAATAGGACTTTCATGAATGACATGTTCCAAATTAGTTAAATCAGCATTGAAGAAATCATCCATGTCTTCATGATCAGTAGGAGTATCAATTTCAATCAAAGCAGGCATATCATGATCATGTGGATACTCCTCTTCACCATGTAATGGCTTTGCATGTGGTCCAAAGAAAGTACTACTATCAGTACTTACAGCGGGATTTCACTTGTAATGACAGTGGTAGAAGTTGTTGGCTTAGCAGTGGTTGTATTAACTCTATCCGTGCTTATTTTTGGCTTATCCTTGCTTGCAGACTGCTTTTTCTTCTTTTCAATTTCTTCTACCAACACTGAATTATCTTTCAATAACTCATCCTTATCTTGATGATGATCACTATTGCTTCCAGTAATCAAGACATCATCATTAGTGGGACCTTGCTTATCAATGATGGGTGAGACAGAACTAGCTTTCCACTTTTCAAACAAATAGAACTCTTGAGGAGAATCAGCTTCCTTAGAAATTGCTTCTGCACCAGAATTCTTTTGAGTACATGCATCAACATTAGTGGAAGTTCCTGCAATGATAGGTGATTCATGAAATTGAAGGCTTAAGGGTTATATGTGTGGATAAATCCTCAATATCAATATCAAAAATAATCACGAAGATAGATTCAAATTCTCTTAGGAAAAAGAATAATAAATCAAATCCCGTGTGTGATCGTGTGTACGGATTAGTCAACCCGAATCGTTTTCCCAACGAGGCGTGAATTGCCAACGTCGTTCTTGGTTTGGAATTTAATGCTCGATGTTTTGATTTGTTTGATTTTGATTATTAAACTACGGGAATAGGGAAAGTAATTAAGGGAATCTATTTTACGGGAAATCCTAAGTGCGATTATAACTAAAACGTAATTAATAAACGTAAATAAAATGCAACTACGTCTAAATTATAACCTAAAAATGCCTAAAATGACTTTTACTCTAGAAATGAGATGTAAAAACTAATTTAGAATTAAAACTATTTTTTTGGATTTTTCTGGATTTTATTTAAATTAAAAACTAATTTTTAATTTAAAACTAAATTAAAATACTAAAAATTATGAAATTTAGGGAGAAAAATATGAAACTACTTTCTAAAAATCTAAAATATCATAAGAGACTTTTCAAAACTATTTTTGTATTTTTCAGATTAATTTCCTATTTTCTACTAATTTAAAACCAATCTAATCTAATTTAAATTGTGAAAATACAAAATAAAGAGGAAAAATATGGAAAAATCTTTTTATGCTTTTATAATTTTCTTAAACTGAGAAAAATGAAAAATTATTTTTTTGAACTTTTTCTTAATTAATTGCAATAAAACCTATTTAAAAGTGATTAAAATCTATTTTAATTAAGAAAAATACTAAATGGTGACCAAAATTAATGAAAAATTCAGGAAAACTCTGAAATTTATATCTGGTTCAATGAAAAATAAGAATTGTAGTGCTTATGTGACAGAATCAAGAGCTGCAGTGTAATTTAAGCTAAAATAAGCACTTAAAAATAAGCAAACAAGAACAATAAGCCACCAAACTTCTACAGACCTTAAATTATACTCAAATAAGCTAATTTAAGCTAAATCTAACTACTCCTAACCTCTGATAAGCAATTGAACAAGATTTGAGCTAACTGATTTAAGACAGCATACAGTGATCAGGCACCAACTTTGAGCTTATGCACTAGCTTATTCAGAGAACTTTAGCCAAAAACAGATAATGAGTCTTAAAGACCACCTAGTGGACTACACCTAAGCCAAAAATCAGACCCTAACAACCCTTATTGAGACCTGTGCAGATGCTGCAAGTTCTGCATAAAACTGAGTTTGACACATTTTTTACTTTTGAATCAGTTTGAAAGTTTGACTTAAGTGGATTTTAGAAGCAAATTTAGGACTAATCTTGATGTAATATGATGTAATGCTACTTTATCAGGCAAGCTTAACAAGTTTTAAACCTATTTGAGTGATTTTGAGTAAACTGATTCCAACAGTTAAGTGATACAAGACAGTTACAAATCAATTTTGACTTTTAATGAAATCTGGTGTAAACTTGTATTCAAATGATGCTACTACTGTTATTAAAGACTTAATGCAGTACAAAACTCAGACCAAAACAGCCATGGACTCAGTTTAATCTAGCAATCCAAACACCCCTTAAAGAACAGTTATTGCAAGATTCAAAGGTTAAACAACAACTTAAGCCTACTCCACAATCAAAACAGATTTAATATGCCTAAATAGAGCTAGTGAGACAACAAATATCAAGTCTTGATCAGATTTAAGAGTTATGACCAATGCTACTATTTATAAGCGAAATATGAAATGAGAACTAGCACTTACAAGAGGTCCGTAGCCACAATGGCTTGCAAACCAGAACAAGGACCACTAATCCTAACCTATTCAACCCATATCCATCATCTAATCAAACCATAACCATCTCTGAACCATAATCACCAAAACAGTTGACTTTTATTGACTTGAGTATTTTGTGAATGTAATGAATGTAAGTGATAGTGAGGTGCAATGTAAACTTACTAGAGCTACAACAAGCTAGAATAAGCTTATCCCATTGATTCAATCTAGCTTATTTATTTATTGAAAACAGAAATGCAAGATAAACTTCAAAATCTTTTTATTAATACTAAAGTAAGATTACAAAGGAAAATGAAATTACAATAAAGCTTTTAAGAAAACATTTAAAACTACAAAAACAATAAGCTGAATTAAATCTAAAGGATTGCACGACTTGCTTGATGAGCCAAGGGGTCCTTTTATAGCTAAGAATGAGCCTTGGGATGCCTTTGGAAGAACCTAGAAGCTTAAGCACAGCCACACATTCATTCTCTTGTCACCACAGCCAATCACTGAGCTCCATTTCATATCATGATGTGTCACGGCCAATCAAAGGGGTCCAAATGTCCACGTGGCAGCTTCATCTGACAGGTCAGAGGTTCTGGAAGGATGGATAGATTCTAAGTACCAAGTTGGGTGTTTGGGAGGTGGAAAAATGGTGAAAAAAGGGGTGTGTTTGGCTGGGGAAGGAGATGCCCTGTGTAGGGCGCTTTGGTTTGTTTATTTTATTTCAAAGTGGTTACCGGGTCGTGGTTTTGACTTCGGGTTTATATTTCGGGCTAAAGGGTGATCCGGGTTGGGGTGTTTGTTTAATAACGTGGCCGGGTTTAGTGTGATAATGGGATTGGGCTTGGTGTGTGTTTTGGGCCGTGGTTTGTTAAGTGGATATTGGGTCATGGATAAATAACACTTGGATATTGGACTAACTTGGACTAGTGGTGATAATAGATTTGTAACCATAGGGACCAAACATGTACATCCGTATTTTTGAGGGACCAAAGGTGTACTTCTGAAAATCTCCTCCAAGGACCATTCTTGTCAATCATAAATAATCTAGGGACTGATATTGCACTTTCTGAATCTTCAAGGGCCTCTTTTGACAATTGCTGAAACTTGAGGGACTGTTTCTGACATTTCTTCAAACTTTGATCAAATCTTCACAAATCATCCTCAGAGATTGGAAATCTTCAAAAATGCATAATTCTGACCTTCCGGCTCAGCTTAAGCTCTCTTAATCTCTCGTGCTCGGATTTACGTCTGGTTTGATTCCTTTTTGCGTGTTTTTACATATCCGTACCTGCACAAGCACAAACTCAAGAAAACCACAAATATTAGCAATAAACGGCTCTTTCTTGGTTATTTTGGGTTTATTTTGACACTGAAAAGGTATGTGTTTTAGCACACACCAAAATACCCCAGACGAAACCATTGCCGTGTCCTCACGCAATGCAATCAACTCACGCTTCTAAAACCAAGGATTTCAATCTCTTTCTACTAAACCTATAAAGAAGTAGCAAAGATTCCTCAAAAGAGATTAAGAAAGCCTTAATTCTAAAAACGCCCCGTTTACCTTTTAATTCACATATATAGATTTCACGATTAAGCACATTCCGGTTATGAATGACGGTTTGTTGAACTTTCATGTCGATCAATAACTCCAACATTTTTCAAACGACACGTTAGGATCACGGAGTAGAAAACACAACACAGCGTGAAGTGACCATACGGATAAAATACATCGTCCCTGATTTTTCACTAGTCCCAAACTAAGCGTAAAACCGAAATCATTGTTACATATGACTCTAGATGCTAACACTACCCATGGAAGTTACTTGTGTAATTACCTTTTGTTCCCATTTTCCTATTTTCCTCTAGATTTTTTTTATTTTTGTGAGAAATGAATTTCTTCAAATTCTCGTTTCGATAACTTTTATTCCGATAAAGATACAAAGCTAGGTCGATAATTAGTTATCCGTCTTCTCTCAAGAACCATTGTCGTAAAAATGAGGTCCACATCAAGGAATTTTTATTCACTAATTTTTGACTTTTTCATTTTTCATTTTTCATCATTTTTTTTTTTTTTTTTTTTTTTTTTTTTTTGCACTTATACCTTTACTTATATGAGCTGTGAACCACGGAGCTTCACGGGGTAATTCCAAGACTATAGGCTTCATGAGATGAGGATCCCGGCTGGCTAGGCTAAGACCTCATTCAATCCCGGCTAAAGATCCAAGGGTCCGATCTCGACACCGCAACTTACAACTTTACTTATTACTTTTCACATATCACTGATTACTCATTTATTTATTACGGATCCTTGATGTGTACCCAATTTTTAAAACAAAGATTCTTTTAAGAAGATAAAGAACTAACTATCGCCAAAAACTCGACATCTCTAATTATTTAGACAGATATGGGGTGAAACAATTTTGTGGGAACAAAAAGCCATAAGTACCTTCGATGGGCTCTAAAGAGAACCATCTACTCCACGCTTAGCATCTAAACTCATAAGTAACTCTATCATTTCTCGATCTCTGCAAATTTAAAATCCCAAATAATGAGATCCGCAGATGCTTAGCCGATAATTTTTAGATTATCTATGGTTAAGGGAACAAGCTAGGGCTCAACACGCCCGGTCAAGTCAGAATTCTATTCCTACTCTCACCAGCGGAAAGTCAACAAGGTGTCAAAACATATATTAACTTAGCAAATGCTTCGTCTAATGAAATCAAGTTATGCATATTTAAAGTCACTCAGGGAAACTTGCAAAATCTTAGCCTTGTGAGCTAGAATTCGCATTTTATAGCTTCTAATCTAAGAGACTAGCCAACTTTTCAATCAAAAAGACTCAACAAAAGCTTACAAAAAATTTTAAATTTTTCTCATTTTTGCACAATTTTTTTCATTTTCTAAGGAAAAACGGGGTTACGAGAGAAACACAACAGAAATAAGCAAGTGCGGTCAAATCAAATCGAAGATTACCCTACCCCAGACGAGAACGAAACATTGTCCTCAATGTTTAAAGCAAGGGTATCACGAAAATCTAAAAGCCGTTTATTAAGTATGCTCAAAGATAAACGTTAGTCGATAAGATTAGGATATCGGATTTCCATCAGCATCGATCATGAAACTCGAGTGGAGAAAATGACAAACTTCGAGCACGAGAGTCTTCATATCGGGAAAATCCTACACAACATCACAAACAACCAAACACGAAAAATCGAAGAGGCAGACCCTTCGGCCACTTATTAGAAAATAGAAAGAAGATAGATGGATAGGCATGGGGTGCCTCCCACGAAGCGCTACTGTTTTTCTTAAACGAGTCGCTAGCCTGACTCGTCCCCGAATTCATTTGTCCTTGGGGAAGAAAGTGGTAGAAATACCAGGGTCAAAAACGGTGTCCTCATTCCCGAAGGAATGAGACTGGGTGGGTTGGGTGGGAAAGAAAGTGTCGGGCATCAGCACATAAGGGATATGAAAGAATGATCCATCATCCGGTGGTTTTGCGGGCGGACGAAAAGATGACGGATCAAGATGAGAATATTCCAAAGGAGAAGGGAGTCCATGGTACAAAGAGGTGTATTGCAAAGGTTCAAAAATGAAGGCATCCAAGATAGGATCCTTTTTCCGAATAACTTTGGTGGTAAGAATGTACTCTTCGAAGAGTATCCCAGGGTTAAAAATCTTGTCCTCGGAAAGGAATGAAATCAAAGTATCATCCACGTGAAAATCCTCACGAGAAAAGGAATCACTCTCGGATAAAAAATAGTGTGGGACCTCTGAATTAAAAAGCTCATCAGTCGAAATCTTAACTTCCTTAACTTTCTTTGGGTAAAATGGATCATTGTATTCATTCTCTTCATTTTTGGAAAGAATCGAGTCGGTGGAAGCAAGTTCATCGGTGAACTTCTCAAAGTAAATCGACGGATCTTGATATAACAAATATTCAATTTCGCGTAAGTCGGCTCTAAAATCAAAGATGTCATCCTCACTTCCCGGTGGAAGGGGATCCATGCGAGCGAGTTCATCGGCGAACTCCTCGAGAAGTAAATCAATGGGAGAATCCTTGAGCTCGGGCTCCGAAGGATTAAAAGACGGCTTGACTTCTTGAATAACTTTTTCAGAATCTCCGTAAAGCATTTTTTCAATCAAACGAATATCTCCTTCGATATCGATGTCGGCATTATCAATTTCCGGTGAAACTGAATCACTTTTCAAATAAGCCTCAATTTCTTTCATGATAGAATCATCTTCCTCATATTGAGTATGGGAAGGAATATTTTCAGAAGAAGGAGTGGGATTGCCACTCAAAGAAAACTTGGTGTTTTTAGGAACAAGATCAATCCGATACACAGAAAGCGGAGGTGGGACAAGTAGTGTGCTCTTAGAGCTAGCATTTTCCACCACAACCGTTGTAGTCTCCTTTTCTAGTTTCTTATTTTGTTCAGCACATATCGTAGACAAACTCTTAACCGTGAAACGTGAAAGACTTGAATCAATTCTCGATGTCTTAGGCCCAACTTTTTGAACTACCGGAGGTTGGACGTTTTTGGTACTTCCATTATTAGTAGGAATTCCCGGGTCCTTTGTCACCTCGGTGTTACTAATTTTGGCCACATCATATTGTTTGGTAAAAGATTTAGAAGTATTGTTAACGTTAAACGTGACGGCTTCTTTTCCAACTCTTAAAGTAATTTCTCCTCCATAAACATCAATCAACGCATGGCCCGTCCTTAAGAAACATCTTCCGAGAATAAGGGGCACACGAGGATCGGCATCGAAATCAACAACAACAAAATCCGCGGGGAAATCGAACTTCCCTACTTTAACAAAAACATCCTTGGCTATACCGATTGGTGTTGTCGTAGTTCGGTCGGCTAGCTCGAGGGTCATACATGTCGGGGTAAGTGGAGGCAATGAATGCTTATCGTAAATTGATTTCGGCATCAAGTTGATACTCGCGCCAAGATCGGCCAAGGCGGAGCACTGAATAATTCCTTGAAAATCACACGGAATGAGGAACTTGACGGGGTCACCTAACTTTTCGGGAAGTTTCTTGAGAATAACCGCCGAACAATTCTCATTCAAAGACGTTTTTGCCAAATCAACAATTTTCTCTTTGTTACTTAACATTCCTTTTAGTGTCGAAACAAACTTAGGCATGAGAAAAAGAGCATCCGCGAAGCTAATTTCGAAGTGAAGATCTTGAAATATCTGAAAGAATTTTTCCATTTGAAGATTTGCTTGTTCACGTTGCTTTTGATCATTCATTCTTGACGGGTACGGAAGTGTTGTTTTTGAGTTAGTCTTTTTAACCGGAGCATCCTCGGGCTCAGAAGTCGGGACAACCGTGGGTTGGACATTCTCAGTACTCCCCTTATCAGTAGGAAGCACTGGGTCCTTTGTCACCCCAGTCTCACGGTCTACCACACCGGACGGAGAAGAAGAAATAGTGGTAGGAACCGTGGGTCCATCGTAAGCAACACCACTTCGGGTAGTGATAGCTTTCATGTCACCTCTCGGGTTAGGAATCGTATTACTCGGAAGAGAACTCGAGGGTTGAGAATAAGACGTAGAAGGTTGATTAGCTTGAAAGAAACTAGCCATCATATCCCTCATTTCTCTCATCTGTTTGTTATTCGTAACTTCCATATCTCTTTTGAAATCATTCCTAATGCCGTTAATTTGAGTTTGCAAATTTTTAATGATGCTATCAGAACTCTTCATGTAAGACAGAAACTCATTGTTTGAAATAGCTTGGTGAGGTGATTGATATTGTTGTTGAGGAGGAGGTGTTTGTTGATAAACTTGAGCTGGAGGAGCTTGGTAGTTTTGATTACCATGATTGAGATTGGCTCCTCGGTTTTGATTGTAAGATTGGTTTTGATAACGGTTTTGGTTTTGTTGAGGAATGGGTGCAAAACCGGGTGGTCCCATTTGGTTGGCAAGGTATCCTTGGTTCTGATTTTGAACCGGATTAGCAGAGGCGACGGAAGCATTTCGGAGATCGCCATCGGTAGCTTGACAATTATAGTACGGATGAGGACCACCGCAAATAACACATGTTTCAGTAACGGCTTTGACGGATTCGGATTTATGAATCTTAAACTCTCTCATCATAGAATTAATAGCATCAGTCAGCCCACTTAACTCACTTTTCAAACCGTAATTGTCATTAGTAGTGATCTTAGAAACAACCGGACGGTTCCTAGACGAAGAAACTTTTGACTTATTTTCGATAATCGTTCTAATATCGGGCGGCATACGACTCAAGATATTACCACGGCGGCCCGCGTTAAGCGAATCTTAATCGGATGGAGTAAGAGCATTATAGAACGTATCAATCTGATGAAGATCGGTAAAACCGTGATTCGGGCATTTTCGTAAAAGTTCCTTGAATCTTTCCCATGCTTCTCCAAAACTCTCGTCAAATTTTTGTTGAAAATTTATGATTTGATTTCGTAACATTGTTATTTTTGACGGAGGAAAGAATTGGTTCACAAATTTCTTAGAAAGATCTTCCCATGTTGTGATCCACTGAGGGGGTTCTTTTTCGAGCCAAGTCCGGGCTGCCCCTCAAGGGAAAATGGAAACAATCTCAACTTAATCGACTCATGAGCGACGCCCCGAAAGTTAATTGTAGAAGCAACTTGATTAAACCAACGGAGGTGTGCATGGGGCTCCTCATGATCTAAACCACAAAAAGGTTTATTAGACACCAATTGTATTAGATTCGTTTTAAGTTCAAAATTTTCGGTGTTAATTGGTGGAAGTACGATAGCATCACCGTAGCCGTCTACGGGAGCTTGAAGTAACTCGTTCATCGTTCGAGTGTCTGCCATGACGGGTTCTTCAACGATAGTACGTAACTCGAGATGCGTCTATTCTCTGATTTCGTCTACGTCGTGATTGAGAGCGAGTGCGCATGCACTTAAAATCCAAGTCAATTAAAAGAAACCGATATTCGAAAACACAGTGAACTTAAACCAATAATCCCAAGTGAATAAATCACCTCTACAAGACAAACGCACAAGCGAGCGGAGAAGCTTTGTAGGTCAGCGCGAAGCTTATTAAAAACCCGCTTCTTTACAGCCGCAATTTAATGTCAGGCCGTCCTTATACCCACCACACAGTTTGTTTATCCGATAGAAGTAAATCAATTCACAAGCGACACAAAGGCAAGTTTTTGATCTTTGGTTCGGGAACTTATAATGATAACACCTCCGTTGAGAATGTTATATAGTTGGTGTCTTCTATTTATTAGCAAAAACAAAGAGAAAATCTTTTTGTATTTTTAATCTGATATATATATATATACAAAAGAAAAAGGAAAATATTTTTTTTTTAATTTATAGAAAAATAGTAACTTCACGAATGAAGGATCTCGAGCCACTAATCGTCAAACCTCAAACGATATTGTCGTGACACAACCTCCCCGGCAGCGGCGCCAAAAATTGATTCATGAAATTGAAGGCTTAAGGGTTATATGTGTGGATAAATCCTCAATATCAATATCAAAAATAATCACGAAGATAGATTCAAATTCTCTTAGGAAAAAGAATAATAAATCAAATCCCGTGTGTGATCGTGTGTACGGATTAGTCAACCCGAATCGTTTTCCCAACGAGGCGTGAATTGCCAACGTCGTTCTTGGTTTGGAATTTAATGCTCGATGTTTTGATTTGTTTGATTTTGATTATTAAACTACGGGAATAGGGAAAGTAATTAAGGGAATCTATTTTACGGGAAATCCTAAGTGCGATTATAACTAAAACGTAATTAATAAACGTAAATAAAATGCAACTACGTCTAAATTATAACCTAAAAATGCCTAAAATGACTTTTACTCTAGAAATGAGATGTAAAAACTAATTTAGAATTAAAACTATTTTTTTGGATTTTTCTGGATTTTATTTAAATTAAAAACTAATTTTTAATTTAAAACTAAATTAAAATACTAAAAATTATGAAATTTAGGGAGAAAAATATGAACCTACTTTCTAAAAATCTAAAATATCATAAGAGACTTTTCAAAACTATTTTTGTATTTTTCAGATTAATTTCCTATTTTCTACTAATTTAAAACCAATCTAATCTAATTTAAATTGTGAAAAATACAAAATAAAGAGGGAAAAATATGGAAAAATCTTTTTTATGCTTTTTATAATTTTCTTAAACTGAGAAAAATGAAAAATTATTTTTTTGAACTTTTTCTTAATTAATTGCAATAAAACCTATTTAAAAGTGATTAAAATCTATTTTTAATTAAGAAAAATACTAAATGGTGACCAAAATTAATGAAAAATTCAGGAAAACTCTGAAATTTATATCTGGTTCAATGAAAAATAAGAATTGTAGTGCTTATGTGACAGAATCAAGAGCTGCAGTGTAATTTAAGCTAAAATAAGCACTTAAAAATAAGCAAACAGTAACAATAAGCCACCAAACTTCTACAGACCTTAAATTATGCCAAAAATTGATTCATGAAATTGAAGGCTTAAGGGTTATATGTGTGGATAAATCCTCAATATCAATATCAAAAATAATCACGAAGATAGATTCAAATTCTCTTAGGAAAAAGAATAATAAATCAAATCCGGTGTGTGATCGTGTCTGGACAATTAGTTGACAACAGAATCGTTTTCCCCCCAGAGGTGAATTGCCCAGCGTCGTTCTTGGTTTGGAATTTAATGCTCGATGTTTTGATTTGTTTGATTTTGATTATTAAACTACGGGAATAGGGAAAGTAATTAAGGGAATCTATTTTACGAGAAATCCTAAGTGCGATTATAACTAAAACGTAATTAATAAACGTAAATAAAATGCAACTACGTCTAAATTATAACCTAAAAATGCCTAAAATGACTTTTACTCTAGAAATGAGATGTAAAAACTAATTTAGAATTAAAACTATTTTTTTGGATTTTTCTGGATTTTATTTAAATTAAAAACTAATTTTTAATTTAAAACTAAATTAAAATACTAAAAATTATGAAATTTAGGGAGAAAAATATGAAAATACTTTCTAAAAATCTAAAATATCATAAGAGACTTTTCAAAACTATTTTTGTATTTTTCAGATTAATTTCCTATTTTCTACTAATTTAAAACCAATCTAATTTAATTTAAATTGTGAAAAATACAAAATAAAGAGGGAAAAATATGGAAAAATCTTTTTTATGCTTTTTATAATTTTCTTAAACTGAGAAAAATGAAAAATTATTTTTTTGAACTTTTTCTTAATTAATTGCAATAAAACCTATTTAAAAGTGATTAAAATCTATTTTTAATTAAGAAAAATACTAAATGGTGACCAAAATTAATGAAAAATTCAGGAAAACTCTGAAATTTATATCTGGTTCAATGAAAAATAAGAATTGTAGTGCTTATGTGACAGAATCAAGAGCTGCAGTGTAATTTAAGCTAAAATAAGCACTTAAAAATAAATAAACAGTAACAATAAGCCACCAAACTTCTACAGACCTTAAATTATACTCAAATAAGCTAATTTAAGCTAAATCTAACTACTCCTAACCTCTGATAAGCAATTGAACAAGATTTGAGCTAACTGATTTAAGGACATCATACGTGATCAGGCACCAACTTTGAGCTTATGCACTAGCTTATTCAGATAACTTTAGCCAAAAACAGATAATGAGTCTTAAAGACCACCTAGTGGACTACACCTAAGCCAAAAATCAGACCCTAACAACCCTTATTGAGACCTGTGCAGATGCTGCAAGTTCTGCATAAAACTGAGTTTGACACATTTTTGACTTTTGAATCAGTTTGAAAGTTTGACTTAAGTGGATTTTAGAAGCAAATTTAGGACTAATCTTGATGTAATATGATGTAATGCTACTTTATCAGGCAAGCTTAACAAGTTTTAAACCTATTTGAGTGATTTTGAGTAAACTGATTCCAACAGTTAAGTGATACAAGACAGTTACAAATCAATTTTGACTTTT
The DNA here is from genome assembly GCA_910596185.1 of Chrysanthemum makinoi. NCBI lineage: Eukaryota > Viridiplantae > Streptophyta > Magnoliopsida > Asterales > Asteraceae > Chrysanthemum > Chrysanthemum makinoi. Next base: position 116,023,232 of record OU343220.1, on the reverse strand, counting down.
AATGAAATCTGGTGTAAACTTGTATTCAAATGATGCTACTACTTGTTATTAAAGACTTATGCAGTTACAAAACTCAGACCAAAACAGCCATGGACTCAGTTTAATCTAGCAATCCAAACACCCCTTAAAGAACAGTTATTGCAAGATTCAAAGGTTAAACAACAACTTAAGCCTACTCCACAATCAAAACTGATTTAATATGCCTAAATAGAGCTAGTGAGACAACAAATTTCAAGTCTTGATCAGATTTAAGAGTTATGACCAATGCTACTATTTATAAGCGAAATATGAAATGAGACTGCACTTACAAGAGGTCCGTAGCCACAATGGCTTGCAAACCAGAACAATGACCACTAATCCTAACCTATTCAACCCATATCCATCATCTAATCAAACCATAACCATCTACAGAACCATAATCACCAAAACAATTGACTTTTATTGACTTGAGTATTTTGTGAATGTAATGAATGTAAGTGATAGTGAGGTGCAATGTAAACTTACTAGAGCTACAACAAGCTAGAATAAGCTTATCCCATTGATTCAATCTAGCTTATTTATTTATTGAAAACAGAAATGCAAGATAAACTTCAAAATCTTTTTATTAATACTAAAGTAAGATTACAAAGGAAAATGAAATTACAATAAAGCTTTTAAGAAAACATTTAAAACTACAAAAACAATAAGCTGAATTAAATCTAAAGGATTGCACGACTTGCTTGATGAGCCAAGGGGTCCTTTTATAGCTAAGAATGAGCCTTGGGATGCCTTTGGAAGAACCTAGAAGCTTAAGCACAGCCACACATTCATTCTCTTGTCACCACAGCCAATCACTGAGCTCCATTTCATATCATGATGTGTCACGGCCAATCAAAGGGGTCCAAATGTCCCGTGGCACTTCATCGACAGGTCGGAGGTTCTGGAAGGATGGATAGATTCTAAGTACCAAGTTGGGTGTTTGGGAGGTGGAAAAATGGTGATAAAATGGGTGTGTTTGGCTGGGGAAGGAGATGCCCTGTGTAAGGGCGCGTTTGGTTTGTTTATTTTATTTCAAAGTGGTTACCGGGTCGTGGTTTTGACTTCGGGTTTATATTTCGGGCTAAAGGGTGATCCGGGTTGGGGTGTTTGTTTAATAACGTGGCCGGGTTTAGTGTGATAATGGGTCATGGATAAATAACACTTGGATATTGGACTAACTTGGACTAGTGGTGATAATAGATTTGTAACCATAGGGACCAAACATGTACATCCGTATTTTTGAGGGACCAAAGGTGTACTTCTGAAAATCTCCTCTAAGGACCATTCTTGTCAATCATAAATAATCTAGGACTGATATTGCACTTGCTGAATCTTCAAGGGCCTCTTTTGACAATTCTGAAACTTGAGGGACTGTTTCTGACATTTCTTCAAACTTTGATCAAATCTTCACAAATCATCCTCAGAGATTGGAAATCTTCAAAATGCATAATTTCTGACCTTCCGGCCAGCTTAAGCTCTCTTAATCTCTCGTGCTCGGATTTACGTCTGGTTTGATTCCTTTTTGCGTGTTTTTACATATCCGTACCTGCACAAGCACAAACTCAAGAAAACCACAAATATTAGCAATAAACGGCTCTTTCTTGGTTATTTTGGGTTTATTTTGACACTGAAAAGGTATGTGTTTTAGCACATACCAATAGGCTCATAATTCATAGATTTGGTTAGCATATCAATGTTAAACAGCCAGTCTGGTCCTTTTGGTCTCAACACAAGGAGTCTTTTCACTAAATTGAACATGTAAGTTCTCTTCAACAATTTCAGCCCTCCTATTGTATACTCTAAAGGCTTTACTATTTGAAGATTAGCCTAAAAAGTATCCATCATCAGCTTTTTCTTGAAACTTGCCTAGGTAGTCTATGGTATTCAAGATAGTAACAGGACACCAAAAAGGTTTTAGGAATGCAATCATTGGCTTCCTATCATGTAACAGCTCATAGGGGTCTTGTTATGAGGCTTCACTACGTTACTACTATTCTGCACATAACATGAAGTACCTACAGCTTCAGCCCAAAAGGTAGTGGTAACTTAGACTCTGACAACATTGTCCTAGCAGCCTCAATTAGTGTCCTATTTTTCCTTTCACCTACACCATTTTGTTGTGGTGTTCTAGCAACACTAAACTGTCTTTCTATACCTTTATCTACACAAAACGATTCATCACCGCATTCTTAAACTTCGGTTCCATTATCACATTTGATTATCTTTACTTTATGATTTACTAGATTTTCTATCTTAGTAATGAAACTGTTGAGAACTTCACTAGTTTCACTCTTAGCAGCCAAAAAGTAAACCCAAGAAAATCTACTATAATCATCAGTGATAACTAGGCAATACTGCTTATGGTTCAAACTCTTGACAAAAGTAGGTCCAAATAAGTCCATATAAAGCATAAATAGTGGTTGTGTAATGGTGTTGACAGTTTTGGACTTACAAGAAGCTCTATGTTGTTTTCTTTTTTAAAAGGCCACACACAGTTCCTTACACTCAAAATCCTTAGAAGGTAACCCTCTCACTAAGTTCCCTTTAACCAGTTTATTGATTGTTTTGTAATTGAGGTGACCTAATCTTCTATGCCATAACTTAGACTCATCCACAGATGCTTTAGCAAACAAACAAGTTAAGGACCTATTAGGAATTACATCTTTAAGATCAAAACAATATATATTTTCCTTCCTTGGTACCCTAAGTTGTATAAACTTCTCATCAGGCATCTTAAACTCAGGAGACAACACAACACACTCATTTTCATCAAAAAGTACCCAGTTTTTCTTATCACACATTTGAGAAACACTGAATAAATTGTACTTAAGTCCTTGTACCAAGTAGACTTTTTCAAAGTCCAAATTCCCTGTTCTGATGGTGCCTCTTCCAAGTATCTTTCCTCCCTTTGGATCATTGCCAAATGCCACATATCCTCCATCAAAAGCTTTAAAATCTTCGAGGTTGCTCCCATCCCAAGTCATGTGCCCAGAGCAACCACTATCAAAAACTCCTTTGTCTTTTAGCTCATCTTGTAGATTGCCCTGCACATGAAATTAAACAAATTAGTTCCTTTTGTGGACCCAAGCCAATACTGACTTGGGTCTGCCCTGTGCATCAATATAATCAAATTTGGTTAGGTCCATTGATGCACAATTGACATGATGTAAAACCTTGGTCTTAGGTTTCCATTGCCAACTAGCTGAGGCCTTAATAGCATAAAAATGATTTCCAACCACTGTATCAGTTATCACCTTTGGAATTTTTAAAACTTCTTTGTTATCTGTGGTGATTTTTGGCTTATCAGTGGTTTGATTTTGCTTAGCCGTGTTTACACTTTGCTTAGCAGTGGTTGGAACCCATTTGGGAGAAGCAGTGACAATTGATTTTGTATTCCCATTCCTCATTAACACTGCTCTAGGAATCATGTTTTTGTTAGGATGAGGGTTTGTTTTCATTGAAAAGTTTTGGTGATTTACCCTCCTCCAATGATTCCACACTTGTGGTCGGTTTTTATAACAATTTCTCTGTAAGTGCTCAAAACTACCACAATTATAACAAGATTTCTTGACACATTGAATCTCATTACCTAACCTATTAGATATTAGGCCATTAAAGTTTCTCTGATTGCCCCTAGGTATATATCTTTTCATTTGTTCCCTAGGTACTTCCTTGTATTCTACCACTTTCTTAGTAATTTGAGCTCCAAATCTAGGTACAAGGTTAGCTTGTCTAGTATCAACTTTCTTAAGAGGTTCTAACTTTTCAGGCTGTGTTGATACTTTACTATCTTCCTCAGAACCTGATTCCCAATCTTCAGTGATGGGAGCATTAGATGACGTATCGGAACGTATCTTAGGTGTTTCAGTCTTACTTATTCCTTCAACAGGTTTGTTAAAACTGAATTCACTACTAAATGACAGTTCTTTAGCAGGTGGTGCATGTTGCATAAGAGTGGGTGGTGGCATATTGTTGTATCGTATCCCAGAACCCTTTTTCATTAGATGACTCTCTATAGATTTATGAACCATATCAGAAGCAAATTGTGTTTTAGCTACCCTAACAACATGTTTTTCTTTTTCATCTAGGGCCTTTTGTTTTGCACTCTCTGCAAGTTTCTCTTTAACCATTTTAATCTCTCTATTCTTAAGATCAATTTCACCACCTAATATATTGATCTTACCTACATACTCAAACTCACATTTAATACAGTATTTAAGCTTCTCTTCCACACACTCTAGACCAACTCTATAACCTAAGTTATCCATAGTCAGTCTTTCTACTTCTTTCCTCATACTCTCGGTGATAGCTTTTTGAGATTCTAAGTTATCATGACATGATTTAAAAGAACAGGTAGAATCATTAGATACCTCAGAATCTGAACCAGAAGATGAAGCATAGGCCATGAAAGCAAAGTTATGCTCTTTTGAAGCTTCACTAGCAAGAAAAGCTTCATTGGGACCTTCTTCAATCTGATCACTTCGATCATAATCACCAATCCCATCTTGAGCAACCAAAGCTGAAGAAGCAGCAGGCTCTTCTGTAGTCTTCTTTATGCCTTCAATTCTTTTAGGAGCTCGACATTCCCTAGCAAAGTGCCCTTTCTTCTTGCAGTTAAAGCACTCCATCTTGCTTTTGTCGAACCCAGCTCTCCTTTGACCATCATACTTAACTTGTCTTCCAGTCCTCCTCAGAAACTTCCTTGCTTGGAGAGTCAACATTGCCATTTGCCATTGAAGATTAATCTCTTCAAGATCATCAAGATCAATTTGATCCAGATCTTGATTCAACACAGTAACACTAGTAGTTAAATCAGCCAGAAAAGCACAAATTGCACCCTCACTGACATTATCACTAACAGTGGTATGGTTTGCAATAGCCGTGGTTATACCATAGGCAGCAGTGGATACATCTTGTGGGCTCTTGTGATTAGTGGATACAAAAGCAATGTTTTGATTAGCAGAAGATGCATTAGCAAAGTTATTCTCAAACTCATAAACCTTCAAGTTGTTGAAGAGATTGTCCAGAGTCATCTTATCAAAGTCCACCTTATTTCTCCACACAATTGTATGAATAGCCCATTCAGATGATAAACTCCTAATGAACTTCAAATTAATATCTTCTTGAAGAACCTTATAGTCTACTGACTTTAGTTGGCTGATAAGTTTTTGAAGTCTATTGTATGGTCTATTGTATGTGCCATCAATATTTTCTCCACTAAGAGCAGTGAAAGTTTCAAATTGATACTTGAGCATATTCATCCTTGACTTCTTAGTGGCTTCATTACCAGCAAACCTTGTTTCAAGAGCATCCAATAAATCTTTAGCAGACTCATATTGTTCAAAGTCCAAAGCATAGTCATTGGGTATTCCCATGGAGAGAATACTGTGAGCTTTGATCTCCAGCTTCCTTTTTGCTTTATCAATTTCACTAACAATAGCTATCTCTTGACCATCCTCACCCTTCCTAGGAAGAGTGTCTCCCTTTTCAATGACATCCCAGAGAGCATAATCAATCATACGAATGTATTGCCTCATTCGCATTCTCCAGATTTGATACTCACCATGCTTGAGCATGGGTACCTTTGAAGCAGTTACCATGTGAGTTTCGTCAGACATCTTATCTTCCTTAAACAGAACTTGACTTGATCTCTTCTTGATTACAGTTTCTAGATCACAAGCTCTGATACCACTTGTTAGAATCGTTTAAAGCTCTTAGACGAGGTCTAATATTATATCTAAGAAGACATAATAATGAAGGCGGAATATTCAAACATAGAATCAACATCATAATGAACAAGGTTTTTCATTATCATAAACTAACTAACTAACTATAATAAAGATCAAAGACTTGATCTAACACTAACTAACTAAAAACCCTAGGCGTTTTCCCAATCCCTACGCCTAGGTTCCCACACACACACACCTTTAGACGTCTACATCTTGTACGTACCTACTAAAACTAATTACCCTATGTCTCTTTATATACTAGAGACATCTAGGGTTAACAAGAGGAATCATAATACAATTAGGAAACTAAATATTCTTTTAAGCATATCTTCTAGAATCTTCCAAATCCTCCGTCTTTTGTAGTTTCCCTTTTTGTTACTTTTAGTCCTTCATGTTTGTTTTGTCATCATCAAATAGGGGAAGATTGTTGGGTCTATTAAAGATTTGATGATACAAAACAAGAAGAATGAAACATGAAGGACTAAAAGTAACAAAAAGGGAAACTGCAAAAGATGAAGGATTTAGAAGATTCTAGAAGATATGCTTAAAAGAATATTTAGTTTCCTAATTGTATTATGATTCCTCTTGTTAACCCTAGATGTCTCTAGTATATAAAGAGACATAGGGTCATTAGTTTTAGTAGGTACATACAAGATGTAGACGTCTAAAGGTGTGTGTGTGTGGGAACCTAGGCGTAGGGATTGGGAAAACGCCTAGGGTTTTTAGTTAGTTAGTGTTAGATCAAGTCTTTGATCTTTATTATAGTTAGTTAGTTAGTTTATGATAATGAAAAAACTTGTTCATAATGATGTTGATTCTATGTTTGAATATTCCGCCTTCATTATTATGTGTTCCTAGATATAATATTAGACCTCGTCTAAGAGCTTTAAACGATTCTAACACACTTACAAAGAGGGGATTTTCCAGCATAACCACTTCCCTCAGTTGGAGTGGCGGCAGTAGATCTAGAAGCTTCTTGCCTTTGGTTTGGTTGTGGGTAAGGATTTGAGGTACGAGTTTTAGTGTTAGGGTTACGATAGTTGTTATTGAAAGTTTGTCCATCGTTGAACTTTTGCTTGTTATCTCAGGGCACTGGCACGTAGTTGTGCTTTGTTACTTCATCCATTGACCTTTGAGTGATGGTAATGGCTTCCTCTAAATTTTGAGGTTTAGAGGCAGTAACATTCCCTTCGATACTTGGGGGCAAACATCCGATAAAAACTTCCATTGTCTTTTTAGTGGTTACCACCATTGTTGGACACAAAGTTACCAATTTCTGAAATCTCCTAATGTAAGTTTTGATATCGTCCCCTTCACAGTCAAGTTATAAACTCATCTTCCATTTTATTGACTTTGGTTCGAGGGAAGTATTTCTTAATCACGAGATTATTGAACTCAGTCTAAGTGGTTTTATATGCTTCCTCTATTCCCAGAGGTTGGGCATATGAATTCCACCAAGATAGAGCCTCTTCTATAAGAATGCCTGTAGGAAACTTGACTTTACAGTCCTCGGAAGAATTGCTATAGGAAAATACTGATTTGCTTTGCTCAAACCAGCAGATTAACAGTGCCTTCTACACCTTTGATATTGAAAGGTTGGCAGCTCATGAATTCCTTGTAGGAACTCTTCTTCACTACAGGAACTTCCCTCGGCTCAGGGTTTCTATTTGTGTTATTACTTTTCCTATGTTAGCAGCTCGGGATTCTAGTGCCGCAGTCACACTATCAACAACTAGTTGTCGGATGCCATCATGAGACATGGCCTGGTCGGCGAGGGCTGACGATCTCGTGCGAGGCATTATTAGCGAGAAATAGGAAGGGATAAGAATAATATTATAAGTAGAACATAATGAGGATTATGAAGATCGACGTAGATACTCTTTACAAGTTCTAACTAATATAACATTGTAGTATGATGGAGGATTAGAAGTACAGGTTTGTTAGGTCACCATATTGTAATACAAGCATCAATATGTAAGAAATATAGATGAGATAGACCGGTTGAACAAACACACACAATACATGTATAGAATAAGAAATGTATATGCGTAGGTATTGAAAGTAAATGAACAACCAACTTTCCTAAGAAGGTTTAAAAGTCTATTTATAGGAGAAGGAACTAGGGAAACACTACAAGTCCCTTTCCTTCCTTATTGGATTTGGGCCAAGCCTTATGGGCTTTTCACATAAGCCTTGCCATTAATACTAACGTAAAAGCCTAATTAAGCAAACTATTACATATTGGTTACAAACACTTGAAATGTAGTTTAGGAGTGATTCCAACAATCTCCCCCTAAGTGTTGGTAATTAATGACTTAAATAATCTTGAAGTGTTGTTGGTGCTGATGTAATAGTTGCTTTGACGTCTTCTGACATTCTTCTTTCTTGTGAGAAGAAGTGCTATGATTCTAACAATCTCCCCAGTGTGAGGATCTTGGTTTTCTTTGAAATTTTCAGCTTTGACGTCTTCATTTATCTTTGTTCTTAGTTTTGGTGTGGATATGATGATGTTTTGTTGTGGTAATCTGCATCAGGTCCGCTTCGTTGCTCAGGAGTCTCCACGTCCTTTTCCAACATGCTCACACGCTCTTTGAAGTTGGATTTCAGTGTTGATGTAGTTTTCTTTAGTCTTTAATTTTTTAGATTCTTTGGCTTTGACGAAGAATCATTCTGACTTTTGTGTTGCCTTTCGAGAGAACTTCAATTTATGTTAGTGTTGGTATGAGTATGTGGAGAATCTGCACGATCATCTCCCAGGAGCATGCATAAGAAGAAAACATAAGAATGGGTTAGTGATAAACACCAATCGATCATTGTGGCTGTTTCTTAGAGAATTGACCACTGCGATTGTTCTTCTGATGAATGTCTTGATTCCATTCACCTTGGTCGAGTGAATCAGCCATCCGAATCGCTAAGGGACAGTTGGCATTACATTGAACTAGTTTAAGTAATGACCCACATCTGCAGGACTCGATTCTTGAAAGGAATCTCCTTAGCAGGATTTCCAGCACTTATAAGTTCGAACTTTGAGCATGTTAACAGCATAGTGCGAAAAAACATCTCTAATTCTAGCAAAGGCTGTTCCTGAACTAGGTTCCCTCAAGTAGGATAACACGATATACCGAAGTACACCTACAGTTATGGTGAGTCGCTGAGGTACACCGAAGCATCACCCCATGATTGTAGACCGTTTGAGAAAACACTAAGCGTAACCACAAGGAGTTACCAAAGTGACCTACTGTCAGGGCTGTTTGATGTTGAACCTGGCAGGAGTTTCCATTCAGTCACTGAGGATCACAGTTGTGAACCCCTCATAAATGTTCTCGACAGATTGCTAATATCTGTGTAGGACTCTAGAATAGTATCACTTGTGTCCTTATTGTTGAACGACAAGTGATGAAATGTCGAGTGTTCCTAAGAGATCTTTTGATGAATCTAGTGGCTCTAGACTCAATAGTGCACTTTCGTTTTTCCTAAGCGGAGACTAGGGAGAGGGACTCCTTCTTCAATACCAGCAATCTCTAAGAGAAAGCCGATAGTTTACGTAGGGTTCCGTGTGAGAATGAAACAGGATTTTTTTTAGAGAGACTTGAGTGGCTAAGAAGGTTTAGTGCATGCGTTACTAGGTCCATGACGACTTTAATCTTCAATACCGGTGTCATCAAGTGACAACTAGTAGCATATGAATTGAACCCGATGTCTTCCCTAAGTTGAATAATCAGGAGGGCTATTTCTTTTCACCCTTTTCTTTACATTTCTTTTTAATTCCTCAACTCCTTCTTTCTCCGATTCTCATTTTCTCCTTTTTATAATCATACATAAGGACTTCTAAATTCTAACTATTGGTGGTATCCTTAGGTAGATCCCTCCGGCTCTGGTGGATCATTGGACGGTTATTCCTAACCTTAGTCCCCTTATAACTCCAAGACTATCCTAAGTTGCCATAAAACCATTTTCTCGAAAATCTCTCAAAGTGTTCATGAGTGAAAACATTTTGTAACACTTCGAGAATTTTGTATTTTCAGAAATACCCCCCTCCACATGTGCTCAAGTGTTTTGACAAAAATCTACACTGTGAGGGTAGAGCTCGCACTTTTGAATTGATCGACTCAAGATAGACAATTCCCCGCGAGACACGGTTATGTTGTGTTACATTGTCAGCTTTTAGGTGACAACTAGCTCTAATAACTACCTTGAAGGTGTAGACAAACCTCGAAAAGGTGTCAAACCCGTCAAAGTTCATGTCTACCAAGAGCTTCTCAAATAGGTACAATCTACTTAGATAAGTCTTGAAAGACAAATCTCGTCAATTCATTTGTTAAGTCTTAGCACGAAGATTCAATCACAAGTTTCACAACATATTTGTATCACACAATTTTTCTCCCCCTCAAAAATGGCATATACATGTTATCTTTGATGAAATTTTGATATCAAATATGATTATTTAGAGTTTTGTGGGAAGATATCCACGAAGAACAATTTGTGAAAAAAGATTTTAGCAAGCACCACCCCTCAATAAGTAATACTAACTTTTGAGTTTTTGAAAACATAAGGGGAAGTACTTGTTCTTTTGAGCAAAACTTTGAAAAAAATGAAAGTTTTGATAGGTTTTACTCAAAAGTAAGAAGCTTTCGCTCCTTTTATAAGGATTGTGGCACTGATGCGTACCACAGGGTCCTTTCATTACAAGTACGGGTTGTACACTGTTATGTGTGCACAAGCCATCGTCAATTATATAGATAAAAAAAGATCCAAATATTAATAAAAGAAACAAATCAAGGAGTACCAGGAAGTCCGTCAATAACACCGGGATTTCTCTCCTGACATTGATACCCGGTAAGAGTGAAGCTTTCCCTTCCACCCAAAAATATTTTTAACCTCCGCACTTGATCCCTGTGAAACAACCTTTCATCAATCCGCTTGATGATCTTCTTCACATCCCTCTTTTCTCTGGAATTCCACCGCTTCTTCGACCCTTTGCCTTCATGAATCTCTTTTTTCCGATACGTCAACCCGTCACGAACCTTCTTCAGAGTGTGGTCAAAACATTTGTGAAGCTCATTGCACGCCATGAAGCAATTGTGATGTAGTTCACTGCGTTAAACTACTCCAAACTTTGGTTTCTTCAGAATGATGCACTGGGAGAGTTGGTTGATATCGAGAAAGTTCAGCAACGGTTTAGTGAGATTAACCCTTTTCTGATATGATTCAACGGTAAGTTGAAGGTCTTCAACACATTCTTGGATGACGATGCTTCTTATGAATATCAACAGAGACTTGATGTACTGCAGCTAGATGTTGGTGGAGAAATGTCGCATTCGACCTTGTACCTTAGCCAGATACATGTCTTCAATGTCATCGAGCGACAATCTCGGAAAATCAGCTTCAGAGAAATCATATTCATGTTCGTCTTGGTGTTTGACTTTGGTTTGTTCTAGGAATGAGTAATCCCACTTTGTAGCCAAGATGACATTCATAATAGCAACAATCCGTTTGTCACTGTACACTTCTTTATTTGATTTAACTACCTGGCAGCTTCTGTAGTATAGTCTTCTTCATGCTGGCCAATGAAGAATTCCATATTGTGCATCTAGATCATAGTTTACCACATTATCAACGAACATTCTTGTGGCTTTTTCCTCGATGGCAACATTATCAGAGAAGGTTGCTGCCGGGATGTTAAAGGTGAGTGAGGTAGCATATTTCTTGCTTACATCGCTACCATGTTGAAGAAATTCCAGGTCATTGTTGAAGAATAATTGGTAGGGAATCCTTTGTTGATCAGGCCGACCGATGGTTGGTAGTGGCTTAGTCCAGTCAGTGTAGTAAGGAGTCTTGTCAGGTCTTGTGAAGTCGATGTTGGATTCAGGGTTGAGCCAATCAATATTGTTGGACATGGCTCGTGCAATGTTGTCGAGATGATATTTGAATTCAATTGCACTATCAGAGCTGTTCTTAAGCAGTTGAAACGCGTCGTTCTTGATTCGACGCAATTCTCCCTTCGTCATCTTCTTCACTTTGAACGTGTGTTGAATAATCTTGACATGCTCCATGGTTCGACCATCTACCGGTTCTTGGCCTTCCGGTAATTGAGGGGTGGCATCAACAAGCTTGGAAAACCAGTCATATTCTTCAGTTTCATCTTCATCCAACCAAGATACAACTTTGGTAGACTTTTTCTTCTGTGGCTTGGAGGATGATGCTGGTTTCTTGATTGATGTAGTAGAAGGGGGCTGTTGTTGAGGCTCAGGAATCTCTTCGTCATCACCACCGGTGTATTGGAAATAGTCACCAGTTTTCTCCTTTGGTAGTGAGGACTTCGAGTCCCGAGGTTTATCCGATGCAGGAGGACATTGAGAAGATCATGTGGTGGTGGTGGTCTTTTGGGGTGGTGGAGGCATGGAGGAGGATTCGTCTGTTTTCTTTGGACATTTAGGCTCGGAATCCTTGTCAGCATCATCGTTGTATCTTGGTCGCTTAACCTTACCAGTCGACTCTTTACAAGATGTTGTTAGGATTTGGAAAATCCAGTAGTTAAAGTGTCGGTCACCTCAAGTATATGTAATCGTTAGAAAGCTCGTAGTCGTAGTTATTTAATGTTAAGTAGTTTTTAGCTAAGTAACACCGTGGAGGACGGACGGGTCTTTACCCACTGTATGCCTGATCCACAGCCCGTCAGGTGGCGTTTTATTGTAAGACTATAAATACCTCCCAAGGTAGAGAGTTGGAGCTCATAATAAGATTTTTCTTTCTCTCACTAAAGTTCCCAACTCTCTTCCATTTCTCTCTCTATAACTTTCTCTCTCTAAACATAGTGTACGCCCCATTTAGATTATGGTTTAATGTGTTTGTGAAATCCAATATGTAACAAATGGTATCAAGATCCAAGGTTTGATCAATCATCTTTCATGCTCTTTGTTTTGGTGGATTTCATAAGGTTTTTGGGGTATTAAGGGTTTAGGAGAGTTGGATTCATTTGGACAAATTCTAGTGTTAAAGTTTGAATTTTGCTTGTACTTTCGTGTTTAGGATCATCATATGTGTTTATGTTTTGAATTGGAAGGCTTAAATCATTGTGGTTTGGTTGTTTTTGATTGATAAAGTGGTTATTTGTGAAGATAGGACGAAGCGAGTTGAGTCTCGGACTTGTTTTTCTTCAAAGCGAGTTGCTTTGTTTCTGTATGCGAGTTAGTATATGCGACTTGGCTATTTAGCGAGTTGATTTTCATGCGACTTGGGGTCTAAGCGAGTTGTGTGTCTTGCGAGTTGATACTAAAGCGAGTTGGCTATTTAGCGACTTGTTCCATTAAGCGTGTTGACAGTGTTGCGAGTTGATGCTAATGCGACTTAGCTATTTAGCGAGTTGATTCCTTAAGCGAGTTGTCTCCTTGAGCGAGTTGGTTGTTTAGCGAGTTGATAACTAAGCGAGTTGTGTGTTTTGCTACTTGTCACTTCTTCGTGATACATTCTTACGGTTGTTCTTTTGGTTTAGTAAAATCCCGTGAAAGAATCAATTTCCCGGTTTAATCAAAGAATTGTAAAATCCCGTAGAACTTGTTATCATGGCAAACATGATTCCTACTATTGTTTCTTCCGTAGCTGAGGACGTTCAAGCAGCATGGTCAGATACTCGTCCACCTATGCTTGACAGAACTGATTATGGTTCATGGGCTCAAAGAATCAGACTGTACTGTCTTGGAAAGGAAAATGGGGTCAACATTCTCAAATCTATTGATGAAGGACCTTATCTGGTTGAGACTACAAGAGACATAATTGATACTGCTACAGATGGAACTATGATTTTTGGACTGGACAGGCCAAAGACATATGATGAGCTCAATGATAAGGAGAAAAAGAGATTCGATGCTGATATCAGGGCTTCTAACATCATACTTCAAGGTCTTCCAAAAGATATCTACAAGCTGATCAATCACAACAATGAAGCCAAGGCTGTGTGGGATAATGTCAAGATGCTTCTTTCTGGTTCTAAATTAACTATGGAAGACAGAGAATCACAACTCTATGATGAATTTGAGCACTTCAAGATGAAACCAGATGAGTGTGTCTATGAGTATTACGTGAGATTCCATAAGCTTGTTAATGACATGAGGAACATCAGAATGACTATGCCAAACATTCAGTTGAACTCAAAGTTTGTGAACAACATGAATCCCGAATGGCACAAGTTTGTCACCTCTGTGAAGCTAACCAAAGGATTGAAGAATACAAACTATGAGCAACTCTATGCTTTCCTTCTTCAGAATGAGAGACATGCCATGTCTGAAAAGAGGATTCTTGAACAATTCAAAACAAATCCAGGAGAGACAAGCTCATCAAATGATTCAACTGCCTTCTACTCAAACATTGGGATTACCACTAAAGCTTCACAAGTTATACCCATGGGTGATGGAACTCACAAACTCATTCCCGATCCAATGTTCAAACAAGCTGATGCTGATGCACATGTGGGTAACTTCATTAATCAACTGGCTCTCCTGATTAGTCAAAACATGAACTCTCTCCCACACACCAACAATAACCTCAGAACAGCATCTAATCTACACAATCAAGCCACTGTCAGAGATGGGAAGGTTATAGTACAACCAGTTCAAGAAAGGAAGTATGAACAAGGAAGAGGTGGAGTTGGTAGAGGCTATGTGACAAATCAGAACAGGGGAAGGAATGGAAATCAGGGACAAGCAAAGCCGATCAAGTGTTACAACTGTGGAGGTGAGGGACATATTGCTAGGAACTGCACATCTCCAAAACGTCCACAGAACGCAGAATACTTCAGAGACAAGATGCTGCTTGCACAAGCTCAGGACAATGGTGCTGCCTTAGATGAAGAGGAGTTGTTGTTTCTCACTGAGGGCAATGCCAAGACCTATGATGCAGATGTGGATGAACAGCCAATTCAGGAGATAGGTCACAATCATCAGAATGCCTTTCAAGTCGCTGACTTGATGCATACGACTCTGATGTTGATGATGGACCTACTGCACAAACAATTTTCATGGCTAGCATTTCTCCAATGGTCTCTCCTAAGGTCCCTTCATCACCACAAGCTGGTCCATCCAAAGACAAACTCATTTCTGAGGTCCTAAAACTATACGATGATGCTGATGTGCAAAAGATGCATGACAAAGTACAATCAACTGAAACTATTGAGTCAAATATTGAAGATATGGGTAATATCAATGTTGTCCCATATGATCAATATGTGAAACAAAGTGAAAGTGAAGTTGTACCAAGTGATGCATCTTCTGCAGTCAACGATGACTATGTTTTTGAAGAATACACTGCATGTGCCCCTGATGATTCTGTTATCTCTGAACTTAATGCCTATAAAGAACGAGTTGCCATTTATGAACAACGTGCTAAGTTTGATCTAACTACTCGTGAGCAGGTGTTGGATAACCAAATGCATACAATTATTAGAAAAAGTAATTTTAGAGAAGAAGTGTTAAAACAAGAGTTAAATTCCTTACAAGAAAAGCTTTCGAAAACTGCTAAGCAAAAACAAGAACTTCAAGAAAATGTTAAAGTGCTTAAGCAGGAATTTCATGCCAAGGAATCAAAACTTTTGAATGATTTTTCTAATCTAAAAACTTTGAAGAACAAGCTTGAAAATAATTTGTACATACAAGGGAATACCATTCAGACTGCTCACATGGTCACTAAGCATAGAGTTTTAAGCGATAAGCATAGTGTTCCCATTATAGATAAACCCAACCCTGAGTACAGTAAGTTAGCTAAGGCGGCTCAAAATGTAATTTATGATGGCAATGAGATTCTTAAACCTAGACAAAAACCTAGTTGTGTTGAGTGCACTGAGGAAGATAGAAAATTAGATGATGCATCTAGGGTGAAAATGAATAAGAAGCTAGAAGATCCTGAATGCAAAAAGAATAACATCACGATCAAACCCCATGATTACAAGAAGGAAAATTGGATCTCCTTAAACAAATTTAAGCCTCAAACGTTATTAACACCTGAACAAGTTTTCTGGAAAAAGGATTTAGATATGCAAAAAGATGAAAATCTTGTTGAAACAAACCCCCCCCTTAGGAAAATGCCTGCAGCGACTGTGTATCCTCCAAATACACCAATGCATTTAGTTCCTAGAACTATTGCCACTAAAAGCAAGACCTTAATCAGCCAATATGTTATTCTTCAACTATTTTTCGATTTTGAGAAAACTTGTAAGAAAAGGATCACACCCACTGGGATAACTGAAGGGGAAAGGGGTTTTGAGCAAACAAAAGAATGCTATCTAACTGAGGTCATGCCTTTCTTTAAACTACTAAAAGATCATTTTGAGAGTCTTAAAAAGGGGATAGATTCAGATATTAAAGGAATGGAAAAGGAATTTGATGCAATGATAGTTGAGGTTAGTGATTATAAGCGAGAATTAAAATATAATGAGATTGAGAGGAAAAACTTGCATACCTTGAATGAGAATCTTATTTCTGAATGTATTGCTCAAGATGTGTTTTACACTGCTACAAATTTCTCCATTAATGCTTCTCAATTTCATGAATTATCTGTTGCTCTGAAAGTCTCTCATGATCGTGTCATTGAGCTTGAAAAGATTAATTCGAAACTTAATGAGAAAATTGATCTGGATGATCACGATAATTTGGTAAAGCATCTTTCTAAACTAGAAGTTGAACATTTTTATTTACAACTAAAATATCAACATCTAAAAGAAAATGTTAAAACCTCAAATATCAAGACATCCTTGGATGTTCCTGAATTTGATGCGCTTTTGAAATTAGCAAATGTGATGAACAGATTCGAGCTCATTGTAACACGATCAAAAAGTTGAAAGCCCAAATCTCTCAATTAAAGGGTGAAAAGAACAATGTGACTGGATCCCAAATGCCTCCTCCTTTAGATTCTCAGTACTCTCAAACTTTTCATCTTCAAAACTTAGTTAATGCCTTACAAAAGGAAAACGAGAGTTTTCTAGAAGAAAATGAAAAAGTTAAACGACACTTTAAAGAGTTATATGATTCAATGAAAGTCACTCGTGACCAAAACAACGAAAAACTAACGTCTTTACAAAAGGAAATTGAGAATCTGAGAAGTCAGGAAAATGGGAAACTGCCACTTGTTTTTAATAAGAATGTTGTTTCAAAGTCACCCTTAGACTGCAAATACACTGTGACGGTTAAATATATTCCTCCTCATCTTAGGAATAATGAACCTGCGTTTCATGACTATTGTGCTCACCTTAAGGATAGTCTAGAATGTCTCCGTGAGATTGTTGAAGAGGATTTCATTAATAAACCTCTTGATAGAGAAATTAGGTTTGCTTGCCTCCAGGCCAAACGATCTCAAGAGCTGCTTGAATGTGTAATTGCAACATGTCCAAAATCCTTAGGTGCAAAAGGCAAAGCTGTGATGCCTTGTTCTATGCCTAGTGCCAAGCATGAAATCCGTTCTATGCCCAATGTTATGAATGTGAACCTTAGGGTGCCTTCAAGTAGTTCAGATTCCAGATATGTTAGTGCTAAGAAAGTGAATTTTAGTGTGCCTGCAAATAGCTCAAATCACAGTCTTAAGAAAGTAAACACTAATGTGCCTTCTAGTAGTTCAGATCCTTGCACATCAAGTTCAGGAATGCAAAAATTAGATCAACCAACTAATGTTCCCATTCCCTCTACAGGAGTAATCAGTGACATTAAAGCGAGCAGGTCAAAGTCTCAAGACAATACAAGGAATGATAGGACCTCGCAAGCTAAAATTGTGCATTGGAAGAGAGTAGAAGACCAATCTAGGAACTTTAAGTTTGAGTCGAATAAAACGAATCGTGTTGATTCTAGTATTAGCCATAGGCGTACTGTAATTAATTCGAATTCTGATACTATTTGCAAACCTTGTAATGATGTCTGCTTGAATTCTGTTACTAATCATGAATGTGGTGTGAATGCTTTGTCTAATACTGTCAAATTCCCAGTTAATCTTGTTAATGCAAAATATCATGCTAAGAAGGCAACAAGGCAAAGGCGTAAAAAAGTTAGAAAACAGTGGAAGCCCACAGGAAGAACATTTAGTAAGATAGGATATCAATGGATACCTGTTGGCCATAAAGTTAATCAGGCAACACCTACTAGAAAATGGATGCCTACTGGTAGAACTATTCCCTTAAGAAGTGAACATACTTTGAATAGGGCAAATACGGACACTAGTACAGCATCTATTCATAATGATCCCATTGCCTCAATTTCTGATATGAATGTTTCTATTTCTGATGTGGGTGTTCCAATCACTGTTACTAACCAAATGGAACCCATTCTTGCATGGGGATCCCAATTATCCAGTTATCCATTCTTGTCTGTGTTCAACTGCAGATCGTTTAAATCGTTCTGTGGTACCTGGACTCAGGCTGTTCCAAGCATATGACTGGTGACCGGTGGCGGCTCATGAACTTCGTGAGCAAATTCATCGGGACAGTTAGATTCGGGAACGATCATTTCGGTGCAATTATGGGTTATGTAGATTATGTTGTTGGTAAAAGTGTTATCTCCAGGGTATATTATGTAGAAGGTCTTGGTCATAACTTATTCTTTGTTGGTCAATTATGCGATTCTGATCTATAAGTGGCCTTCAGAAAACATACTTGTTTCGTTAGAGAACTTGATGGTAAGGAACTTTTAAGAGGAACACGTGGTTCAAATCTATACACCATCTCTATCGAAGATATGATGAAGTCTTCTCCAATTTGCTTGTTGTCAAAGGCTTCTAAAACAAAGTCATGGTTATGGCATCGTCGTCTCAATCACTTGAACTTCGGCACCATCAATGATCTCTCCAGAAAGGACCTTGTTGTAGGTTTACCTAGACTTAAGTATGAAAAGGATCATCTTTGTTCAGCATGCCAATTGGGAAAAAGCAAGAAGTATGCCCATAAACCCAAGCTTCCAAACTCAGTTACAGAAGTTCTTCATACAATTCACATGGACTTATGTGGACCCATGAGAGTGCAGAATATCTTTGGGAAGAAATATGTGTTAGTTGTGGTTGATGATTTCTCTAGATTCACCTGGGTAAAGTTCTTAAGGACAAAGGATGAAACTCCAGATATCATCATCAAACTCATCAAACAGCTGCAGGTTCGTCTTAACAAAATGGTCAGAATCATCCGAACAGACAATGGAACTGAGTTTGTTAACAAACAACTTAGTGAGTTTTATGAGAGTATTGGAATCAGTCATCAAAGAAGTGTTCCTCGAACTCCTCAACAGAACGGTGTAGTTGAAAGACGAAATCAAACTCTTGTGGAAGCCGCAAGGACAATGCTGATTTATATAAAGGTTCCAATGTTTCTCTGGGGTGAAGCCATCGCCACTGCATGCTACACCCAAAATCGATCCCTGATTCACACTGCTCATGGAAAAACTCCATATGAACTTGTCCACAACAGAAAACCTAATCTCTCATTCCTTCGTGTGTTTGGTGCTTTGTGCTATCCAACGAATGATGGTCAAGACCTAGGTAAATTAAGAGCAAAAGCAGATATTGGAGTTTTTGTTGGTTATGCACCAAACAAGAAGGGTTACCGAATCTACAACAAGAGAACCCGAAATATCATGGAAACTATTCACGTTACGTTCGATGAGCTGACCGGTCAAATGGCTCCTGGACAATCCAGTTCTGAACCCGCACTTCAAAACAGTCCCATTGGTTCATCTCTTGTACCAAACTCATCTCCAGCAACTCCATATGTACCTCCATCAGAAGATGATTTAAAGAAATTGTTTGATCCAATGTTTGATGAACACTATGAACCGAATGCTGATGAAATGTCAGTCCCATCAACAGAGGCTGCTCCTATCCCTTTGAATGAAGAGAACCCTTCAGTCTCAATTTCATTAAGTCAAGAAGCGCCTGCTGCTGATCACTCCGTCTCATCAACAAATCATCAATCATCAAATGTACATCATGGAAGTGTTTCTGGCATCAATGATGAAGTAAATCCCTTTGCAACTCCTGAAGATGCTCCATTTGAAAATATCTTTGCTCCTGAATCATCATCAGAACCATATTCATCAGGAGACATCGACTCTGCTACTTCTGTTCCACAACAACAACCACATAAACACCTTAGAAAATGGACACATGATTACCCATTGGACAACATCATTGGAAACCCCTCTCGCCCAGTATCCACATGGAAACAACTTGCGACCGATGCCTTATGGTGCTTCTTCAACTCCGTACTCTCTAAGGTCGAACCAAAAGACGTTAAAACCGCCATGAATGAAGACTGCTGGTTCAATGCCATGCAAGAAGAAATTCATGAGTTTGATCGACTTGATGTATGGGAGTTAGTACCTGCTCCAGATTGTGCTATGATCATTGCTCTGAAATGGATTTTCAAAGTGAAACTTGATGAGCATGGTGATGTCCTAAAGAACAAGGCTCGATTGGTTGCCAAAGGATACCGTCAAGAAGAGGGTATTGACTTTGAAGAATCTTTTGCTCCTGTTGCTCGTATCGAAGCTATCAGAATCTTCTTGGCTAATGCGGCTAGTAAGAACATGGTCGTATATCAGATGGATGTGAAAACAGCCTTTCTTAATGGTGATTTGAAAGAGGTGGTTTACGTCAGCCAGCCAGAGGGTTTTATGAATCCAGAGCATCCTACTCATGTCTATCGCTTGAAAAAGGCTCTTTACGGTTTAAAGCAAGCTCCTAGAGCATGGTATGATACGCTGTCAAAGTTTCTTCTATCCACTGGATTCAGCAAAGGAGCAATTGATCCTACCTTGTTCACCCGGAAGTCAGGAAAACATTTAATTCATGTTCAAATTTATGTAGATGATATTATCTTTGCCTCGACTGACCCCAATGAATGTGATCGTTTTTCAAATGAAATGGGTTCCAAATTTTAAATGTCTATGATGGGACAAATGTCATTTTTCATGGGATTACAAATTTCACAAAGTCCCGGAGGCATTTTCATAAATCAATCTAAATATGCAAATGAGATTTTAAAGAAATTTTGTTTTGTATCATGTGACACCGTTGACACTCCCATGATTGAACGAACCAAACTGGATGAGGACCACTCAGGGATCATGGTAGATCAAACGAAATATCGTAGCATGATTGGATCCCTGATGTACCTCACAGCTAGCAGACCAGACATCTTGTTCGCTGTGTGCATGTGTGCTAGATATCAGGCTAAGCCTACTAAAAAGCACCTTGAAGCGGTTAAACGGGTCTTTCGGTATCTCCAAGGAACCATCAATATGGGACTATGGTACCCGAAGGACACCGGTATGTCACTAACAGCCTATGCAGATGCTGATCATGCAGGATGTCAAGATACACGTCGAAGTACATCAGGAGGTGCTCATTTTTTGGGTGATAAGCTTGTAAGCTGGTCTTCAAAAAAGCAAATGAGTACTTCTATTTCCTCTACAGAGGCTGAATACATAGCCATGTCATCTTGTTGTGCTCAAATCCTTTGGATGAGATCCCAATTATCTGACTATGGCTTTGAATTCAACAAAATCCCTCTGTACTGTGATAATAAAAGTGCTATTGCTCTCTCATGCAACAACGTTCAACACTCAAGAGCAAAACACATCGACATCCGACATCATTTCATCAGGGAGCAAGTGGAAAACGGTGTAGTGGAACTCTATTTTGTGAAGTCAGAATACCAGTTAGCAGACATCTTCACCAAAGCTCTTCCAAGAGAACGTTTTGAGTTTATTCTTCCATGACTTGGATTGAAAAGCCTTCAACCAGAAACACTCAAACGCCTTCAGGAGGAAGACGAGGAGTAAAGGTCTTTCCTTCATCTATATCTTTGTATATATTTATCCAAAAAGCAAAATACAAAATTACAAAACCTTCAAAAAAAATCAAATAGAAAAATATAAATTTTTCAAAATCCATAAAAATGTGAAAAATTCGAAAATCCTCAAAAATATTGTCATTTTGTCATGCTTTTCTCGATTCGATAATATCTACGGTCTTAATGCTGTCATTCAAAGAATGATACGGGACTTTAGATGTTGTTCAAATGTTCTTAAAAAAAAAATGGGAGAAAGAGCCATGTCTTATCTCATATTTCAAACCTAATGCTCTTCAAAGGAAGAACAGAGCCATGTCTTATCTCATATTTCAAACCTAATGCTCTGATTCTAAAAAAACGTTTGTCATCAACAAGACAAATGTTTTATTACAAATATTTTTCCTTCTAATGATTCTTCTGAAAAATATTTGCAATCTTATGAAAACTCAATTCTCTTGAAAACACTTCGGACTCTATTTTTGAAAATCAAAAGAACTTTTCAAGTGTCAAAATCTCAATTCCTCAATCAACAACTCGTCATTGATTGAGGGGCAGAATGATTTTTGAATTAAATCAAAAAGTGTTCTTTTCAAACAATTTGCACTTAAATGAGTAAGGTCTACTCTAAATGGTTTACAAAATGTTACACAATTGGTTCCAGACCTTGGTTATTATTATGTTTTCAAAACATAGTTATCCATGTTCAATCAATGGAGTTTAAAGTCTTAAAATCAGATCCTTATCAGTTTAACGGTTTCACAAATCAAGTCACAATTCTCCTTAAAAGCCTTCAAAATCAATTTAAATCTACAGAGATCACAAATCTCAAATGATTTGATAATTGTGATCGGGGGAGAAATTGTGATTTAAATTGGATTTAAACTGATTATTAGAAAAATGATTTCATAAGGGATTAGCATGTTTGCCTCACCGCAAGTGACAAACAATTTCAAATTTTCCATGCACATGTTGAGGGGGAGCATCTATTTTAAACCTCAAATTATTGAAACGTGAATGAATTGTCTCTAAGTGTAGGTTCCCTCTAATATGTGCAAAACTCTTTCAAAATTCGAGGCACATATTGAGGGGGAGCAAACTTTTGAAAACCTCATCCTTCCTCAAAATGTCTTATCTACTCAAATTGATTAGGAAGTGATGATGATCATTTTAGAAAATGTTAATCAAAAGATTGGACCTTTCACTCTTAATCTAACGATTTCAAAGATCTCTTGCCTCCATGTGCTAAACAATTTCTAAATCTTTATGCATATGTTGAGGGGGAGCATTTCTAAAATATCAAATCAATTAAGATACAAAATTCTTTGATTCTATATCACAAGTATCTTGATTGATTTTTCAAATGGTTTTCAATTGGTTCCAATGGCAGATGAACGATACCAAAAAGACCAACCAACTTTAATTTATGTATGGTGATATAAGGATGATAAGGTTAGGTTGTGGTCCCATGATCCGCCAGAACCGGAGGGATCTACCCAGGGACAATCCACTAGATAGTGTAGAAGTACTTAGGTATGATGAAAAAAAGGAGAAAAGTGAGATATGGGAAGAGTGCGGATTGAGACTGAGCTAGTACTCGAACAAACCCAACAAGGTTCTAGTAATGAAGTCTCGGTAAGCACTGAAGGGGTTGAAGAATGAAAATGAATTGAATGTGAAAAAGGGTGAAAAGAAATAGCCCTCCATTTATTCAACTTTAGGGCAGAAACTGGGTTTAATTCATATACTACTGGTGGTTACCAAGGTAACATCGGTATTGAAGACAAGACGTCATGGACCCAGTGACGCACTGCACTTCAACTTTCCAAACCACTCAAGTTCCTCTTAAAAGGACTTGTTTCATTCTCACGGGGAACCGGCATTATCTATCGACTTTCTCTTAGAGATTGTTGATATTGAAGAAGGAGACCCTCTCCCTAGTCTCCGGCATAGGAACCAAGTATGCACAATTGAGTGTAGAGCCAAGAGATCATTAATAAATCTCATTAGGACACTTTCAATGAAGACTCTTTGTTTCACACAATGTGGAAAGGGAGATTATATCTTATGAGTCCTACGCATTATCCTTGAGGTATTGCCAGAACATCTAAGTGATATGCATTCATATTCACGATGAAGATGGAAAGCCTTCTGGAGCCAACATCAAACAAGCTTCTGGTAGGTGGCATGTGAGATCTATCCAATAGATCAACCATGTGACAACTGGACAGAAACAATGGAGAGATTCAATCTTTTGAATCAATCCTGGTTCAGGTTATGGATTGACGGATACCTTTGAAAAACCGGTCGTTGTGCTTAAAAACTCTTTTCTTTAGCACATCGACTGTGTACTTATTTCTCAAAATAAAAGGTGTTTATGATTGATAATTGATTCTCATTAAAACCTTCGTTGTATTGCAAAAACAATTTCTATTGAGCAATACACGATTGTTTTTCAAATCTCTTCTCATCAATCAGTGAATCTCGTTTAGCTGGTTCACTCACTCCGTGTTGTCTTCTTTGAGATGTTCCGGTTTGAGAACAGCTAGAGCAGCTGCGAAACCCTGTCAAGGAAATTCTTCGGAATTATACCTGATCACATGAAGTACTTGTACTGATCAACGGGGAACCGTGGTCCGTGTACCTCAATTCATCGAAAGTGATCAAAGACACTTTCGTGCGCTTTATTGCTAACTGTTTTATGCAGGTACACCCCGACGTTTGCAGCTGATCAGAATGAAGCGGTCAATCCATAGCCGCAAGCTCACACAACACATTCATATCTAAAGAAATCATGATTAGTGCATCAACGACTCTGATATTTTCACTCCATGCTTCTGCTACGCTGCTGCCAATATCATGAATCAACGAAAGCTTCTGCTACTCTGATAAGAATATATCATGATCCAGAATGTGGGCAAGTCGGTCCAAAAGTCACAACATCACATAATACCAACACCACAATGGATGAGTCAAAGATTTAATGTTGCTGATGATCTCAAAACTGGCTCAAAACTCAGTATCACGTGGATGAGTTAAAGACCTCCATTCAGATTATCCAAACATGCAAAGATGAAGAATCAAAGACTACGAGCTACAGAACAAAGAACATGAACAAGAATTCAAGAACAATCTCAATGAAATATCTGTTTGTATTCTATGTAATTTAATGTGTGTTTGAGGTGACCTCCCTTAGGGGGAGATTGTTAGGATTTGGAAAATCCAGTAGTTAAAGTGTCGGTCACCTCAAGTATATGTAATCGTTAGAAAGCTCGTAGTCGTAGTTATTTAATGTTAAGTAGTTTTTAGCTAAGTAACACCGTGGAGGACGGACGGGTCTTTACCCATTGTATGCCTGATCCACAGCCCGTCAGGTGGCGTTTTATTGTAAGACTATAAATACTCTCTACCTCCCAAGGTAGAGAGTTGGAGCTCATAATAAGATTTTTCTTTCTCTCACTAAAGTTCCCAACTCTCTTCCATTTCTCTCTCTAGAACTTTCTCTCTCTAAACATAGTGTACGCCCCATTTAGATTATGGTTTAATGTGTTTGTGAAATCCAATATGTAACAGATGTCTTGAGTTGATATTCCAGCAATGCCTCAAAAGGTTTAGCTTCGTCAGAAGTGAAAGTTGCGGATCGTTGATACATTTGCATAACCATCTTCGATATCAATTCAGCATCAGAGACAACTGGAGGCGGAACTAGTTTGATTTCTATGACCCCAGGGTATTAGACAGTGTATGCTTAACCAGTGACATGAGATGCGAATAGAGTTGTTTGGAGAACATCTCTCTTGTGACTCTAGGGACAGTGTCGAGAAGGAACTTATGAGTGTATTCCCTAATCGTCTTGTCCATATCACCCTGTATATCTCTATTGAGAAATTGTTGGATCTGGTCTCTTTCCTCCCTGAACTCGTTTATCACATTTTGAATTAAGTTTACTCTATCGGCAAGCTGATTTAACTGCTTGTTGACCACATTCCGTTTCCTTTCTTATCTGACAGCTTTGACAATCTTTGTCTTGGCACGTGATGCCTAAGTGTCGGTCGGTTTCTTGACTAATTTGGAGGTTGATCTGGTGGTAGCATCTTTGGATGGTGGTGGTGATGAATAGGATGATGAATCTGATGAAGATGAGTGATGAGATGGCTCTGAGTATTTTGGTGGCTCTGAAGTTTCTTTGGGGTTGTGTTCAGGATTATCTTGAATATAATTATATGCTTCTTCTTGAGTTTTAGCCTCTTCTTTAGCCTTTACCCTAGCCTCTTCTTTAGCTCTTTCCCTAGCTGCTTCTTGAATATCTTCATCGGTAATATTTTTATTCTTCTCCTTTTCTTCTTCTTCAAAGTTGAAGATGATGTCATCCTCTTGTTGCTGTTGTTCTGTAGATTCCAGAGTGGTGGTACCAGTTCCCTTATCAGGTTGATTAACCGCATCGAGAACTGGTGTGATTTGTGCACAACCACTGGAACCTCCAGGGCCACGATTTTGTTGAAGATTAAATTTCGTAGTAGCATGTTGTAGCCTTAGATTCTTAAGTGTTTTGTGGTAGTCTTTCTCCACATCCTTTGGTTCATCATCAGAATTCTCTTCTTCTTCTTGCTGTGCAACTGGAGTTGTTCCCTTGTCTGATTTGGGACTGAGTGGTTTGTCCTCAGACCTCAGTGAGGTTGTTTTATCTGTTGGAGTTTCGGAATAACAAACCACCTCTTCAGACTCAGTATCGTTGGAGTGTTCGTCCTCTAATTTAGGTGCCGGTTTAGGATTTGGAATGGCACCCTTAGATGGAACTTTTCTTTTGCGGGGAGGATTCCTCTTAGGATACATGTGGGCACTCCCAGTACTTGCTACACTTCCAGCACTTCCTGATCTTCTGGTCTTCTTGACTGGAATGGCTGAAGACTTTTCATCCATAAAACCGACTTTGCCTAAGGTCACTGCTTCTTGGTATCGTGAATACGATGGAAGACTTTTAATATCATTAGTAAAAAGGCTGTCAATTAGTACTACACCTTGTTTCTTGGTTGATGAGTCTTTAAATCTGACAACATTTAACGTAGCCTCAAACAACACAGAATGATGATTGGATCAACAACTTTGTGTATCTGATTAAAGGAACCCTTATGCCAGGTTTCTTGAGGTGAGACATCATGTCTTCCTAGATCAGACTTGCATAGTCGATGTGCATTTTGTTGACCATACCCCAGAAGATTTATAGGTGCATTAGTTTGGGATGCTCATGACCGCTGTCTCTTTCGGAAACAGACTTGGCGATCATGATGTACAAAGTTCTCCAAGGCTAAGGAATTTTCTTTAAATCTACTGAAGAATGCTTGGTAATAATTCCTGCAGCTTCATCATAGCTAATATCAACCATGAATTGTAGTGTAGCCTCTTCAGTTGGAATTGGTACATAATCAGCAGGCTGGATAGCAAGAAGCAGAAGAATTGCTCATAAATCAGCAACAGTAACGGTGACATGCTTATCATTTAGAGTAACCGTGACAGCATCTTGACCATCCACCTTTTTCATTGTATGCCAAAATTGGTGAATGTAGATCTCCGACACAGTTGAAGAATTTGTAAGCATGTTGTTGTCGAGATGAGACTTAAGAATATCCACAGTAATTCGGCAAGAAGACTCTGAGCAGGTGAAGTTCTCAAAGTCGGCCTTGAGGTTGTTCTTTCCAATCTTCATACTATAACCAGTAGGGAATATGTCTTCCATTGTGAGCTCATTTAATGCGTTGACATTTTCCATGTTGACATCCATATCGTGATCTGAAAGGTATTGAGACAAAAGAACCAACATATCGAAAGACATTATGTTAGTCAATAGTTGGTTTTATTGTTCAATTATTGATTTTGTTATGTTAATGAATGTTACGAGTCCAAAGTCACATGTTGTTCAATAGTCCAAAGTAGTCGTGATAACAATTATATCTTATTCGTGACATTTTGGTCTTGTGACATTATGAGTAACTTAATGCAAGTTTGTACGCGTAACATTTCATAAGTAAAGTTATAATTATGGCTTAAGCGTAGGATTGTAAGCTTATGCGTAAACGTTGTGTAACCATACACAAAAATTAAGCTTAAGCGTAGGAGTCCATCTTACGCGTAAGAAAGCTTACGCGTAGGAATAGACTCTTGGCATAAAGCATACACGTAAGCGTAGGTTGGGAGCTTATGCGTAAGGTTTACTCGTAATAGTAAGCCTTATGCGTAAGAATCCAAGTTTACGCATATCCTTCACAGGATGCGCGTAGTCCCTTTGTAGACCCTTACGCGTAAGAGTTACGCGTAAGATTTCTCTTACGTGTAACATCTACACGTAAGGTATTCCATAAGCGTAGGATCCAATTTTAACCTTGATTCTGAACTTGTACGCCTAGAATCCTGAAATCATTCAATCATAACATTCAAATTAACGCCTCATTCAAACCCTTTCATCCTCACATGGTATCACAATTATTATCAGTTACGGGTAGGAACCAAGTTATACGTAACATAAAACCCTAGATTCAAATCTTACGAATAAGAAATCTAGCCATGGGAAATGTACCAAATGATTTCTGGTAAGTCTTAGAGGCCATATGAGTTGACTGAAACAAGATTTAACATCAAATACCACTTGAATCAAAAGTACCCAAATGTTTGAATACTTAAACCCTAAAATTAAATTTCACCATTTTGTAGTTTATAGGTCAGATTCAAAGGTTTCATTGGTTAATTAAGCATGTATCAAACATCTTTTAAGCCTCTAATTGTCCTACAACACTCACGATAGAGAATACCCAAATCCCACGCATAAACCCTAATTTTAGAAAAGTGATTAATACGTTTTCTGGGTTAAATTTATTGATGACAATGGATTCAAAGCTTGATATTTACATTGAAAACACTAGCCCTTTCATCAAAATCAACCCAACGCGATTACAAGTTCTTACGCTTACGCGTAAAGCTAAAATCAATCCTAGATAAAAATCAAACCGTTGGATTTGCAAACTATTAAAAACCAATCTTTGAAATTACTCAAGGAAGCTTTAAACACTTACAAATTTGATGTTTATAACACGGATTTGAAGAATTAATTATGAGCATGGATGAGGTAGTTGAAGACTTTAGTGTTTGAAATAAATGAGAAAGAATTTTAGGTGTGGTGCTTTTGTTGAAAAAAAGTTTCAATGTTTGACAATAATAGTCCCTCCACCTCAATCATTTTCATCCACGGCCCATAACTTCCATTTTGGTTAAGCAAGAAGTGAAAGTTTGGAAAGAAAACATGACGACACTCCCCCTCGATTTTAAAGGTAGAGAAATTTTACAAATTTGAGTCTGAGAAGTGTTAAGAAACAAGAAACGTATCCACCAGTATCAAAGATACAACCAAAACAGGATAACATGCAAGTACAAGGTTTTATGAAATAGAAAATATTTACGTTCTCCCCCTCAACACTTGTTCGAGAAAATATTAAATTTTTTGAGAGATCAAAGTGTTGACGAAAGATTTGTACTTGCAATGTTGAAAGAAATTTAGATAGAAGAATATTTTTGTATTTTATGAATTTTATATTTTTCTATTTTGCTTTTGATAAAATATTTACAAAAGAGATTTTGGTGTTTGATTGGTTTTAAGAATGTGTCAAAAATTCGTCTAGTTCTTCTGGAGTCAAACACCTCATAGAAATCCAATGGATCAACTTAGTAATCCTAGCAGGAGCTAAGGCTTTGGTGAGAAGGTCCGCCAGTTGGTGTTCAGTACCCACAAAATAGAATTCAACGGTACCCTTTTCCACGTGCTCCTTTATGAAATAATATCGAAGAT
Organism: Chrysanthemum makinoi; assembly: GCA_910596185.1. NCBI lineage: Eukaryota > Viridiplantae > Streptophyta > Magnoliopsida > Asterales > Asteraceae > Chrysanthemum > Chrysanthemum makinoi. The sequence continues at coordinate 115,993,840 of OU343220.1, read as the reverse complement.
TGATGTGCTTGGACTTCGAATGTTGGACGGGGTTGCACGAGATCGCAATAGCACTTCAATTGTCATAGTACATTAGAATTCTGTCAAATACGTAACCATAGTCTTTGAGTTGTGTTCTCATCCAAATGACTTGAGCACAATACGCCGACATGGCTACATATTCTGCTTCGGTTGAGGACAGTGATGTACAGTCCTGCTTCTTCGATTGCCATGACACGAGTTTATCACCAAGAAATTGTAGTGGACCTGAAGTACTTTTTCGAGAATCTAAGCAACCTGTGTGATCAGCGTCTGAAAAAGCTATTAGTTCAAAACCAAAATCCTTTGGATACCAGATTCCCAAATTAATGGTTCCCTTGATGTATCAGAGGACTCTTTTAGCCTCAGAGAGGTGAGTTTAAGTTGGTCGCGACTGATAATGGGACCAAAGATATACAGCAAATACAATGTCAGGTCTACTGGCTGTTAGATACATGAGAGACCTAATAATACTTCAGTATTTGGTAGGGTCAACCAATTTCCCATGCAAATCAGCATCCAGTTTCTTGGTATGTGCCATCGGTGTGGCATAGGTATCACAGTTTTGCATTCCATGTTTGTTTAAAATTTCAAGAGCATATTTGGACTGACTAAGGAAAATACCACGGGGTGATTGATGAACTTGCAGTCCTAGAAAGAACGTAAGTTCACCCATCATGAAAAAGCGTTTGAGTACTTTAGATGTGTTGACCCAAAAATGATGTCATCCACATGAATTTGAACGATTAAAATGTGTTCCCCATGATATTGTATAAACAGTGTTGGGTCGACCGATCCTTTGAAAAAATTATGAGATATGAGAAAGGATGACAACTTATCATACTATGCTCAGGGGGCTTGTTTGAGACCGTATAGAGCCTTGTTTAATTTATAGACGTGATTAGGGAACAATGGATCAAAAAATCCTTCTGGCTGACTAACATAGACCATTACCTTCAGTTTACCATTCAGAAAAGCAGTTTTGACATCCATCTAAAAGACCGTGATGTTCATGTGAGCCGCGAATGCCAGAAACATTTGTACAGCCTCAAGTCTAGCAATCGGTGCGAAGGATTCCTCATAGTCAATCCCCTCTTCTTGTCTATAACCCTTAGCCACCAGACGTGACTTATTTTTTATAACCGTGCCTTCAACATCCAACTTGTTTTTCCAAATCCATTTCAGACCAATAACATAGACCCCTGTTGGTTTCACAACCAATTCTCATACTTCAAGGCGTTTAAACTGATTAAGTTCTTCTCGCATGGATTCGATCCAGTTATCATATGTCATGGCTAATTTAATATTTTTGGGTTCTGCTTGCAGATGGTAAGTGCATAAATGCAATGTTCACCGTCAGTCTGAAGGCGTTGTCTAGTTACGACTGGTTTATTCGAGTTTCCAATAATGCTCACAATAGGATGGTCTTTAGTCTAATGATGTGTGGAGGGTTGATGTTGATATACATTATGCAGATTAGTAGGATTCAAATGGCTTGTGGATGATTCCGCAACATCAGAAGTGGCAGTTTCATTAGCAAAAGGATTGAAGAACGCATTTGGATCATAATCTATAGGTGTAGGTACTTCTTGGTTCAGAAGATCATCAGCTGGTTTAGCGTCATTGGATGTGGTTTGTTCGGCTGTTGTTGTAGAATCAATTAGAGGTTCTTCTTCAACAGTTGTTGTTGTTTCAGGTGTATCAGGTATTGGATTATTATTAGGTTGAGCAAGGAAACATTTGATACATCTAGAGCACGTTGATCTATATCATCACTAAACAGAGGAGCAAATAGCTGTTCCATTTGACGTCGAGTAAGCTGTAAGCTTGGTTCAACTGATGATGAGGTTTGGGGGAAGTTTAGACGGTTATGGTCAGGTTCCAAGCTGGTTTGCTCAGAAGCCATTTCTGTAAGCTCATCGAAATTGGCATGAATCGTTTCCATAATCTCCATTGTATGATGATTCCATATCAGGTATCCCTTAGAGTTTTCACAGTATGCAAAAAAGACTCCAACTTCAGCTTTAGCCTTGAGCTTACCAAAGTCACCATGATCATTATTTGGGTAACAAAGAGAACCAAATACATGAAAGTGTTTTAGATTCGGTTTGCGGTTGTGGATAAGCCCATAAGGTGTTTTTTTGTGGCGTTTGGTAATCATTGAACGGTTCTGAGTGTAGCATGCAGTTGACACGGCTGCAGCCCACAAGTAATCTGGAAGTTTTGCATTTATCAACATCGTTCTTGCAGCTTCCACTAACGTATGGTTTCATCTTTCAACAACTCTATTTTGTCCTGGTGTCCGTGCAATTGATGTTTGATGCTCAATTCCCACTTTCTCATAGTATGCACAAAGAGTTTGGTTCACAAATTCAGTTCCTTTGTCTGTTCTGATTTGTCTAACTGTGTTCCGGAGCTAAACTTGAATTTTTGTGAGAAAGGTGATGATCATCCGTGGAGCTTGATCTTTACTTTGAAGAAAATAAACCCAATTCCATCTTGAGTAGTCATCGACAATTACCAAAATGTAGCATTTGCCATTAATCGTCTGGACACGCATCGGGCCACACAAATCCATGTGAAGAAGATGAAGCACATGCTCGGAGCTGTGTTCCACCTTTGAAGGAAAGTGAGCACGAGTGCTTTTCCCTTGTTCACAAGTTGAGCATAGATGATCTTTAGAATACCAAAATCTTGGGTGACCTTCAACGAGTTTATATCGTGCAAGATTGGTTATGGTTTGAAAGTTTAAGTGTGAGAGACGACGGTGCCATAGCCAAGATTTTGAAGATGTTGCCTTTGAAAGTAGACAGATGGGAGATGAAGCAATCATGTCTTGCATTGAGATTGTGTAAAGACTTGATGTGCGGTTTCCAGACATAAGATCGTTTCCTTGTAGATCACGAATGAAACAAGTTTTCTCCCGAAAAGCAACTTCCAAATCTCCATCACAAAATTGACCGACAGAAAAGAGATTGTGACTGAGACCTTCCACATAATAAACTCTGCTAATTTTGATGTTCCCATTAATGTAATCTCCGTAGCCCATGATATCTGGGAAGTGATCATTCCTGAACCTGACAGTACCGATGAACTTTGAAACAAAGTTTGATAACAGTTTAAGATTACCTGTCATGTGTCGGGAACATCCGCTATCAACAATCCAGAGGATGATCTGTATCACCTGCATTACACACAGACGACACAGGTGGAATAGAAGTAGAGGTGGAAACCGAAGAGTTAGAGGGTTCCGTTACAGTTACAGAAGACACACACATGTTAATTATTTTAGGAATCCATTTAAATCCTGGTATGTTTTGTAACCATCTTTGCAAAGTCCAACTAGTCTTTGCTTTTGTCTTAGTGAATGCACTAGGTGAGAAATTCTTCCTAGGAGGTGAAGTGGGTTCTACTGGTACATCAATGATATTTGCAGAAACACTAGAAGGTGGTTGACCTAGCACAGACTTAGAAGCATTTGTGGGCCTAGAGGTATTCCGTTTTCTATTGTTCTGCTTACGAGATAAGATAGCATTAGCAACACATTTATCATGACAACCAAAAAACATGCTTTTATGACAAGCAACACAAGATGCTTCAAACATAACATTCAAAGTACTTAAAGGTTCAGCATTCGTTACATCACTTTTTCTATTAAATTTGTCTAACGCAATGTCTAAAGTGGGTGCAACTTGAGTTTTATTTAAAGTCCTAAGGTGTTCTTCTACTTCAGAGGTCTTTATTGTTCTTTTTTTATGTTGGAACTTCCTATTCTTCCTTGATGTGATCTAAAACTATGAAGTGCTAGCGTTAGGAAAAGAGGCAACTATTCCTGTTTCAGTGGAAGGAACCACATTAGTGTCTTGTGGTTTGTCATTAGGCATTCTAGTGTCTATGTTAAACATTCCTGGGGAAAGTGCATTTGTGTTACGAATCTTATCTTGCTTAAGTTTTACCAACTCCGCTTTTAAGTCATGGATAGTGTGTAACAAATCTTGATTTTCAGAGCGAGTATTTTCATTATTGCATAAAACTTCTTTGGTATATGCAAGATGATCATCAGCATCTTTTGACGCTTGAGCATGAGTCTTTTTGAGCAACTCAAATATGACACCATATTCTGTTTTGACTTTGGCAATTTCTTGTTCATATATGGAAATTTGACATTTTAAAGACACGTTTTCATCATCCAGTTGTTCTATTTTTGGATTAGAAATTTTGGAACTCAACTGGTTGCTTTTGTTTTGCAAAGCAAGTTCACGATTTTGAAAATCTTTTTGACACCATTGAAGACGACGTTTTGCATTGGAAAGCTCATTTAACAATCGCTCATTTTAAAATTTTAACGACTTGATTTGTGACACATTATCGGTATTCTCAACATTCTCAACAGAATCAACAGAATCAACAGCGATATAATCAAATGCATATGCAACATAATGTAGTAACACAACATTGATGGTATCAGCATAGATAACATCTTCTAAGAGTCGGTCAACATGATTTCGTAACAATTTCTTGTTACATTTAATATTTGAAATCGAAGTTTTGGTTTTATCAAAAACTGTTTTCATAAGCCCAATCTCCTTCTGAAGTTCCCGATCCCAATATATTGCACACATTTTTAAATTTCAAACATGTGGTAAAATCCCTTTCTAAAAAATATCCCTTTGTTGTCGCGCAAATGGCGATTGAAAATGTTCAACTTTTATTTCAGAATTAACTTCAATTGCATCTTCCAAAAGTTTGATGTCAGACAAGAAAGTGTCAAAGTATTTTAAAACCTGACATCATTCAGCTAATGGCTTTATTTCACTAAAAGAAGTTAAAGGACCATTATTTTGTGCAACATTGGATCGGGGACCATCATTAGAAGAGGACTCAAGAGTAGGCGTGATAACCCAAGGTGTGTTAGAATGATCTTGTTGTGTGACGAAAGTTATGGCTTTTGAATAGTTAAATGGTTTGAAATAAACAACATTTTCCATTTTGACCGACTCTCGTCTTCTGCATCTAATTCTTCCATACGATTATATTCAACAACACTCATAATGGTTTGAAAGCTCTATGTGAAAAACGTGGTTTGTAATCAGCAAGATTTGGTCCATATCCATCAGGATTTGGTTTAAAAGAAAACTTTTGAATTTTTATGATTGACTCACCATGTTTGTAAACCACATTTCTAAACTCTTTGATTTTGTGTTGTAAGTCGACAATTTCCTCAAGATAGTCAACTATTTGTTTCCTCGAATGCTTTTTGTATTCACAAAACTAGTTTTGAGTTTCCGAAGTGAGAGCGTTAAGTTGTTGTTTATGATCATATTTCAGTTGTTCTATTTGAGACAACAAAGCATTCTTGGATGCAACTAGATCACATATATGTTTTTCTAAAGATTTTTCATTTTGATACGATTTAGAAAGTGCGACTACAAAACCTTTTTCACGTTTCTCTTTAGTTTGAAAAATGTTGAGTTGGAACTTATAGCATTCATTATCCTAGTCAACAGTGAAATTTTATCTTGCAATTTCTTATTGATGTCAGTGCACTTTCCCATTTGAGATTGGGTGGTCTTAATTAAGTTGGTCATGAGCTCAAGATCTAGATTAGACAAAAGTTCAGCTTGTTCAACATGATCGTTATTTAGATCCTCAAATATAATCACGGAGTCAACTTGATTATCAATATTAACCATAAGGTCATCTTGATCGTCAAATATAACTACGGGATCCATTTGATTATCATCGGAATGAGATGTTGAAGATTCATTTTGAGAATGTTTTGATCCGGTACCTGAGACAAGTCGTCAGTGTCATACACTAGGCCTGTGTCACTTATGTGGAGTTCTTGCATGTTTGCCATTAACATCACAGCTGCATTCGCCTACAAGTCCTCCATGTCATCATCAGAATCTGCGTTAGCCATGAAGCTCTGCTCCTTGTTGGTAAGAGTTCCACCAGCTTCATCCTTGAGAGCCAAGAGTAAAGCCTCTTTGTGATAAGCACTGCCTCTTGTCCTCGGCTTTGGGCATGCATTAGCCAGATGACCCTTCTAATTGCAGTTATGGCGTTAGAGACCATTAACCCCAGTATGAGAATTTCCCTGATCAACCACTTGAACCCTTTGTTGTTGTGGAGCACCCATGTTATTCTTTCCAATAGGATTAAATCCTTGACCACTACCCATCTGACGAACAATACCACGATTCTGAACTTCAAGTCTTCCGTTGTTAACAACAGCTTGATTCCTTGTGTTGGAGGAGGTACGAATGCGATTGTTGGATTTGTTAGAATATCGGCCGAAGGCTCTAGCAATCATGACAAACCCTTGTTGCAATGCATCGAAAGCTTCTGTACCCTCATTAGATTCACTGTAAAGTGCTTGATTTGTGAAGGTTGTTGGAAAGGTTGGGAATTGAGGATAACATATTTGAGCCCCCAAAGCAAGTGTTTGATTATCCGGAAGTGAAGGCGAAGCAGGGACTCCAAGGATGATCCTTTCTTTGTCAACTTCCTTTTGGTGGTGCTTCAAATAGTCATACAACAATCCATATGTAGCTTGATGAAGATTCTTCGCTTGACGGATGAAAATAACATACTTTTCCCAATCAGGACTGTTAGGATTTAGAAAATCCAGTTATTAAAGTGTCGGTCACGTCAAGTATATGTAATCGTTAGAAAGCTCGTAGTCGTAGTCATTTAATATTAGTTAGTATTTAGTTAAGTAACACCGTGGAGGACGGACGGGTCTTTACCCACTATATGCCTGATCCACAGCCCGTAGGAGGGGAGTCTTGTAAGAAAACTATAAATACCCTCTACCTCCCAAGGTAGAGGGTTGGAGCTTTAATACCATTTTTCTTTTGTTTCACATAGTTCCCAACTCTCTTCCCTTTCTCTCTATAAAACTTTCTCTCTCTAAAACTTATATATCGCCCATATGATTATGGTTTGATGTGTTTCGAAATCCCATCATTACAATTGGTATCAAGAGCCATGGTTTGATCACTCATCTTTCATGCTCTTTGTTTTGTAGATTCATAAGGTTTTTGAGATTATAAGTGTTTAGGAGAGTTTGAATCATTTGGTCAATTTCTAGTGTTAAAGTTTAAATTTTGATTGCACTTTTGTGTTTAGGATCATCATATGTGTTTAGGTTTTGAATTGGAAGGCTTGAATCATCATGGTTGGGTTGTTTTGATTGATAAGTGGTTGTTTTTGAATATTGTACGAAGCGAGTTGAGCCACGGTATTGCGTTTCTAGGAAGCGAGTTGCTTTTATTGAAGCGAGTTGGTTACTTGGATATTAAGCGATTTGTCTGTCTTTGCGAGTTGACACTTAAGCGTGTTGTCTTGGAAGCGAGTTGCTTTATGCTACTTGGCTATTAAGCGAGTTGATTCTTTAAGCGACTTGGGGTTTAAAGCGACTTGTCTATTAAGTGAGTTGTATCTTTATGCGACTTGGGTTTTAAGCGAGTTGTCTATTAAGTGAGTTGGTTTATGCGACTTGGTTGTTAAGCGAGTTGTCCATTTATGCGACTTGTCTACTAAGCGAGTTGGTTTGGGTGCGACTTGTCAATTTTACTACTTGTCTATTGAGACTTGTCACTTCTTCGTGCTACGTTCTACGGTTGTTCTTTTGATTTTGTAAAATCCCGTGAAAGAATCTATTTCTTGGTTTAATCAAAGAATAGTAAAATCCCGTAGAATCTGGAATCATGTTTAACAACGTACCTCGATCGTTTCCATGGGTGAGGACGTTCAAGCAGCTGGATCAGATACTCGTCCACCTATGCTTGACAGAACTGATTATGACTGATGGGATCAACGAATTAGATTGTAATGTTTGGGAAAGGAAAATGGGGTTAACATTCTCAAATCAATTGATGAAGGACCTTATCAGATTGAGACTACAAGAGATACACTTGAAACTGCTACGGATGGTACAGTGACCTTAGGATTGGACAGACCTAAGACATATGATGAGCTCAGTGATAAAGAGAAAAAGAGATATGATGCAGATATCAGGGCTTGAAACATTGTACTTCAGGGTCTTCCAAAGAATATCTACAAACTAATCAATCACAACACTGAAGCCAAAGCAGTTTGGGACAATGTCAAGATGCTTCTCTCTGGTTCTGAATTAACTAAAGAAGACAGAGAATCTCACCTGTATGATTACTTTGAGCACTTTAAGATGAAAACAGGGGAAAGTGTCACTGAATACTACGTGAGGTTCCACAAGCTTGTGAATGACATGAGGAATATCAAAATGACTATGCCAAATATTCAGTTAAATTCAAAGTTTGTGAACAACATGAATCCCGAATGGCACAAATTTGTCACTTCTGTCAAGTTAACAAAAGGATTGAGGAACACCAACTATGAGCAACTGTATGCGTACTTGCTTCAGAATGAGAGACATGCTATGTTTGAACGTATGATCTTGGATAAATTCAATTCAAATTTTGGTAATGCAAGTTCGTCAAATGATTCAACAGCCTTTTACACCAATGTTGGAATAACCACCAAAGCATCTCAAGTCATACCACTGTAATGGTAACCACATGCTCATTCCAGATCCAGCATATAATCCTCCAGATCCAAACACACTCATGGAAAACTTCGTCAATCAACTGTCTCTCATGGTTAGTCAAAATCTGAATTCCACTCCACACACCAACAATAACCTCAGAACAGCATCCGATCTCCACAATCAAGCTATTGTCAGATATGGTAAGGTAGTGGTGCAGAATGTGCAAGGAAGACGTTATGAACAAGGGATGATTGGAGCAGGTTATGGTAATATTGGAGCAGGTGGAGGGTATGTGGCTAATTAGAATCGTGGAAGGAATGCCAATCAAGGACAAGGAAAGCCAATCAAGTGCTACAACTGTGGTGGTGATGGACACATTGCAAGGAACTGCACATCTCCAAAACGCCCTCAAAATGCAGAGTACTTCAGGGATAAGATGCTGCTGGTGCAAGCTTAGGACAGTGGAGCAGTTTTGGATGAAGAAGAGTTGTTGTTTCTTGCGGATGGAAATGCCAAAACCTATGATACTGATGTGGATGAGCAGCCAATTCAGGAAATAGGTCACAATCATCAAATGCCTTTCAAGTTGCTGACTGTGATGCATTTGACTCTGATGTCGATGGTGAACCTACTGCTTGAGACAATCTTCATGGCTAGCATTTCATCAATGGTCTCTCCAAAGGTTTCATCACCACCAGGCTTTGGTCCTTCCAAAGATTCAATCGTCTCTGAGGTATTAAAACTATAGGATGAAGTTGATGAGCAAGAGATGCATAACGAAGTACAATCACATGTAACTAATGAATCAGATATGGATAATGTGGGTAATAGTAATATTGTCCCATATGATCAATATGTGATACAAAGTGAAAGTAAGATTGTACCAAGAGATGCATCCTCTGTAGTCAATGATGACTATGTTTTTGATGAATACACTCCATGTGCCCCTGATGATTCTTTTATCTCTGAACTGAATGCCTATAAAGAACAAGTTTCTATTTATGAACAACGTGCTAAGTTTGAGTTAACTACCCGTGAGCAGGAAATGGATGACCAAATGCATACAATTATTAGAAAAAGTAATTTTAGAGAAGAAGTGTTAAAACAAGAGTTAAACTCCTTACAAGAAAAGCTTTCTAAAACTGTTAAGAAAAAACAAGAACTCCAAGATAATGTTAAAGTGCTTAAACAAGAATTTAATGCTAAAGAATCAAAACTTTTGAATGACTTTTCCAATCTGAAAACTTTGAAAAACAAGCTTGAAAATAAGTTGTACGTACAAGGGAATACCATTCAGACTGCTCACATGATCACTAAGCATGTAGTTTTCAGCGATAAGCATAGCATTCGCCTCGTAAAGGAACCCAATCCTGAATATGGTAAAGTGGCTAGAGAAGCTCAGAAGGTAATATCTGATGGTAATGAAATCCTTAAGCCTAGGCAGAAACCTAGTTGCGCAGAGTGCACTGAGGAAGATAGGCAATTAGATGAAGTCACTAGGGAGAAAACGAATAAGAAGCTAAAAGATCCTGAGTGTAAAAAGCAAAACATCACGTTCAAACCCCATGATTACACTAAAGAAAATTGGATTTCCCGAACAGGTTAAGCCCCAAACTCTATTAACCCCAGAACAAGTTTTTTTGAAAAAGGACATAGATATGCAAAAAGCTAACGCACTTGTTAAAACAAACACTCCCCTTAGGAAAATGCCTCCAGCAACTGTGTATCCTCCGAATACACCAATGCATTTTGTTCCTAGATCTATTCCCACTAAGAGCAAGACCTTAATCAGCATGTATGTTGTTTATCAACTATTTGTTGATTTTGAAAAGACATGTAAGAAAAGGATCACACCTACTGGGATAACTGAAGGGGAGAAGGGTTTTGAGCAAACTAAAAAATGCTATTTAACTGAGATCATGCCTTTGTTTAAAAAATTAAAAGGTCAATTTGAGAGTCTTCAAAAAGGGATAGACTCAGATATTAAAGAAATGGAAAAGGAATTTGATGTAATGATAGTTGAGGTCAATGATTATGAACGGGAACTCAAATATAATGAAATTGAATGGAAGAATTTGCATATCTTAAATGAGAACTTAGTATTGAGTTGTGTGGCTTAAGATGTATTTTATACTCTTACTAAGCATTCTATTACTGTTTCTCAATTTCATGAATTAACTGTTGCTTTGAAAGTTTTCCATGATCGTGTCATTGATCTTGAAAACAAAAACTCATAACTAAATGAGAAAATTGATCAGGATGATCACAATAATTTGGTAAAACATCTTTCTAAGCTAGAAGTTGAACATTTTGATTTGCAACTAAAATATCAACATCTCAAAGAAAATGTCAAAACCTCAAACATCAAGACATCCTCAAATGTTCCAGAGTTTGATGCAGTTTTTGAAATAAACAAACGTGATGAACATATTCAAGCTCACTGTAACACGATCAGAAAGTTGAAAGCTTAAATTTCACAATTAAACGGTGAAAAGAACAATGTGACTGGCTCCTAAATGCCTCCTCCTTTAGATTCTCAAGTTTCTCAAAACTTTCATCTTCAAAACATCATTAACGTATTACAACAAGAAAATGAGAGTTTTCTAGAAGAAAATGAAAGGTCAACGACACTTCAAAGAGTTATACGATTCAATGAAAGTCACTCATGACAAAAACAATGAGAAAATAACCCGTTACAAAAGGAAATTGAGAATCTGAAGAGTCAGGTAAAAGGGAAAATGCCACTTGTCTTTAATAAGAATGTTGCATAAAAGACATCTGCAGACTCTAAACATATTGTGACTGTTAAATACATTCCTCCTCATCTTAGAAATAACGAACTTGTGTTTCATAACTACTTCTTTCACCTTAAGGATACTCTAGAATGTTTCCGTGAGATTGTAGAAGAGGATTACATAAACAAGCCACTTGATAGTGAAATTAGGTTTGCTTGCATTCAGGCCAAACGATCTCAGGAGCTGTTAGAATGCTTAAGAGCAACATGTCCTAAATCCTTATGTGAGAAAAATAAAGCTGTGATACCTTGTTCTATGCCTAGTGCTAAGTATGTAACCCATTCTATGCCCAATATCAAGAAAGTGAATTTTAATGTGCCTTCAGGAGCTGTTTAGAATGCTTAAAACAACGTGTCCTAAATCCTTATGTGAGAAAAATAAAGGCTGTGATACCTTGTCTATTCCTAGTTCTAAGTATGTGGCTTCCCATTCTATGCCCAATATTAAGAAAGTGAATTTTAATGTGCCTTCAAGTAGCTCAGATTCCAACACTTCTAAACCTGAATTGCAAAAAGTAGCAAAACCAACTAATGTTCCATTCCCTCTGTGATGACAGCAGTAGAAAGTGACACCAAAGCGAGCAGATCAAAGCCTCAAGGCAACACAAAGAATGATAGGACCTCTTAAGCTAGGAATGTTTCAGATGGAAGAGAGTAGAAGATCACCTTAGGAAGAATTTGAATAAAACGAATCATGTTGATTCTAGTGTTAGCTCTAAGCGTGCTGTAAATAATGCGAATTCGGCTACTTTTGGAAAAACATGTAATGATGATTGCTTGGTTTCTGTTACTAATCATGTATGTGGTGTGAATGATTTGATTAATGCTGTTAAATACCCAGTTAAAACTGTTAATGCGATTGTTGGATTTGTTAGAATATCGGCCGAAGGCTCTAGCAATCATGACAAACCCTTGTTGCAATGCATCGAAAGCTTCTGCACCCTTATTAGATTCACTGTAAAGTGCTTGATTTGTGAAGGTTGTTGGAAAGGTTGGGAATTGAGGATAACATATTTGAGCCCCCAAAGCAAGTGTTTGATTATCCGGAAGTGAAGGCGAAGCAGGGACTCCACGGATGATCCTTTCTTTGTCAACTTCCTTTTGGTGGTGCTTCAAATAGTCATACAACAATCCATATGTAGCTTGATGAAGATTCTTCGCTTGACGGATGAAAATAACATACTTTTCCCAATCAGGACTGTTAGGATTTAGAAAATCCAGTTATTAAAGTGTCGGTCACGTCAAGTATATGTAATCGTTAGAAAGCTCGTAGTCGTAGTCATTTAATATTAGTTAGTATTTAGTTAAGTAACACCGTGGAGGACGGACGGGTCTTTACCCACTATATGCCTGATCCACAGCCCGTAGGAGGCGAGTCTTGTAAGAAAACTATAAATACCCTCTACCTCCCAAGGTAGAGGGTTGGAGCTTTAATACCATTTTTCTTTTGTTTCACATAGTTCCCAACTCTCTTCCCTTTCTCTCTATAAAACTTTCTCTCTCTAAAACTTATATACGCCCCATATGATTATGGTTTGATGTGTTTCTGAAATCCCATCAGTTACAATTGGTATCAAGATCCATGGTTTGATCACTCATCTTTCATGCTCTTTGTTTTGGTAGATTTCATAAGGTTTTTGGGGTTTTAAGTGTTTAGAAGAGTTTGAATCATTTGGTCAATTTCTAGTGTTAAAGTTTAAATTTTGATTGCACTTTTGTGTTTAGGATCATCATATGTGTTTAGGTTTTGAATTGGAAGGCTTGAATCATCATGGTTGGGTTGTTTTTGATTGATAAAGTGGTTGTTTTTGAATATTGTACGAAGCGAGTTGAGCCACGGTATTGCGTTTCTAGGAAGCGAGTTGCTTTGTTATTGGAAGCGAGTTGGTTACTTGGATATTAAGCGATTTGTCTGTCTTTGCGAGTTGACACTTAAGCGTGTTGTCTTGGAAGCGAGTTGCTTTATGCTACTTGGCTATTAAGCGAGTTGATTCTTTAAGCGACTTGGGTTTTAAAGCGACTTGTCTATTAAGTGAGTTGTATCTTTATGCGACTTGGGTTTTAAGCGAGTTGTCTATTAAGTGAGTTGGATTATGCGACTTGGTTGTTAAGCGAGTTGTCCATTTATGCGACTTGTCTACTAAGCGAGTTGATCCTTAAGCGAGTTGGTTTGGGTGCGACTTGTCAATTTTACTACTTGTCTATTGAGACTTGTCACTTCTTCGTGCTACGTTTTACGGTTGTTCTTTTGATTTTGTAAAATCCCGTGAAAGAATCTATTTCCCGGTTTAATCAAAGAATAGTAAAATCCCGTAGAATCTGGAATCATGTCTAACAACGTACCTACTATCGTTTCCACTGTAGCTGAGGACGTTCAAGCAACTGGATCAGATACTCGTCCACCTATGCTTGACAGAACTGATTATGACTCATGGGATCAACGAATTAGATTGTAATGTTTGGGAAAGGAAAATGGGGTTAACATTCTCAAATAAATTGATGAAGGACCTTATCAGATTGAGACTACAAGAGATACACTTGAAACTGCTGCGGATGGTACAGTGACCTTAGGATTGGACAGACCCAAGACATATGATGAGCTCAGTGATAAAGAGAAAAAGAGATATGATGCAGATATCAGGGCTTGAAACATTGTACTTCAGGGTCTTCCAAAGAACATCTACAAACTAATCAATCACAACACTGAAGGCAAAGCAGTTTGGGACAATGTCAAGATGCTTCTCTCTGGTTCTGAATTAACTAAAGAAGAAAGAGAATCTCACTTGTATGATTACTTTGAGCACTTTAAGATGAAACCAGGGGAAAGTGTCACTGAATACTACGTGAGGTTCCACAAGCTTGTGAATGACATGAGGAATATCAAAATGACTATGCCAAATATTTAGTTAAATTCAAAGTTTGTGAACAACATGAATCCCGAACGGCACAAATTTGTCACTTCTGTCAAGTTAACAAAAGGATTGAGGAACACCAACTATGAGCAACTGTATGCGTACTTGCTTCAGAATGAGAGACATGCTATGTTTGAACGTACGATCTTGGAAAAATTCAATTCAAATTTTGGTAATGCAAGTTCGTCAAATGATTCAACAGCCTTTTACACCAATGTTGGAATAACCACCAAAGCATCTCAAGTCATACCTACTGGTAATGGTAACCACATGCTCATTCCAGATCCAGCATATAATCCTCCAAATCCAAACACACTCATGGAAAACTTCGTCAATCAACTGTCTCTCATGGTTAGTCAAAATCTGAATTCCACTCCACACACCAACAATAACCTCAGAACAGCATCCGATCTCCACAATCAAGCAATTGTCAGAGATGGTAAGGTAGTGGTGCAGAATGTGCAAGGAAGACGTTATGAACAAGGGATGATTGGAGCAGGTTATGGTAATACTGGAGCAGGTGGAGGGTATGTGGCTAATCAGAATCGTGGAAGGAATGCCAATCAAGGACAAGGAAAGCCAATCAAGTGCTACAATTGTGGTGGTGATGGACACATTGCAAGGAACTGCACATCTCCAAAATGCCCTCAAAATGCAGAGTACTTCAGGGATAAGATGCTGCTAGTGCAAGCTCAGGACAGTGGAGCAGTTTTGGATGAAGAAGAGTTGTTGTTTCTTGCGGATGGAAATGCCAAAACCTATGATGCTGATGTGGATGAGCAGCCAATTCAGGAAATAGGTCACAATCATCAAAATGCCTTTCAAGTTGCTGACTGTGATGCATTTGACTCTGATGTCGATGGTGAACCTACTGCCCAGACAATCTTCATGGCTAGCATTTCATCAATGGTCTCTCCAAAGGTTTCATCACCACAGCAGGCTGGTCCTTCCAAAGATTCAATCATCTCTGAGGTATTAAAACTATAGGATGAAGTTGATGAGCAAGAGATGCATAACGAAGTACAATCACATGTAACTAATGAATCAGATATGGATAATGTGGGTAATAGTAATATTGTCCCATATGATCAATATGTGATACAAAGTGAAAGTAAGATTGTACCAAGAGATGCATCCTCTGCAGTCAATGATGACTATGTTTTTGATGAATACACTCTATGTGCCCCTGATGATTCTGTTATCTCTGAACTGAATGCCTATAAAGAACAAGTTGCTATTTATGAACAACGTGCTAAGTTTGAGTTAACTACCCGTGAGCAGGAAATGGATGACCAAATGCATACAATTATTAGAAAAAGTAATTTTAGAGAAGAAGTGTTAAAACAAGAGTTAAACTCCTTACAAGAAAAGCTTTCTAAAACTGTTAAGCAAAAACAAGAACTCCAAGATAATGTTAAAGTGCTTAAACAAGAATTTAATGCTAAAGAATCAAAACTTTTGAATGACTTTTCCAATCTAAAAACTTTGAAAAACAAGCTTGAAAATAAGTTGTACGTACAAGGGAATACCATTCAGACTGCTCACATGATGACTAAGCATATAGTCTTAAGCGATAAACATAGCACTCCCCTCGTAAAGGAACCCAATCCTGAATATGGTAAAGTGG
The DNA here is from genome assembly GCA_910596185.1 of Chrysanthemum makinoi. Classification (NCBI taxonomy): domain Eukaryota; kingdom Viridiplantae; phylum Streptophyta; class Magnoliopsida; order Asterales; family Asteraceae; genus Chrysanthemum; species Chrysanthemum makinoi. The sequence goes on along the minus strand of OU343220.1, from coordinate 115,977,956 downwards.
CTAGAGAAGCTCAGAAGGTAATATATGATGGTAATGAAATCCTTAAGCCTAGGCAGAAACCTAGTTGCACTGAGGAAGATAGGCAATTAGATGAAGTCACTAGGGAGAAAATGAATAAGAAGCTAAAAGATCCTGAGTGTAAAAAACAAAACATAACGTTCAAACCCCATGATTACACTAAAGAAAATTGGATTTCCCTGAACAGATTTAAGCCTCAAACTCTATTAACCGCAAAACAAGTTTTTTGGAAAAAGGACATAGATATGCAAAAAGCTAATGCACTTGTTAAAACAAACACTCCCCTTAGGAAAATGCCTCCAGCAACTGTGTATCCTCCGAATACACCAATGCATTTTGTTCCTAGATCTATTCCCACTAAGAGCAAGACCTTAATCAGCATGTATGTTGTTTATCAACTATTTGTTGATTTTGAAAAGACATGTAAGAAAAGGATCACACCTACTGGGATAACTGAAGGGGAGAAGGGTTTTGAGCAAACTAAAGAATGCTATTTAACTGAGATCATGCCTTTCTTTAAAAAATTAAAAGGTCAATTTGAGAGTCTTCAAAAAGGGATAGACTCAGATATTAAAGAAATGGAAAAGGAATTTGATGTAATGATAGTTGAGGTCAATGATTATGAACGGGAACTCAAATATAATGAAATTGAAAGGAAGAATTTGCATATCTTAAATGAGAACTTAGTATTGAGTTGTGTGGCTTAAGATGTATTTTATACTATTACTAAGCATTCTATTACTGCTTCTCAATTTCATGAATTAACTGTTGCTTTGAAAGTTTTCCATGATCGTGTCATTGAGCTTGAAAACAAAAACTCATAACTAAATGAGAAAATTGATCAGGATGATCACAATAATTTGGTAAAACATCTTTCTAAGCTAGAAGTTGAACATTTTGATTTGCAACTAAAATATCAACATCTCAAAGAAAATGTCAAAACCTCAAACATCAAGACATCCTCAAATGTTCCAGAGTTTGATGCAGTTTTTGAAATAAACAAACGTGATGAACAGATTCAAGCTCACTGTAACACGATCAGAAAGTTGAAAGCTTAAATTTCACAATTAAACGGTGAAAAGAACAATGTGACTGGCTCCCAAATGCCTCCTCCTTTAGATTCTCAAGTTTCTCAAAACTTTCATCTTCAAAACATCATTAACGTATTACAACAAGAAAATGAGAGTTTTCTAGAAGAAAATGAAAAGGTCAAACGACACTTCAAAGAGTTATACGACTCAATGAAAGTCACTCGTGACAAAAACAATGAAAAAATAACTTCGTTACAAAAGGAAATAGAGAATCTGAAGAGTCAGGTAAAAGGGAAAATGCCACTTGTCTTTAATAAGAATGTTGCATCAAAGACATCTGCAGACTCTAAACATATTGTGACTGTTAAATACATTCCTCCTCATCTTAGAAATAACGAACTTGTGTTTCATAACTACTTCTTTCACCTTAAGGATACTCTAGAATGTTTCCGTGAGATTGTAGAAGAGGATTACATAAACAAGCCACTTGATAGTGAAATTAGGTTTGCTTGCATTCAGGCCAAACGATCTCAGGAGCTGTTAGAATGCTTAAGAGCAACATGTCCTAAATCCTTATGTGAGAAAAATAAAGCTGTGATACCTTGTTCTATGCCTAGTGCTAAGTATGTAACCCATTCTATGCCCAGTATTAAGAAAGTGAATTTTAATGTGCCTTCAGGAGCTGTTAGAATGCTTAAGAGCAACATGTCCTAAATCCTTATGTGAGAAAAATAAAGCTGTGATACCTTGTTCTATTCCTAGTTCTAAGTATGTAACCCATTCTATGCCCAATATTAAGAAAGTGAATTTTAATGTGCCTTCAAGTAGCTCAGATTCCAACACTTCTAAACCTGAATTGCAAAAAGTAGCAAAACCAACTAATGTTCCCATTCCCTCTACAGGAGTAGAAAGTGACACCAAAGCGAGCAGTTCAAAGCCTCAAGGCAACACAAAGAATGATAGGACCTCGCAAGCTAGGAATGTTCAGTGGAAGAGAGTAGAAGATCACCTTAGGAAGAATTTGAATAAAACGAATCATGTTGATTCTAGTGTTAGCTCTAAGCGTGCTGTAAATAATGTGAATTCGGCTACTTTTGGAAAAACATGTAATGATGATTGCTTGGTTTCTGTTACTAATCTTGTATGTGGTGTGAATGATTTGATTAATGTTGTTAAATACCCAGTTAAAACTGTTTATGCCAAAAATCGAGCTAAGAAGGCTAGAAAGCAAATGCGGAAGAAGATTAGAAAACATTGGAAACCCATAGGAAGAAAATTTAGTAATGTAGGTTATCAGTGGATACCTACTAGACACAAATTTAGTCTTAATGTATTGTGCCCTAAATTATCCATATCAATGCCTATTAGGAAATGGATGCCTACTGGTAGAACTATTCCTTTAAGAAGTGAACATACTTTGAATAGGTCTAGTGCATACACTAGCACTGCATCTATCCCTGATGATTCCATTGTTTGTACTTCCGATGTAGGTGTTCCAATCATTGTTACTAACCAAATGGAACCCATTCTTGCATAGGGATCCCAATTATCCAGTTATCCATTCTTGTCTGTGTTCAACTGCATATCATTCAAATCGTTCTGTGGTACCTGGACTCAGGCTGTTCCAAGCATATGACTGGAGACCGGTCGCGGCTCATGAACTTCGTGAGTAAATTTATCGGGACTGTTAGATTCGGGAATGATCATTTCGGTGCAATTATGGGTTATGGAGATTATGTTGTTGGTGATAGTGTAATCTCCAGGGTATATTACGTTAAAGGTCTTGGTCATAACTTATTTTCTGTCGGTAAATTCTGTGATTCTGATCTAGAAGTGGCCTTCAGAAAACATACTTGTTTCGTTAGAGAACTTGATGGTGCAGAACTTTTAAGAGGAACACGTGGTTCAAACCTATACACCATCTCTATCGAAGATATGATGAAGTCTTCTCCAATTTGCTTGTTGTCAAAGGCTTTGAAAATAATGTCATGGTTATGGCATCGTCGTCTCAATCACTTGAACTTCGGCACCATAAATAATCTTTCCAGAAAGGACTTAGTAAGAGGCTTACCTAGAAGAAAGTATGAAAAGGATCATCTTTGTTCAGCATGCCAATTGGGAAAAAGCAAGAAGTATGCCCACAAACCCAAACCTACAAACTCAGTTATGGAAGTTCTTCATACCATTCACATGGATTTATGTGGACCCATGAGAATGCAGACTATTAACGGGAAAAAATATGTGTTAGTTGTGGTTGATGATTACTCTCTATTTACTTGGGTTAAGTTCTTAAGGACAAAGGATGAAACTCCTGATATCATCATTAAACTTATCAAACAGCTGCAGGTTCGACTTAACAAAATTGTCAGAATCATCCGAATAGACAATGGAACTGAGTTTGTCAATAAAGAACTTAGTGAGTTTTATGAAAGTGTTGGAATCAGTCATCAAAGAAGTGTTCCACGAACTCCTCAACAGAACGGTGTAGTTGAGAGACGAAATCGAACTCTTGTGGAAGCCGCAAGAACAATGCTGATTTACTCAAAGGTTCCAATGTTTATCTGGGCTGAAGCCATTGCTACTGCATGCTACACTCAAAATCGATCCCTAATTCACACATCTCATGGAAAAACTCCATATGAACTTGTCCACAATCGAAAACCTGATCTATCATTCCTTCGTGTGTTTGGTGCATTGTGTTATCCAACTAATGAGGGTCAAGATTTAGGTAAACTAAAAGTTGAAGCGGACATTGGAGTATTTGTAGGATATGCACCAAACAGAAAAGGATACCATAAAAGAACCCGAAATATCATGGAAACAATTCATGTTACGTTCGATGAGCTGACCGGTCAAATGGCTCCAGGACAATCCAGTTCTGGACCCGCATCACAACCTTCATCAAGTAGTCCCATCAGTTCTACTCTTGTACAAAATCCCTCACCAGCAACTCCATATGTACCACCTTCGGAAGATGATTTGAAGAAATTGTTTGATCCAATGTTTGATGAACACTATGAGCCAATTGCTAATGATCTGTCAAATCCATCAACAGAGGCTGCTCCTTTCCCTGTCAACGTAGATAACCCTTCAGTTTCTATGTCATTGAGTCAAGAAGCGCCTGCTGCTGATCACTCTGTATCATCTTCAATTCCTCAATCATCAAGTCTACATCATAGAATTGTTTCTGGCACCTATGATGGAGATAACCCATTTGCTACTCCCGAAGATGCTCCCTTTGAGAAAATATTTGCCCCTAAACCATCATTAGAACCATCTTCATCAGGGGAAAACGACTCTGCTACTACAGTTCCTCAACAACAACCACACAAGCACCTTAGAAACCGGACACATGACCATCTATTGGACAACATCATTCGAAACACCTCTCGTCCAGTATCCACTCATAAACAACTTGAAACTGATGCCTTATGGTGCTTCTTCAACTCCGTAATATCCAAGGTCGAACCAAAAGACGCTAAAACTGCAATGAATGAAGACAGCTGGTTCAATGCCATGCAAGAAGAAATTTATGAGTTCGATCAACTAGATGTATGGGAATTAGTAAAACTTGATGAGCATGGTGATGTATTAAAGAACAAGGCTGGATTGGTTGCAAAAGGATACCGTCAAGAGGAGGGTATTGACTTTGAATAATCATTTGCTCTAGTTGCACGTATCCAGGCAATTAGAATCTTCCTGGATAATGCTGCAAGTAAGAACATGGTAGTCTATCAGATGGATGTAAAGACGGCTTTTCTTAACGGAGATCTTAAAGAAGTCGTATACGTCAACCAACCTGAAGGTTTTGTGAATCCAAAGCATCCTACTCATGTCTATCGCTTAAAGAAGGCTCTTTATGGTTTGAAGCAAGCTCCAAGGGAGCATTTGATCCGACATTGTTCACCAGAAAGTTAGGAAAACATTTAATTGACGTTCAAATCTATGTTGATGATATTATTTTTGCCTCGACTGACCCCCATGAATGTGACCGTTTTTCTAAGGAGATGGGCTCCAAATTTCAAATGTCAATGATGGGACAAATGTCATTTTTCTTGGGATTACAAATTTCATAAAGTCCCGGAGGCATTTTTATCAATCAATCTAAATATGCTAACGAAATTTTAAAGAAATTTGGATTTGACACTTGTGACACCGTTGACACTCCCATGGTGGAGCGTACCAAACTGGATGAGGACCACTCAGGGATCATGGTAGATCAAATGAAATATCGAAGTATGATTGGATCCCTGATGTACCTCACAGCCAGTAGACCTGATATTCGTTTCACTTTGTATGCATGTGTGCTAGATACCAGGCAAAGCCTACCAAAAAGCACCTTGAAGCAGTTAAACGGGTCTCTCGGTATCTCCAAGGAACCATAAACATGGGACTTTGGTACCCGAAGGACACCGGTATGTCACTAACAACCTATGCAGATGCTAAACATGCAGGATGTCAAGATACACGTCGAAGTACTTCTGGAGGTGCTCAGTTTTTAGGTGATAAGCTTGTGAGCTGGTCTTCAAAGAAACAAATGAGTACTTCTATAACCTCTACAAAGGCTGAATACATAGCCATGTCATCTTGTTGTGCTCAAATCCTATGGATGAGATCCCAATTATCTGGCTATGGCTTTGAATTCAAAAACTCCCTCTGTATTGTGATAAAAAAAAGTGCCATTGCTCTCTCTTGCAACAACGTTCAACATTCAAGAGCAAAGCACATAGACATTCGACGTCATTTCATTCAGGAACAGGTGGAAAAAGGTGTGGTAGAACTCTATTTTGTGAGGACTGAATACCAGTTAGCAGACATCTTCACCAAAGCTCTTCCTAGAGAACGTTTTGAGTTTATCCTTCGACGACTTGGTCTAAAGAGTCTATAACCAGAAACACTCAAACGTCTTCAAGAAGAAGAAGAGGAGTAAATGTTTTTCTTCATCTATCTCTTGTAGATATTGATTGAAACAGCAAAATACAAAATTTCAAAACCCACAAAAGAAAATAGAAAAATATAAAATTTCAAAAATCCATAAAAAAATTTGAAGAACTCGAAAACTTCCAAAAATATTGTCATTTTTGTCATGTTTTTTTTTTAATTCGATAACATCTACGGACTTTGTGTTGACATTCAAAGAATGTCACGGGTTTTTAGATGTTCTTCGAATGTACAAATTTTTTTATTAAAAAAAAAAGAGACGGAGAAAAATGGTGGTTTATTGTCATTTCAGACAGTAACCCATTTTAAAAATAAAGAACAGTTTCATGTTTAATCTTATTTTTCAAATCTCATGCTCTGATTCTAAAAACAAATGTTTGTCACCAAAAAGACAAATATTTCCTTTCCAAATATTTTTCCTTCTAATGATTCTTCTGAAAAATATTTGTCATCTAATGAAAACAACATTGCTTTGAAAATACCTCAGACTCTATTTTTGAAAATCAACTGGGCTTATCATCTGTCAAAATCTCTATCTCTCAATCAACAACTTATGTCATTGATTGAGGGGGAGAATGATTTCAATCGAATCAAAAAGAGTATTTTTTAAACAATTTGCACTTAAACGAGCAAGGTCTACTTTTGGATAATCAAAATGAACAATGTTTTGTACAAGTGGTTCAAGACCTTGGCTATTGTTATGTTTTCAAAAGGTCTACTTTTGGATAATCAAAATGAACAATGTTTTATACAAGTGGTTCAAGACCTTGGCTATTGTTATGTTTTCAAAAGATACTCTTACTTGTTTAAACAATGGAGTTTAAAGTTTAAAAATATGATTCTTATCAGTTGAAATGTTTTTCAAAAGCAAGTCACAATTCTCCTTAAAAGTTATCAAAAATTAATTTAAATCAATAGAGATCACAAATCTCAAAGGATTTGAAAATTGTGATCGGGGGAGAACTTGTGATTTAAAAATATAACATCGTGCTCTCCATCCTACACATGTCAAACGATTTCAAAATTTCCCATGCATATGTTAAGGGGGAGCATCTATATCAAACCAAAATGGATTAAATGTGGTTGATTTGTCTCTAAGTGCAGGTTTTCCCTAATATGTGCTAAACAATTTCAAAATCAGATGCACATATTGAGGGGGAGCAAAATTTTGAAAACCACATTCTTTCCCGAAAATATCTTTAACTGTATGTGAAACACTGATTTTGATCGGGAAAGTGATGTCGATATTTTTAGAAAATATTTATCAAAGAAGTGAATTATTCCTCTTGCCTCCACGTGCCAAAATGATTTCAAACATATGATGCACATGTTGAGGGGGAGCCTTTTTCTAAAATATCAAAAACAATTCAGGTACAAAATGCTTTGATAACATATCACAAGTACCTGGATTGATTTTCAAATGGTTTTCAATTGGTTCCAATGCTTGATGAACAATACCAAAAAGACCGACCAAATTTAGTTTATGTATGGTGATATAAGGATGGTTAGGTTAGGTATTCATTCCCACGATCCCGCCAGAGCCGAAGGGATCTACCCAGGGAAAATCCACTAGATAGTGTAGAGTCCTTAGGTGTGATGAAAAAAAAGGAGAAAAGTGAGATATGGGAAGAGTGCGGACTAAGATAGAGCTAGAACTGGAATAAACCCAACAAGGTTCTAGTAATGAAGTCTCGGTAAGCACTGAAGGGGTTGAAGAATGAAAAAGAAATAAATGTGAAAAGGGTGAAAAGAAATAGCCCTCCATTATTTAAACCTTAGGGCAGAAACCGGGTTCAATTCATATGCTACTTGCTGTTACCTAGGTAACACCGGTATTGAAGACAAGACGTCATGAACCCAATGACGCGCTGCACTACATCTTCCCAAACTACTCAAGTTCCACTTAAAAGGACTTGTTTCATTCTCACGGGGAATCTACATTATCTATTGACTTTCTCTTAAAGATGGTTGATATTTGAGAAGGAGACCCTATCCCTAGTCTCCGGCATAGGAACCAAATGTGCACAATTGAGTCTAGAGCCACGAGATCATCTATAAATCTCATTAAGACACTTTCAATGAAGACTCTCTATTTCACACAATGTGGAAAGAGAGAAAATATATATTAAGAGTCCTACGCATTGTCCTTGTAGTATTGCCAGAACATCTGAGTGATATGATAACATATTCACAATGAAGATGGAAAGCCTTCTAGAGCCGACATCAAACAAGCTCTTGGTAGGTGGCATGTGAGATCTATCCAATAGATCAACCATGTGACAACTGAACAGAAACAATGGAGCGATTCAAATTTATGAATCAATCCTGGTTCAGGTTATGGATTGACGGATACCTTTGAAAAACCGGTCGTTGTGCTTAAAATTATTTTCTCTAGCACATCGACTGTGTATTAATATTTCAAAATAAAAGGTGTTTATGATTGATAATTGATTTTCATTAAACCCATCGTTGTATTGCCAAAAAAAATTTATATTGAGCAGTACTCGATTGTTTTTCAAATCTCTTTTCATCAGTCAGTGAATCTCAAATTCGCTGGTTCACTCATTCCGTGTTGTCTTCTTTGAGACGTTCCGGTTTGAGAACGGCTAGAGCAGCTGCGAAACCCTGTCGAGGAGATTCTTCGGAATTATACCTGATTACAGGAAGTACTTGTACTGATCAACGGGGAACCGTGGGCTGTGTACCTCAATTCAACAAAAGTGATCAAAGACACTTTCGCGCGCTTTATTGCTAACTGTTGTATGCAGGTACACCCGACATTTACGATTGATCAGAATTGAGAGGTCAATCCATTGCCGCATGCTCACACAACACATTCACTTCAAAATCATGATAACTGCATCAACAACTCTGATATCTACATTCCATGCTTTTGCTACGCTGCTGCAAATATCATGAATCGTCTAAAGCTTCCGCTACTCTGATGAAAATAAATCATGATCCAGAATGTGAGCATGTCGGTCCACTGTCACAACATCACATAATGTCAATTCTACAAAGGAAGAGTCAGATATTTATGCAAGCTGATGATCTCAAAGCTGGCTCAAAACTCATCATCACGTGGATCAGTTAAAGACCTCCACTTGAATTATCCAAACATGAAAAACATGAAGAATCAAAGACTACGGGCTATAGAGCAATGAACTTAAACAAGAATCCAAGAACAATCTTAATGTAATATATGTTTGTATTCTGTGTAATTTGAGGTGACCTCCCTTAGGGGGAGATTGTTAGGATTTAGAAAATCCAGTCATTATAGTGTCGGTCACCTCAAGAATATGTAATCGTTAGAAAGCTCATAGTCGTAGTCATTTAATATTAGTTAGTATTTAGTTAAGTAACACCGTGGAGGACGGATGGGTCTTTACCCACTGTATGCCTGATCCACAGCCCGTAGGATGCGAGTCTTGTAAGAAAACTATAAATACCCTCTACCTCCCAAGATAGAGGGTTGGAGCTTCAATACCATTTTTCTTTTGTTTCACATAGTTCCCAACTCTCTTCCCTTTCTCTCTCTAAAACTTTCTCTCTCTAAAACTTGTATACGCCTCATATGATTATGGTTTGATGTGTTTATGAAATCCTATAAGTTACAAGGACCAAGACTGCTCAGGAACTTTGTGTTGATTGCAATCCTTGGCATAATGATATTATGTTTCTCCAAGTCATTTATGATGTCTGATAACCGATGATGATATGACTCTAATGTCTCCCCTGGTTCAATCATGATGTGTTCATTTGAAAAGTAGATTTTTGATTCCATGTCCTCTCGATTGAGTTTTTTGCCTTACATTAGAAGATGAATGTGCTCCCACATTGCTTTAGCAGTCTTCTGAGCATCAACACTACGAAGTATCAGATTGGGTAATCCCAAAAGGATATATTGCATTGCAAGTTCATCGGCTTCTAAGTAGAGAAGTTGGTCAGCAGTAAGTTGATCAAGACCGACAATGTTGGTAACATGATCGCTTGGTGGATTAGCATTCGGATCTCCAGATATAGTGAGAGTTGGCATCTAAAAAGGACCTTCAAGGATGACCTTCTTCAAAAACTTTCCATGTGGCTTCTTTAGATCACAAAACCTAAAGAACCTTATCACCCATTGATCGTAGTTTCCTGGAGTGAGCATTGGAGGTCTGTCAAGGGATCCAGCTTCATGAATGGATTGTTGGCTACTTAAAGCTGCACACGTCTTTGCAAACCAAGACGGTTCCTTTGGTATTGTAACATTCATGGCATACTTGGTGGGATACTAATTTTGAAAGTATGTGTAATGTTGTACAAGTTGACGAGGGTTTGGTGGAACCATTTGTGGTGGAAGAGGGTTTGCTCCTTAAGGAAAGTGATGAAATTGTTGTTGAAATTGTTGCAATGGTTGTGGAGATGGTGGAGGATATGGTTGATAAAATTGTTGTTGCTGTTGTTGAGGATACTCATGAGGAAAGTAGCTAGAGTATGATGGTTGAGACATCTTGAAACTTGTGTTGATGATGGATCTTTGTAGTCGGATGAAACTCTGTTGATGAAGTAACCTTAAGTGTAGAACCAGCTTATGCGTAGAAAGTACCTTATGCGTAATACCCAACTTACGCGTAAAAGAGAACTTACGCGTAGTGAAAGCTTACGCGTAAACTTGAGAAAAACTTAGCTTAGGCGTAAGCCAAAGACTTAGGAGTAGAATGCTTATGCATAATACTTCCTTAAGTGTAAGACAAGCTTATGCGTAGCAAAAGGCTTAGACAAAAGTATTCTACGCGTAAGAATTGGACTTAGGCGTAAATCTCGGGTTTTGCCCAAATTTCCTTTACACTTATACCAGTGTAAAAGATATCCAAAGTCGAAGTGTTTTCAGGCTTATCCAAGCAAGAAATCACTGAGTAAACCAAAAAAACTGTAGATCAAATGATAAAATGTTACGCCTAACGGGGCTTAGGCGTAGAGACTTTAGAGCTTACAAGTAAAACTAGGGTTTTGTTACGAGTAGAAAGTACAAACTATCACCAAAACTGATTTTTATGCCAAAAAGTGTTTAGAAACCTGATTTTTATGATGAAATAGCTTTAATATCACCAAAATAACAAGAAAGTTTGAAACTTGATGATCCAAATCCATTTTCACCCATACGTGTAGACAGAACCACACGTACTAAAACAAGCTTTAAATCTATGCTACACACGTAAAGTTTGAAACTTGATGCTAAAAACTAAAACTTTAACACTAAATAAACCTTAAACCACAAAAATCTTGAGTTTTTAAGTGTAAAAATCAAAGCTTTTAAGCGTACGAAAAGTGTAGATGCAAAACCCACGCGTATAGAACAAAAATTCAAAAACAAAAGTGGTTAACCCAACTAGATGGCGAATGACACCACTGTTAGGTCACCATATTGTAACACAAGCATCAATATGTAAGAAATATAGATGAGATAGACCGGTTGAACAAACACACACAATACACGTATAGAATAAGAAATGTTTATGTGTAGGTATTGAAAGTAAATGAACAACCAACCTTCCTAAGAAGGTTTACAAGTCTATTTATAGGAGAAGGGACTAGGGCAACACTACAAGTCCCTTTCCTTCCTTATTGGATTTGGGCCAAGGCTTATGGGCTTGAAATATAGTTTAGGAGTGATTCCAACAATGTTCTAATGCTTCGAATGTTGTAGGGTAAGATGGAGGATTGAGAATACAAGTTCTAATGCTTTGAACGCTGTAGGGTATAATAGAGGATTGAGAATACAAGTTCTAACGCATATAACATTGTAGGGTATAGGAGAGGATTGAAAATACAAGTTCTAACACTTAGAACATTGTAGGATACTACGGAAGAGTGGAACTCTAAAACTAGGGAAAAATGCTCTAATAATGAGCATTAGGTTCTTCGGGAACAAGTTCACTTCCTAAGGGTCTCGGTATAATCCATAGTAAATTATCTACTTCCGCAAACAAAGATTCATCTATGGTATAATCTAGGGGTGGTGTAGTGGGTCAAAATGGTGAAGAAGATCCTACGAAGGATAATGGATTAGGCGGTGGAGAAGATCCTAAACAAGATGACATAGAATCGTCATAAGTTTTGGTATCCCTAGGTAAAGTCCCTTGCTTAATTTCCTGACCATGAATTGCTACCATGAGTCCTAAATATCTAGGCTCGGGATAACCTGTGAACAATTTCATCTAATAGTGGATTTTCTAAACCAATCATACATCAGGTATGTTCTTATCACAAACCCCACTATCTATGTCTCCCATATTCAGCAGTTTTGGCAGACTATTACTGTCAAAACGTTGAAATAGGGGGAAAAACATATAAAAGCTAAGGTAGATGGTAAGAAGATTAGGATATCTGAATCTTCTTTGAGGAGACATCTCTGATTGTAAGATGAGGATGGAATTTTTGACTTACCAAAATACTGAGATTTTTCAACACCTATCCAGATTGGGTTATGATACATCCAATCAAAAATTGACTTTTCAAAAAGGCTGTTTCTCCCCACAATTGGGGTTTTTAATACATAAACTTCTTCACTGTATAAGTCCTAAGAAAATCTCTTGGGAGCAATTCAGTAGCAATATTGCTATTGCTCTCATCTGTTTATCAACTAGACAGACATACAATTTTTATAAACTTATTTTTGAAAATATGGTGAAGAATGTGGATTCCAAATTGAAATTTCCTATGTACCCAAGATTTATTGAAATTATTTTAAAGAAAAGCATGCTAGTCACCCATGAAGAAATTTTTCCAACACCTTGTTTGCAACAAACAATTTTTGGAAATATGTCTATGGCATCAAGGTTGTTCAATGGGTTGGTAGTTCCTTTATTTCCTAATATGATTGTGCAGGTACAGGGTGAAGGATCAGCAATCCCAGTTGAGTCCCAACACACACCCATTGTTGTTCCAAATGTCACCTATACACCACCTGTAACACACACCTATAGGAGAAAACATAGACAGCGTACTATGGCCTCTCATCCTAGTATTCCTACTAAGACCCCAGGAGTTAATGAGCCTGTCTCTGGTAGAGTGGAAGGGGCTGCCACTATTGTGTCTAGCTTAGATGCAGCACAGGGCAGTGGTAACATCGATAAGACCCCAACCATGGCAACATCAGATGTGTCTAGTCCTAACAGACTGGATACAATAGATGGAAACCCAAGCCAACTGGTTACTATGGGTGGCTTTAGTGTTCCTCCTCATCCAACTAGGTTGAATGCTGAGTCTATGCCTCTAGATGCACCTCTCTGAGAAGGTAACACATTTGGAAGTGCTGAGGGCAGCCAATCACTTAAAGAATTGACGGCATTGTGTACCCAGTTGACAACCAAGGTGGAGGTTTTGGAGAAAGACATGAAAGCTACAAAGAAGTTATATGCAACAGTCTACTCTACCCTGGTCAAGAAGGTGAAAAGGTTAAAGCATTGCAAGCTCCCAGGAAGGCTAACATTGTGGATTCTACTAGTTCAAGTGGTCCAAAAGTTTTTAGAGAATTTTACAAATAGGGGAGGAAAACAGATGCAGAGACTAAGGGGAGGACATTGAGCTTTGAGAGTGGTGGGGATCAAGATCAAGATATGTGTGATTATGTACACGAAACAGAAACAGTTGTAACTGAAGAAGTTGATCTTGAATCTCCAACAAAGGTGATTGAAATTCAAGAGGATGTCATAGATATTGCTACCAGTATAAAGAAGGCTGTAGAAACTGCTAGTTCAGGCAAAGGCATTCTGCTTGAAGATGAACCTGTTCAAAAGAAGAAAAAGATTACTGCACAGATGGTTTTTGATGATGATTATGCAAAAGAAGTGCAAGAACAGGAGGTAGTAAGATTTCTTGAAGAGCAAAAGATGAAAAAGTGTGTTGAACTATCTGGTGAAGAAACATATAGATTACTTGCTCAAATGTTGCAAGAAGAAGAAGTTGCAGCATTTCCAGAGGAAGAGAAGTAAGATTCTATTCAAGACTTACTTAACAAGATGAGATAAAAGCAGAGAACAAATAAAAGAGTCAAACCCCCAACAAAAGGACAATTGATGAGAAACATGAAGATCTTTTTGAAATATCAAGATTACAAGAAAGATTTTCAGCTGAAGGGAAAGATTTTTGATGAAATACAAGAAATGTATGTCAGAGCTTATAGAAGAATTCAAGATTTCAGACAGTAGGAATAGAAAAACCAACTTTAGAAAAAGAGAGCAGGTTTAATATTGGAGTCTGAAACATCAAAGAAGCAGAAGATAGAAGGATGTTCATCTACAACAGAGAAAGATTTGGAGGATGAAGCATTAAAAGACTTAATCATCATACAACCTGATGAAGGCATGCATGTAGAAGTTGTACATACCAAGCATCCAATAATTGACTAGGAGATTTATAGAGACAGATTTGGAAAAGCTTGGAAGATCATCAGAGTTGGTGACATAATGGAGATATACAAGACATTTGCATACATGTGCAATCATTTGATAGAGATGATCTAGTAAGACTATGAGAACTAGTACAACAGAAGCTAAACCATAAAGAAGATCCTGATGAAAAGGAGCTGGAGCTTTGGGTAGAGCTGCAAATATTGTTTGAGCCTAATCCTTTTGACAGACTTTGGAGTCAAGATTTTGTAGTTCCAGAAACAACTTTGTTGGGAATAATATTAACAGTTACCACTGATAGTCTTGTGGTTAACACTGCTGATGTTTACACTAGCAGTGGAAACTCATTACCACTGCCAGTACAAATATTACCACTGCTATTAGGATAAATGTTATGTATCCGTGTATTGATAAGTATAGAAAAGATCTTGTGTATATTTTATATTTTTAGGTTTTTACTTATCTTGTAAAGGACTCCTTGTGCTATAAAAGGAGATCCTAGGTCATTGCTAAGCATACGTATTATTCATATTAGCTTCAAGGTGTAACCCTAGTGATAAGCAAGATCACTCGTATTATTTCATAATAATATTGGAGCTTTGTGTTTATTGTTCTTACTTATATTACAACATATAATCTGTCTTCTAAGTATTACTAAGGATATTCCGCGTGCTTAGTAATATAACTCAAAATATCATTAACACAAGGTGTGTGTTTAGATCCATCAAGTGGTATCAGAGCGAAGGTTCTGATATTTTGATGTAGAAGATCCAAGGAATAAGCTTAACCTACTTACTCAATTCAATGGAGATGGAAAACAACCAATCCAACTCTTCTACACCAAGGCTACCTAAACTCAAACTCAGTGAGTTTGAGATGTGGAGGATTTTGATTGAGCAATATTTTCTCATTCAAGACTATGATCTATGGGAAATCATCTTGACTGGTGATTCTTTCAAGCCTGTGTCAAAAACTTAGAAGGTTAGAGACACAGATGTTGTGACAGTTTCTGTGCTTGAGACCAATATTGAAAAAGCACTTAAGAAGAATGATCTAAAGGCTAGAAGTTTGTTGCTGATGACTCTCCCTAGAGACCAGATCATAGCATTCAGCAAGTTCAAGACTGCAAAAGAACTTTTTGAAGAAATTTGCTCAGTGTTTGGTGGTAATGATGCTACAAAGAAGACACAAAATACATTGTTAAAGCAAAGTTATGAAAACTTCTCTGCTTCAAGCAATGACTCACTTGATAGCATCTTCACAAAAATCCAAAAGATTGTTACACAACTGACTGTGTTTGGCATTGAGGTAGAAAAGGAAGACCTCAATTTGAAGTTTCTAAGAAGTTTGCCTTCAGAGTTTCAAACTAATGTTAAAGTCTGGGAAAACAAAGCAGATATTGAAACAATGAAGCTCAATGATCTTTACAACAACTTTAAACTCATTGAACAAAGACTGAAGAAAGCTGGGAAACTTGGTACAAACTCAAGCAGCTTGGCTTTGATGCCAACCTCTGTTGACAGTGATGATTCTGAATATGACAGTAATGATGATATTGCCACTGTTGGTTCTATAGTTTCCACTAGTAATGTTAGTGTTACCACTGCAGGTTCAAAGAAGAAGATTGCAAGTATTGGAGATCCTACCTTTTATGCTTTTATATCCACTCAAGTTAATGGCTCTATACTAACTCATGAAGACATAGAGCAAATTGATGAAGATGAATTGGAGGAGATGGATATAAAATGGCAAATAGCTCTTCTTAGCATGAGGGCTAGGAAATTCTACAAGAAGACTGGCAAGACTATTCACATTAATGGTGGTGAAACTGCAGGCTTTGATAAGAAGAAAGTGGAGTGTTTTAACTGCCACAAGTTGGGAAACTTTTCTAGAGAATGTGAAAGACCAAACACCAAGGACAACAGGTCTACTTGGTACAAGCAAAAGAAGGAACAAACTGTGGAAGAACCAAAGGCAATGTTGGCTATTGATGGTGTAAGCTATGATTGGAGTTTCATGGCTGAAGATCAATAGGAAGAACCTTCAGATGCTGCTCTTGTTTCTACTGAATTTGCTCTCATGGCTTTCTCTGACTCTAAGGTACAAAACTTTGAAAGTTGTTCTAAAACATGTAGGGCTGCTAGAGAAGTTTAAAGACTTAATGAATCTTATGAAAGTCAAAGAACAGAGTTGTTTGCTGCTAATTATGTTGTGTCAAACCTTAGGAGAGGTATAGCTGTATTAGAAAAACAACTAGAGCAATATAGAGAAAATGAGTCAAAATATAATGATGATATGATTCTTCTTAGAAGAGAGGTAGAACATACGACAGTTGTGAATGAGGCTTTCCAAGAAGAGCTTGAAAAACTTAGAAAGAAACATGAGAATGTCAATTTAACATTGACATTGCTATTATCATCTAAGTCAATTGATAAAATTTGTAATGCTCAAATACATAGTAAAGTTAAAGTTGTTATGGGTTATAATACACTGCCTCCACACACTAAGAGGTGTTCCATCACCTCCGGTATAGATTTAGCTCATACATGTTTAGAGACTTTCAGGGAACCTATTCTTGAATATGGTCCTCCAAAAACTGTGTGAAATGTGAGGAAGAGATTAACCTTGATAATGATGTTTTTGAGAGTGCTAGTGACTCATCAGTTGTTGATGAGAATGTTAAAAGAATGTAGAGGCTTCTATCCCAAAGTTGTTAATAATGTTCTGAGAGGAACCTAGGAAACATACTAATAAACCTAGATCAACTATAAGGTATGGAGATGTATAGGAAAAAAGCCTACAGCTCTAGGGGTAACCAGAGGAGTTGGAATCATATTAAATCTCAACAACTAGGTAGTGATTTTGTGATGTACAATAAAGCATGCTATATCTGCGGTAGTTTTGAACATTTACATGCTTACTGTGACTATCATGTTGGGAGAAGGGAAGTCCATGGGAATAAAAGGGTGGAGTCTAACAAGTTTCAAAATAATGTGCACCCTAATTCAATCAGAAAAATGATCCCAAGAGCATTTCAACTAAGAAGTGGCCTCAAATCTTTTGCCACTGCAAAAACTGTTAACACTGGTCACCCTAAGTCACCTGTTACAAGTGCAAAATCCAAAACAACTTTTGTAAAATCTGCACAACAGGGAAAAGAACTTTTCAAAATAAAAAGGTTCATTATAATCAACAGTGGGTACCTAAACCAAACCAGCAGTTTCCACTGCTCATTCAAAAGTTCCCACTGCAAGGGTTGTAAAGAAGAAAAGGGGGGCATGGGCAATGTTGTGAAGGCCTCAGCACATTGGGAATGGAAACCTTAAGGAATTACCTCATCAACCATTCCCAAAGGGTGTATCAATGACCTTTGATAGATTTAACTATATTGATACACGAGGCAGATCCAAGTCAATCATGGCTTGGGTCCCCAAAAGAAACTAACTCTTTACTTTATGTGCAGGGAACATCCAAGGACAAGAAGATTAGATCAAGGCTACCAGGATAGTGGATGTTCAAGGCACATGACTAGCAATAAGTCCTATCTCTCAGATTTTGAACATTATGATGGGACAGTATGTCACTTTGGAGGGGGTTAATGGAAAAGTCTTTGGTAAAGAAGCAATCAAAAGCTGGTAACTTGGACTTTGAACTTGTGTACTATGTAAAAGAGCTTAAGTATAATCTTTTTAGTGTGTCACAAATATGTGAGAAGAAGAACAATGTTCTTTTTACCAAAGATATGTGCTTTGTTCTCTCTAAGGATTTTAAGATGCCTGATGAAAGTCAGATTCTTCTTAAAATTTCTAGAAAAGGAAACCTATATAGCTTTGATATGAACAACATTGTTGCTAAAGATGATTATGCTTGCTTTCTTGCAAAGGCCACAATGGATGAATCCATGTTATGGAATAGAAGACTTGGTCATGTTAACTTCAAAACCATTAATAAGATTGTCAAAGATGGTTTGGTGAGAGGCTTACCTCAGAAAAGATTTGAAAATGATCAAACCTGTGTGGCTTGTCTTAAAGGCAAACAACACAGAGCTTCTTGCAGGTCAAAGCTGGTTAAATCTATTGCTCACCCACTTCAAATGCTACATATGGACTTATTTGGTCCTACATCGTGGTGTGAGCAGTTGAATCTAAAGAAATATTGTCTTATAGTGACTGATGATTTTAGAAGGTTTACATGGGTTTTCTTTCTTAGAACCAAGGATGAAACAACTGGCATCCTTAAGATCTTTATCACAGAAGTTGAAAACCAATATGATATAAAAGTTAAAATCATTAGGTGTGTGACAATGGGAACCGAATTTAAGAATAGAGTTATGGATGACTTTTGACAGAGATAAAAGTATTAAAAGAGATTTGTTGCTAGAACTCCTCAACAAAATGGTGTTGCTAAGAGGAGGAACAAAGACACTCTAGAGGCTGCTAGAACCATGCGGGCAGATTTGAAATTGCAATCACTTTTGGGCTGGAAGCGGTTAACACTGCATGTTATGTGCAAAACAAGGTTTTAGTGGTAAAAACAAAGAACTAGACACCTTATGAGTTATTTAGGGGTGACCACTATCCTTGACTTCATGAGACCATTTGGAAGTCATGTATCTATTCTCAATACCATAGATTATCTGGGAAAGTTGGATGAAAAATCTGATGAAGGGTATTTTGTTGGGTATTCCATCATGAGTAAAGCTTTTAGAGTATTCAACTTAAGAACCCAAAAGATTGAAGAGAATCTGCATGTTGAGTTCCTGGAAAACAAAGTAAATCTCAAAGGAACTGGTCCAGAAAGGCTGTTTGATCTTGATACTCTAACCAATACTATGAATTATGTGCCTATCTCTACAGGTACATCTTCTTTTGATTTTTCCATTTTAGAAGAGTTTCTTGATGATGATAAACCAAGCAAGGATCATGCAGAGGATCAAGATGTATTCAGTCTTCCACTTTGGGACTATGCAGATAATGATGATATACCAAAGACTGGAGATGTTCAACCTTCTAATGATTTTGGAAAGGAAGGAAGTAGCAACTTGAATGCTGAAAATTCTAAAAGCAGTGGAAATTCAGATTCCACTGCTAGGACAGAAATTTCCACTGCAACACCAGAAGTGGATATTACAACTCTAATTACAGAGGAAGCTAAAGCCAATGATGTTGAAATCTCAAATATGCCAAGTGAGATTGCAGTTCCTCAGACAACCCACACTTTATTCAAATCCACATCCTCTTGAGAATGTGATTGGGGATATCCATTCACCTGTGAAGACTAGAAGACAAACAAAGCGCCTGACGATATTCATGGATTCATAAGTGAAATATATGAATCTAAGACTCATGAAGGCAAGAATGAATGTCTCTTTATGTGTTTTCTGTCATAAATGGAGCCAAAGAATGTTTACAAGGCGCTTGAAGATGAAAGTTGGGTAGAAGAAATGCAAGAAGAGTTGCTCCAATTCAAGCTTCAAAAGGTTTGGGTGCTTTGTGATTTGCCTTCTGGCAAGAAGGTAATAGTACTAAATGGTTTTTCAGAAACAAGAAGGATGAAAGAGGAATTGTTATCAGAAGCAAAGCTAGGCTTGTGGCTCAAGGATACACTCAAGAGGAGGGTATTGACTATAAAGAAGTGTTTGCCCCAGTTGCACAAATTGAAGCAATCAGGCTGTTCTTAGCCTATGCATCCTTTATGGGCTTTAAAGTCTACCAAATAGATGTAAAGAGTGCTTTTCTATATGGGAAGATTGATGAGGAGGTATATGTTTCACAACCTCCAGGCTTTGAAGACCCTGACTATCCTAATAAAGTTTACAGGGTTGTTAAAGCTTTGTATGGCTTGCATCAGACACCAAGGAAATGGTATGAAACCTTAACTACTTATCTTCCTGATAATGGGTTTCATAGAGGCAGAGTGGATCAAACTTTGTTCATCAAGAAAGACAAGAATGATATTTTGTTAGTTCGAGTATATGTTGATGATATCATTTTTGGATCTACCAAGCCAGAGAGCTAAAGAATTGAGAAGCTAATGAAGGAAGAATTCAAGATGAGTTATATGGGTTAACTCCACATTTTTTTGGGACTTCAGGTACAACAAAGGCCAGATGGTATTTTCATCAATCAAGATAAATATGTGGCTGAGATACTAAGAAAGTTCAAGTTCACTGATGCAAAGTCATCCAACACCCCTGCAGATAAGACTACACATCAACTCTTGAAGGAAAATAGTGCTAAAGCAGTTGATGTACACTTGTACAGGTCTATTATTGGCTCTTTGATGTATCTTACATCATCTAGACCAGATATTATGTTTGCAGTGTGTGCCTGTGCAAGGTTTCAAGTCACTCCCAAGTTCTCTCACTTGACTGCTGTGAAGAAGATTTTCAGATATCTTAAAGCATTTACCACTCTGGGATTATGGTACTCTAGAGATTCTCCTCTAGATTTGGTGACTTACTCAGATAGTGACTATGTTGGAGTTAGTTTGGATAGAAAATCTACAACAGGTAGATGCCAATTTCTTGGCAACAGATTAGTGTTATGGCAGTGCAAGAAACAAAGAATGGTGGCAAATTCATCAACTGAGGCAGAGTATGTAGCTGCTGCAAGTTGCTGTGCTCAAGTTCTATGGCTTCAGAATCAACTTTTGGACTATGGGTACAATTTCAAGAATACTATCATTCACATTGACAATAGCAGTACCATTTGCATTATTAAGAATCCACTTCAACACACAAAGACTAAACATATTGAAATTAGACACCATTTCATAGAACTTGATGACAACTATGCTGATTTATTAACAAAAGGACTTGATGTGGGTAGATTTCAGTACTTGGTAACAAGTATTGGAATGCTAAATCCATAAACGTTTTGTGTCTAATGGTCTTTGGTTGAGTGGAGCTGGAAGTCGCTATGAGTACTACACATTGTTGTATAAGTTTGTATATGTTTTGTCTGTGTTTTTGCTTGTTCAATAACTTTTATACTTGAAAAGGTAAAGGATACACAACAAATGGTTATTGATTCACCATGTCTCAATCAACTAGAATGCGATAGTTGGTAAAGGATCCGTGACGAAAATCCATTTATGGTTAATAGTTTCCCAAAAACTATATGGTTATCAACTCACCATATTCTTTATGATTAAGAGTTTGCTAGTCCATAGCAAACGGCTCATGGTAAAGACATATCAATCCATTGATAGGCGATAGCTTTGCTAAAACTATGATAAAGGGCAGAAAATTTTAAATGTTCTTCTTTACCACTGCTCTTTGAAAATCTTTGTGAAAATATTCCACTGCTAGTTCACAGTTTCCACTGACAGTGTTATTTTTACAACTGTTGTTCTAGCCGTTACAACTGATTGTGTCAATAACTAATTTTCACTAGCCATTGAAAGAAACCACTGATTTCCATATATATATGGTAAAATTTTAAGAAGATTATCTACTTTCTATATTGTTATTTATCCTCTTAAGATAAATATTTTCTAAAGATAGTCTTTCTTGCGCAATAATCTTAAACCCTACCTCTATATATCTTTATCTCTCAATTGGCTAGTAATTCCTTCAATTCATACTGACAAAATACAAATTTTCAACAAAAGATTCTATCGCACATATCACTTTTGCAGATGAGCACAACCAAGTGGCTTACTTGAAGAAATCTAATGAGAAGAGTGGCCGTGTTTTTCACCAGATTGTGGATTTTTTTAATACTACCCATATAAGGTATGCTTTACTTCTTAATCCCACAATCTATATCTCTCAAATCAAACAGTTTTGGACTTCTGCTCAGTCCATAACCATTGAACATAGAGATACACATGAAACAGTGGATGCCCTTAGAGCCACTATGGACGGGGAAACTATAACAACCCGTAAAATTTCAGATTATTATAATAATATTTATCACGTCAGAAAATTCAAATCGGTTATTTTCTGACAGTTGTCAATATTTAAATTTAAAAACGAGAGGTCATCTCGTTTTTTTTAAAATAAGACACCGCACGCACGACACTCGTCCACTAAGTATATGTATATTAATTGTGAAATGTATTAGTGTCCAAGTTAAGATTTAAGCATACATAAGCTTAATCCTTTGTTTCGAGAAGTTATTCCGCATACTGCAGCGCAGTAGCATACAAGATTAAAAATAAATAATGAGATAAGTGAAATATATACATTTTATCATTCAAGAATAATTTACGAGAGAAAACAAGAGGTTATCTCGTGATTTTAGAAAGTCACGGCACCGCACGCATACCTACACTAAATTAATAACGGCAAACAGATATAACCTAAATCTTATGTAATAATAATACCATATTATTACGCTCGTAAAATAGTTTCCAAAAACATAAGTCCTATATTTTTTGGGTACCTGGAAGATACATTTACCTGAGGATTCGACAAAACACGGGGTAGAATCTATACCGCGTCTAATAATAATAAAACAAAATGTTTACCAAAACCCAACCCAACATATGATCTGTCACTTTCCTCTTCATCTTTTCTGCTTCTCTTCCCAAGCTTCACCTACACAAAAGTACGTCCTTTCTATTTTAATGGTCAAACTTAGATGTCTATCTCTATCATCAAACCAAGTTCAGCATGCCTACCACCCATAGCCATCACGCGAGTTCCTCATTCCAAGCTATGGAAAGAAACGAGAGCCAGAAAAGGGTATTACCCTAGGCACAAGGTCAAGAAAGTTAGAAGGCTTCTTTCCTCTCCTTCATCTATACAAGGGTCAAGATTTCAGAAAGTGTCACCCACCTTCTATCCAATCCGAAAAATTAGGGTTCATGCAAATCAAAGGGGGTTTTCTAATTGAGTGGGGGGTTTTGTTAATTGAAGCATAAGGAAGATGCTACAAGTATTTAATCGTACCAATTCGCTTCGAGTCCTCTCCAAGTTGAGCGATTAGGGTTCGGTGTTCATGTCCTTTGTAAGAAATATATTATTGCCATTCTTTTCATTATTAGTTGTTGGAATTAAGATTAATTTTATTTTCAAATTCATAATGGTCAATTTATTTGAGGTTCATGTAATCGAATCTTGTGTTATTGAGATAATATGTTAAATGGTTATGTTTGTCAAAAAAAAATTATTAATATATATATGTTGTTGTTGTTGATAACCGGCAGCCGAGAGCCACAAACAAGCAAGAAACCATGAAACTTTAAAAGATAAACAAAATCTTGAATGTTTATTTTAATTTAAGAAGAGTTTGTTTCAGTATACGTAAAATACCCTACTAGCTTTTTTATTTTTGACTGAATCGAATTTGGATAACAAGTTTGGTTCGGCTTATTTCATGCTTTAGAGCTTGTTGAGTCTCATGCGACCCAAGTCAAATTGCCATAAGCCTCATGAAGTTTTGCTTAAGTGTAATTAGTGTCAAGCCAAAATGACTCGAGTCTCCGACTCCTAGATAACGGCCAAACTAAGTCTCGAGTGAGGTTTTGTGTACGTATTCTCGTATGTAACCTTCCCTTTTAATTACCATCACAAATTTGGCAAAGTATGGTTACTAAGTCCAAACTTGCAAAAACTGAATACTCCTAGTGATACGCGACTAAGTGAAAGCATGCTCCTTTATCTTCAATAAATCACAATATTCAACATAATATGCTTGATTTTCTGGTCCCAAACCTTGTGCAAAAATGCATACTATCACTCCATTGTGTATGATAAAAGTGGCATTGAGCCACTCGGTTATGCAATAAAAGTCCAATAGTTGTTTTGTTAAGGCTATTAGCCCCTTCATCTTGCCATAGTGCTGGTCCAACATATATAGGTTCGGTTGGTTATGAGCCTCGGGCCGCAGCCCGATCATGACACCCCAAATTCATTTGTGTTTTCAATAATAATTCTTGACTTTTATCCGTCACTCATAAATTCATAACATACTTATATATATCATGTCACTTTTAAAATGAATAAAAGATTTTGTATAAGAAAAACTCATATCAAACATGGTTTATAAAGTAGGATTCGGAAAAATGGTTAAGACTTATACTATAGTCTCTACACGACTAGTAACTATAATGTCAACAACGAAGATTCTTCAAAAGCTATATACCTATATTTTCATAACATCATACGTATATAGTGAAATATAACTAAACCTCTCATTGATCGAACGTCCAATCCTTTGTAAAACCTTGTCATATACTAAATATATTCATTTTTTTAGTCAAAATACTTTCATTACAACATTATTTTCAAAACAAGTTTTATATGTCGAAATATACTTGTTTATTTTGAAATAGTGTCTTCAAAACTTGACCCTGACACACGAACAACAACAACAACTACAAAAACATTTAAAAATTTATAAAGCTAGTTTTAAACATGCAGACTAAATATGCCGTACTTAATTAGGTTTCCTGTCAGATGCCGTGCACTATCACTCCTTGGTTCAATTCCCTTTAGACTTCTAATTGCCAAGGTGAGTTTCATAGCCCCTACTTTTACCTGTTTTCATAACTGTTTTGGGGGAGAATACATGCTCGTTTTCACTTAAACTAAATGCTTATTTTACCTAAACAAGTGAATTGTTTACTAAAACTATGCTGAATGACTAAATGCATTATGTGTTTACTTGCCAATTACTTGATTACTTAGATGCATTCTAGTGTAAAGTTAATGCATGCTTTTACATATGGACACAAGTAATTGAAAACTGTTATGCCTGCATGACCGAGTGAACTGGTCACATGACCGATTGTACTGGTTGCATTTGTTATGTACATACATAACCGAATGAATGGGTCACATTGCTGAGTGAACTGGTAATATGACCGAGTGAACTGGTCACTTAATGAAATGAATACTAAACCTTGTGGTCCATAAAACTTTTACAACTAAAATCTATGAACTCACCAGCGTAAGCTGACCCCTTTTAGCATGTATCTTCAGGTTTTGAGGTGATAGCTTATCTTTGGAGGCGCAAGGCAAAGGCATGGCATGGTCATAGATGACTCTAATTTATGTATTGGGACCACCTTTTTATAATGGGCCATTTTCCGCACTAGTCAATATTGTAAACATTGTTTCAAGAATGAATAATAAAAATTTCTTTATAAAAATTAGTTGTTCTATGCTTATGTTGTGATATCAATTTAGTAGCACCCCAATACTTGTGTGCTTCCGCTGAGCCATTTTGGGGGTGTTACAGGTTGGTATCAGAGCCTAGGTTATAGAGAACTGGGTATTTTTAAAACATAGACTATAACCACTTTTACAAAAACTTAACCCTATGACCGACACGTGCCTGCCTGCCAAGCTGATGCCTCACTTGTGATCCTATTGAGATCATACTTGATAAGATACAAGTTTTATCACTGCTCACCTAATTTCATTTTAGGTTATAATTATTCTCCATATACGTATATTTACCTATCACAACACTACACCTTTTCCCTCACATACTTCAAGACAACCTTTAAAAGTATTAGGACATATTACTAGCTTAACTAAGCTAAGTATTTCAAAATTCAATGAACCTCGGTTGAATATAGATTGATCGCCTATATTTAACTAGGGACAGTGGGACATAGCTTGATCACCTATGTCCGACTTAGAGGTGAATTTTGCAATACTTAGGATAGTTATAATAGCGTTATGTCCAGTAAAATTTGATTAATGTTAATATTGTAATAAACATGTAATAAGCCACACATTGGCGTTACACTAAAGCCACTCACTGGCATTCCTTAATCATAAGCCACTCATTCGCATCCCTTAATCACAAGCCACTCACTGGCATTCCTTAATCACAAGCTGCTCACTGGCATTCTTTAATCATAAGTCACTCACTGGCATTCCTTAATCATAAGCCACTCATTGGCATCCCTTAATCACAAGCCACTCACTGGCATTCCTTAATCACAAGCTGCTCACTGGCATTCTTTAATCATAAGTCACTCACTGGCATTCCTTAATCATAAGCCACTCATTGGCATCCCTTAATCACAAGCCACTCACTGGCATTCCATAATCATAAGCCACTCACTGGCATCCCTTAATCGTAAGTCACTCACTGACATCACATTATTATTTCCATATATAGAATATTTCCATGTCACAATCGGGTTATGTTATAGTCACTCCTACCCCAAACCTTACGCTCCATGGACAAACCAAGCCATTCAAGGAGCAACCTTCCAAAACACCTATGAGAAAGATTCCTTAGTGCGGATAGGCAACCAAAAGAACAATAAACCTCTGGCAAAATCTAGAAAGGCACGGTAAATGACATATAATTCCACAGAAACTTGAAAATTTTACGCCCTACCTTGAAAATTTGGTACCTAGAAGCTCCACCCACCTCTTAAGAATAACAGTGCCTACCTTGTTACCCTCCTACAAACAAAAGAGTTGCCACACAAACTATTTTCGATTATCCCACAAACCATTATAATCAAAATACTTCATGAATCACTTCATGAATTATTCTACAAACCAAGTTGCCACCTTACCATTACACCGTAAAGTAAACTACAATTCTGCCCATACCTTACCAAAATAAAGCGTTTTAAGTTAATACCCCATAAACAGAAATGATCAATGTCCCCCTTGGTAGCTAAATCCTGACCTTAGGATGTATCCCGCACCTCTGCCTAAAACAATAGAAAATAATGAGGTTTACCAACCATTAAACCTCCAACCCTACCCAACTTAGACAACTAAACCCTACTCATAGCTATGGGTAAATGTTATATCCTGCTACACATCCTTGCTACAATATAGTTTCCAAATTGGAGGATTCCCCTTTAGAATCCAACAATAATACTTTCCAAATCCCTCGTTAAAATGAGACAAAATGCTGAAACACTAAAAGTTTCGCAAACTTCCCTGTACACCCCATAATTAAGAACCGGTTTTACAATCTTTTACAAATGTGTCATTTTTACACATTATTGATTTTGAAATCTGGTCTTAGTCAAAACTTGTGTAAACATTTATTCGAATGAAAAATTCAAAAACAAATGTTTCCCCACCCCTTAAAGAAGAAAACACACAAACCCGTAGCAAACTTTAAGAATTAACCACTATACTTTAGAATCATTAAATACCAGAAATCGGTACGTTTTATCATGGGAATTTAGAGATTCTCACACTAACACAATAGTGAAACCTCATAACATCAAGAAGTAGAACCTTCACCTAATGAACCTACCCTAGAAAATCATGGCTCCTCAGATAGAGGATGTGTTGTTGACATAACACCTAGGTACCCATACCCAAAGAGGAAACCTTAGAACAACCTAGGGAAAATTCAAAACTTGTTCCAAATACCACCACCTCGTTCCCGACACCCTATCGGGTAACGTAAATTGAGATCTAGGACAGATATCCTATAAGGTGGGTAGACTATAACAACCCGTAAAATTTTGTATTATTATAATAATATTTATCACGTCAGAAAATTCAAATCGGTTATTTTCTGACAGTTGTCAATATTTAAATTGAAAGACGAGAGGTCTTCTCGTTTCTTTTTAAAATAAGACATCGCACGTACGATACTCGTCCACTAAGTATCTGTATAATAAATCAGAAATTTATTATTGTCCAAGTTAAGATTTAAGCATGCATAAGCTTAATCCATTGTTTCGAGAAGTTATTCCGCATACTGCAGCGCAATAGCATACAAGATTAAAGATAAATAATGAGATAAGTGGAATATATACATTTTATCATTCAAGAATAATTTACGAGAGAAAACAAGAGGTTATCTCGTGATTTTAGAAAGTCACGGCACCGCATGCATACCGACACTAAATTAATAACGGCATACAGATATAACCTAAATCTTACGTAATAATAATACCATATTATTACGCTCGTAAAATCATTTCCAAAAACATAAGTCCAATATTTTTCGGGTACCTGAAAGGTACATTTACTCGAGGATTCGACAAAACACGGGATACAATCTATACCGCGTCAAATAATAATAAAAAAAAAAATGTTTACCAAAACCCAACCCAACATATGATCTGTCACTTTCCCCTTCATCTTTTCTGCTTCTCTCCCCACGCTTCACCTACATAAATGTAGGTCCTTTCTCTTTTAATGGTCAAACTTAGATGTCTATCTCTATCATCAAACCAAGTTCAGCATGCCTACCACCCATAGCCATCACGCGAGTTCCTCATTCCAGGCTATGGAAAGAAGCGAGAGCCAGAAAAGGGTATTATTCTAGGCACAAAGTCAAGAAAGTTAGAAGGCTTCTTTCCTCTCCTTCATCTATACAAGGGTCAAGATTTCAGAAAGTATCACCCACCTTCCATCCAATCCGAAAAATTAGGGTTCATGCAAATCAAAGGGGGTTTTCCAATTGAGTGGGGGTTTTGTTAATTGAAGCATAAGGAAGATGCTACAAGTATTTAATCGTACCAATTCGCTTCGAGTCCTCTCCAATTTGAGCAATTAGGGTTCGGTGTTCATGTCCTTCGACCCACTCTTGGGTTCATTGTAAGAAATATATTATTGCCATTCTTTTCATTATTAGTTGTTGGAATTAAGATTAATATTATTTTCTAATTCATAATGGGCAATTTATTTGAGGTTCATGTAATCGAATCTTGTGTTATTGAGATAATATGTTAAATGGTTATGTTTGTCAAAAAAATTATTAATATATATATGTTGTTGTTGTTGATAACCTGCAGCTGAGAGCCACAAACAAGCAAGAAACCATGAAACTTTAAAAGATAAACAAAATCTTGAATGTTTATTTTAATTTAAGAAGAGTTTGTTTCAGTATACGTAAAATACCCTACTAGCTTGTTTATTTTCGACTGAATTGAATTTCGATAACAAGTTTGGTTCGGCTTGGTTCATACTTTAGAGCTTGTTGAGTCTCATGCGACCCGAGTCAAATTGCCATAAGCCTCATTAAGTTTTTCTTAAGTGTAATTAGTGTCAAGCCAAAATGACTCGAGTCTCCGACTCCTAGATAGCCGGCCGAGACACTAAGTCTCGAGTGAGGTTTTGTTTACGGGCCGTATTCTCGTATGTAACCTTCCCTTTTAAAATTACCATCACAAATTTGGACAAAGATGATTTTCTGGTCCCAAACCTTGTGCAAAAATGCATACTATCACTCCATTGTGTATGATAAAAGTGGCATTGAGCCACTCGGTTATGCAATAAAAGTCCAATAGTTGTTTTGTTAACGGGCTATTTAGCCCACTTCATCTTGCCATAGTGCTGGTCCAACATATATAGGTTCGGTTGGTTATGAGCCTCGGGCCGCAGCCCGATCATGACACCCCAAATTCATTTGTGTTTTCAATAATAATTCTCGACTTTTATCCGTCACTCATAAATTCATAACATACTTATATATATCATGTCACTTTTAAAATGAATAAAAGATTTTGTATAAGAAAAATTCATATCAAACATGGTTTATAAAGTAGGATTCAGAAAAATGGTTAAGACATATACTATAGTCTCTACACGACTAGTAACTATAACGTCAACAACGAAGATTCTTCAAAAGCTATATACCTATATTTTCATAACATCATATGTATATAGTGAAATATAACTAAACCTCTCATTGATCGAACGTCCAACCCTTTGTAAAACCTTGTCATATACTAAATATATTCATTTTTTTAGTCAAAATACTTTCATTACAACATTATTTTCAAACAAGTTTTATAAGTCGAAATATACTCATTTATTTTGAAATAGTGTCTTCAAAACTTAATGCCAACACACGAACAACAACAACAACAACAACAAAAACATTTAAAAATTTATAAAGCTAGTCCTAAACATGAAGACTAAATATGCCGTACTTAATTAGGTTGCGTATCGGATGCCGTGCACTATCACTCCTTGGTTCAATTCCCTTTAGACTTCTAATTGCCAAGGTGAGTTTCATAGCCCCTACTTTTACCTGTTTTCATAACTATTTTGGGGGAGAATACATGCTCGTTTTCACTTAAACTAAATGCTTATTTCACCTGAACAAGTGAATTGTTTACTAAAACTATGCTGAATGACTGAATGCATTATGTTTTTACTTCCCAATTACTTGATTACTTAGATGCATTCTAGTGTAAAGTTAATGCATGCTTTTACATATGGACACAAGTAATTGAAAACTGTTATGCCTGCATGACCGAGTGAACTGGTCACATGACCGATTGTACTGGTTGCATTTGTTATGTACATACATGTCCGAATGAATGGGTCACATTGCCGAGTGAACTGGTAACATGACTGAGTGAACTGGTCACTTAATGAAATGAATACTAAACCTTGTGGTCCATAAAACTTTTACAACTAAAATCTATGAACTCACCAGCGTAAGCCCCCTTTTAGCATGAATCTTCAGGTTTTAAGATGATAGCTTATCTTTGGAGCCGCAAGGCAAAGGCATGGCATGGTCATAGATGACTCTAATTTATGTATTGGGACCACCTTTTTATAATGGGCCATTTTCTGCACTAGTCAATATTGTAAACATTGTTTCAAGAATGAATAATAAAAATTTCTTTATAAAAATTAGTTGTTCTCTGCTTATGTTGTGATATCAATTTAGTAGCACCCCAATACTTGTGTGCTTCCGCTGAGCCATTTTGGGGGTGTTACAGTAACTATTGATGTTACTGAGGCATCCTTGAGGAGAATTCTCCAATCGGATGATCTCAATGGTATCATCACATTACTTATGCCCAAAATTCATACACATCTTTCATCCATGGGGTATGATACCACTGACTAAAAGGCTACTTTCAAAAAGAGTGGTTTTTGTCCCCATTGGAGATTTTTGATACCCATTCTTTTGCATTGCCTAAGTCCTAAGAAAACTTCTTATGAACAATTCAGTTCAACCATGGCTTACCCTTTGGTTTGTCTAGCTTTAGATAGGACTTTTAATTGGTCAAAATATATTTTTCAAAGTATGCAAGGCAATGTAAAGAGTTAAACAAAATATTTGATGTATCCAAGTTTTGTGCAAGCAGTGCTAAATGAGTTTCAACTGCAACCCCATACTAATGTTTATAAAATCCGTTGCCTCAAGCCTAAAGTTTTTCAAAACATGAACAAAGATGGCAATATGATTTTTACACCTCTCTTTCCTCAAATGCTTGCAAAGATTTCACTAGAACAAAACTCTCCCATAATCTCTGTTCCAAATATTGATTATACTCCACATGTTTCTCACACCTATGAGAGGAGGCACAAACAACCAACTTCTCTCATTACAACACATCATGTTTCTGAACCTTTTGGTCTAGGAACAAGTAGTGGTGGTTCTAGACTTCAACCTAGTCCAACTATGGAGGAATCTGAGCCATTGCCCCATGATTCACCTCTCCCAATAGGTTACACAGTTGGAAGTGATGAGGGTAGTGGGAAACAATTGGAATTGATGGTTTTGTGTAACAAATTAGCCAAGTAGGTTGAATCTCTACAAAAGGACCTGGCACATGTAAAGGAGCAGCATGCCAAGGACATAACACACTTGCAAGAGGAGATTCAGACCTTGAAAGAAGAGTTGCAGGGGTTAAAAAGGAAGACGAAAACTGCAAGGCTAGTGATATCATCTTCATCCTCACCTAATGATGGTGATTCAGCTGATTTTGATCAATATTTGGGAAATTCTCCCAAACAGGGGAGGAAAACAGATACTGGAACTCAGGGGAGGAGGATTGATTTTGAAGATGAAGGTGTTTCTAGTAAAGGTGCAGAGGGAGCTGATACTCAAGAAGAGCAATTGGATCAAGACATTTTTAGTACTGCAACTGATGATTTTACCACTGATCCAATTTCCACTGCAGAGCCAAATATTCTCACTGCTGGACATGATATTGCCACTGCAAGTGAAGAAATTGATAAACTGAAGAAAGACATAGGTAAAGCTATTATGCAAAGCAAGGAGCAAACAACAAGAAAGGTTTCAAAGAAAGTACAAATTCAGATTGCTCATGATGCTAAAGTTGCAAGAAAGATTAATGAAGAAGAAGTTGCTGAAAAGAGAATGCTTGAAGAATTGGAGATTGCAAGCTTTATGGAGGCTAAAAGGCTAGATAGAATGGAAGATCCAATAAAAGATCCACTTTCCACTGTTCCGCCTACAAGATTAAGAGAGAAGACTCCAGAGTTCAGCTATGTACCTATTGAAGATGAAATTGATTTCTTGATTGCAAATGATCCAGTGATCAAGAAGAAAGCAATTGACCTAGTGGCTGATAAGTCTTTAACTGAAGATCAAAGAACAGCACAGTTAAAGGACTTTAATCAAATGAAGAATAATCAAGCACTTCAAGATGCTATTGTTTTAGTCAAGAAGGGCCAAAAGAAACCAAGACAACCAAAAAAGGCACAGGTGATTTCAATGATGAAAGATTATTGTTGCAAGGTTGGTGGTTGGAAAAGACATCAATTCAAAGGAATGCCTGATGATAAAGTTGAAAGTATCTACTACAGATTTCAAAGACAAGATAAATACTTTATTCCAATGGACTCTGAAGAAGAAGCAAGAAGGTATCCTAATTTGAAGAGAAAGGCCAAAGATAGTGAATCTCAGACATCTAAGAAGACAAAGTTTGTTGAAGAACAAGAAGTTCCAACTGAGAAGTTTACTGAAGAAGAACTGACTGAGATGATTGTGATAGAATAAGAAGATTTCTACCCTGAACCATTGCAAGTTAGACATCCTATCATTGACTGGGAAGTTTTTACTGCTAGCAACTTTTCTCCAACATGGAAGATTACAAGGCTAGGTGGTGAAACTTCATCATTTATTCAGTTTGAAGATCTCATCAAAGCTTTTGATACAGATGATCTTGATACACTATGGAAGTTAGTTCAAGAAAGGTTTGATGCTGAAGATTTTAAAGATATGAAGGAGAAGCAGTTATGGGTTAATCTTAGAAGGATCTATGAACCAGATGTTAATGATGATTTCTAGAAATTCTCATGTTCATGTCCTGGTACTAAATGGTTCTACTATGATTCATGTGAAGTTCATCATGTTTCTACAGCAAATGGAGTAGATGCATTCATGCTTGTTGAGAAAGAATATCTACTTAGAGCTGGAACTCTCATTGTGATGCTGTGTACTACTATAAGAGTTCATGAAGATAGTGAGAAGGTCAGAGCATTGTTACACAGGCTTTAAGATCAATGTTCAAGAGCTATTCAAGCATTGAGAAGAAGATGAAGTTTTTGAAAGAATTCCCCAAATCCTTGCCGATAATGAAGATTGAAGAAACTTATTGATTTGCAGAGAAATCATAAGTTTACGGGAGGATTGTTGGGAATAATATTAACAATTACCACTGATAGTCTTGTGGTTAACACTGCTGATGCTTACACTAGCAGTGGAAACTCATTACCACTGCCAGTACAAATATTACCACTGCTATTAAGATAAATGTTATGTATCCGTGTATTGATAAGTATAGAAAAGATTTTGTGTATATTCTATATTGTTAGGTTTATACTTATCTTGTAAAGGACTCCTTGTGCTATAAAAGGAGATCCTAGGTCATTGCTAAGCATACGTATTATTCATATTAGCTTCAAGGTGTAACCCTAGTGATAAGCAAGATCACTCGTATTATTTCTTAATAATATTGGAGCTTTGTGTTTCTTGTTCTTACTTATATTATAACATATAATCTGTCTTCAAAGTATTACTAAGTATATTCCGCGTGCTTAGTAATATAACTCAAAATATCACTAACACAAGGTGTGTGTTCAGGTCCATCAAACTTGGATTTTATATGGATCATCTGGTGTACATCATGTCTATACAAGCATACATGATTGGTTTATGCTATTGGATAAGGAGTATTCACTCATAATGAAGACAATGATAGCAATGTTATCTTCAAGGTTAAAGACTGAAAAGATAATGAAATAGCAAGAAACTTAGTGAGCAAGATCTTCATTCAAGCTCAGAGACCAAGCAAACCAAGCAAGTTGGTGTTTGCAAAATTCCGTAACATCATGAAGAACAAGACTTATTCAAGAAACTTGCTGATTTGCAAAGAAATAACAAGTTTAGGGGAGGATTGTTGGGAATTTAGCAAAGACAGTTTGTACTGCCAAGGTTAAGTGTTAGTACTGTCAGGCTTAACTGTTGGACTGCAAGAAAAATGAACTAGCAGTACAAACTACCGATACAAATAGTTAGTACTGCTTATTAGATTTTGTAAAGTCGTTTAGATAATTATAGAAAAGATTCTATAAGATGTATATTGTATAAAAACTTATTGTAAACCTAATAGGACTCCTTAGCCTATACAAGGAGGTCCTAGGTTAGATTTAGAGTAAGAGTTATTCTAGAGTCGATCAGTTCAAGGTTCTGTAACCCAAATACTTTTGAGTATTTGTATTAATATTATGAAGTGTTTCGTGAGAAACAAATTGTGTTAAGTATTCTCTTTGTCATTAAACATTAAATTCCGCATAATGTTTAAGCTTTATTACAAGACAGCTTGCTATACTTTGTTTGTGTTAGATTTATCTAGCTCAATCAATTTGATCAATTGCTCAACTGGGATCAACATAATGTAAACTAACCTAGAGACAAGAGTGGATTAAGTTCTTATGAATCTTTCTTGGAGAATTGAGTGATCTTTCAATTGATGATAAGGCAATAAGCTAGAACACAATAAGATAGTAGACTTACAAGGTAGTGAGAAAAGAAATTAGATAGACATAATGTTTTGAAAGAGGTGAGGAAATAACTGTGATTGAGGTGGGAATGTATAGACAAACCAAGAAAATCCAAACCAGCACGGCATGCTGGTTCACACACTAGCGCGCTACCCAGCGGATCAACCACGTCTAAATTTTTTGTAAGCTTTCTTTTGATCACTCTATTAGCCTCAACTTTTGTTAAACCCCAAAGTGGGGGAAAAGAGGGATTAAAGTGTTATATTTTAAATGTGTATGAGAGGGAAATGTCTACTGAATATATAAGGGAGGGAGGTGGCATGTTTCCAGATCACATATATATATGGAATACGAGTGTGTAGGAAGCTAGTGAGCATATGAGAGTGTAGAATAGAGTGATGTGGATAATTTTAAAAACACATACTTGAAAGACTGTGTGGATTGGTGCGCGCACGCGCGTGACAATTCAATTTGAAAACTAAAATGAAGAGTTTAGAGATGGTTATAGAAGGCATAGATGTGTAAGAGTGTGATGTGGTGATTGACAAGGATTTAAAACGTGCATTTTTAGGGGGTTATTTAACCTCTAAACTCATGAATTTGTGATCAATTATTGCCCTAAATTTTTCCTTTTCATATTTTAGGTACTCGGGATGCAAAAGCTATAAGTAGACATGTTTTGGGTTACATTGGACAAAAAAAAAAAAAAAAAAAAAAAGACCAAGTCAGAAAAGAAGTCAGGAAAGGAGCCCTAATGGCATCACAAGCTACAACGTGACGCCCTCATATGCAAATCAAGATGATATTCTAGATTAAATTGTACACATGATGGTTCAGCCTTTTGTGACGGTCAAGAGCTGACGATTTCACTCCCTACAAAGTGACGGCGTCATAGGTACAAATCGACGGCATCACAATGACAACTTGCACAAGACGAAACCCTAATGATGGTGAGCTGACGTCGTGACAACTACAAAGTGACGTCTTCACATCTATATACCTAGATATATTTTTTGTAGACATTTTATTCATAGTAACATGTATTTGGGAACAGTTTGGAAGACAAAATTATGTAGTTTAGTTAGGGTTTTTACAGCCTTTAACTCCATGGTTAGTTGAAGTTAAGTTATTCCTCTTTAATCATACAATATGTCTATGTGTTTTTCGATTATATGTGTTTCTTTTATTTTAATTAACATGTTTGTCTAGGTTAATTAGTGTTTGCTTGGATTGAATGAAACCTGGTTATTGATTATTAATTGTCGTCTATTATTTAATTGGTTGTCTTACGTTAGGAGTAGGAAAACTAGCTTATTCAACCATTTATTAGCTTGTAAATTCGACTAAACGCTTTTATAAACTAGAGTGCACTTGTTATATTATTCGTTGTATTTATTATGTGAATTGCGGCTTATTTATAGTAAGAGTTTCTAGGGAGATGACATATTGTCACTTGTAGATCTAGGGACTGTTAAAGGAGACTTATACATTCAAGAGTTAAGAAATTTGGCACCACCCTATGACAATAAAGGAATACAACACGCTAATTTAACAAGGACGTGACAATTAGGCTAATTAATAAGAGATAACTGGGGAGTAAAAATAATCTTAGAAAACATATTTTTCCCATCATACGAGTTAACAAATTTAATTTTCTTGAAATTAGTTTAATTTAGTTTTAATTAGTTTAATTAAGAAGTTTGAAAACCCAATCTTCAAACCCCAAGATTTTACTTGCTTTTATAAAACATAAATACAAAAAAATCTATAAAACCCCCAATTTCGTGATATGCAGCGGAATTCAAACTAGGGGTTACTCGACGGCACAACAATTATAATAATAGAAAACAATCTCTATTTGTGTCGTTTTAAAAAATTTATCATTTGAATTATATAAATATCAGAGTTTACAAAATGAAGTCCCAGTAGTTTCGCAATTTATTGAATAAGTTTTTGAATGATAATAAAATTTATAGCCTTCTAGATTATATGTGCCATCCTCATTCATTATGGACCTGAGACAAACATGCTAAATGTGTCAACGCAAAGGTTGGTGAGTTTATTGAGTTTATAAGTAAAACAGTTGATTTCAATAGTTTCAAGTTTGGGCGATAATTGCAATAAATACAAATATCGATAAAATGAGTAGTGGGTTACGTTGTTTTACACCTATAGTTTGCTTGTTTTCCCTAACCGGGTCAAAAGTTGAGTGAATTCCTAGTGTTTATATAATAATCTGTTAAACACAAGTTTCAAGTTTAATAGACAATGGGCCACATTGTCGCACCCATAATAAATTCAGTAGTTGCAATATAGTATCATGATTACAGTACCGTATTATTGCTCTAAGTCTCAAGAAGATCAAACATTCACAGTGGATGATGTCATAAAAATGACGTAGGTTACAGACATCGTAGTGATGATGTGAGCAACAGTGCCCTCGGGTAGGAGCTTGAAATTCTCCTATTTGTTCTAAAATAAAGTGCATTTGGTTACCTATCCAGCTAACCAAATGGAGCGTCAACTGCCAATAGATTTATTCACTATATTTGCTTTTACTTGTAAGTGATTAATGGCTCATGATATGAGGGACTTTTAGTGTCAACCATGTAAACTTAGGCAATATCAACCAGGATAGCATACAGAGAAATACTTGTGTTGAATATGTAATAAGTTTCAATAATCAAATAGACTATTTCATCAAGCGAGTAAAATGTTTATGATAAGCGAGTAAAATCTGTAAGTAAAACGATCATGTATCTCCCCCAAAGAGTTTAAAAATAAGTAAAAGAGGAGCTATGACTCACCTTGGTGATACAATAGTCTGATTTGTAAAAAAATCGAGTTTGGAGAATAACTGCTTCGAAACGTGACCTAGTGGATATCTCAAGTCTCATTTTGTATGATCACGATTTTAGATAATAATGTGTAATGATATATCTTGTTTGTATTGTTGATGATTATATGTTAAACCTTTGGTGAAATTAGAATAACACGCATGGTTGAACGAGAAATATACCAATGATAAGATTTATAGTTTTGAAGTCTCAAAAGTTAGTGGATGATAAATTATATTCTATCATATTTCATTTTTAGGGCACGATCGATCATTAACGATATATAAATCGACTCCTAGAGTTTTGACAACATTTACCCTTAAAGCTTTTTAACGATTGTATTAATGGTCCTTATTTCAAATCGATGACGTTTTTAATTTGAAAAAGGGCATGGCATGTTATGGATTATTACAATAAGCTATATTATGTTGTCACACCCCAAATTACGTTTTGCGGTGGAATGGAATTCACGGGGATTGGCTGTCATAGCATCATTCTGTAGATATATTGAACGACCTAAAGTGTGGTTTGGAAAACACATCGTTTGATTTAATAAAACAATCAGAGTTTACAAAGTTTAGGTCCCAAATGAAAATCAACTTGTGGAGGAAATAAGTTTGTACAATTCAAGCGATGTTTTAAAGTCGTAAAAAACCAAGTGAGGCGAGTCGTCATCGACTTCATGATGTGTCCAAATGCATGCCATGAAGTGAATGCCTTAGATACCCGAGATAAAACATGCTAAAAGTGTCAACACAAGGTTGAGTGAGTTCATAGAGTTTGTGTTGAAATGTAAAGCCTTTCAAAATGGTTTATGCGGCAAGGCATTGTAAATCCACTGAGTTCAAGTTCGCCCATACAAATTTACAACCCTGTGTGTTCACAACCTTATTTGCCAAAATGTATATAGTTTATGTTCAAACACATGATGTCAAATGAATTCACATAATAGTGCATGAATTAATGTATCAATAGTTCAATGAAAATCCCAAGACATTCAGCTCAATGATGTTCCCAAGACATTTAGCTCAATGATAATCCCAGAGACATTGACTCAATGATAATCCCAAGACATTCAACTCAATGATAATCCCAAGACATTCCATGATTTATGATATAGGATATGACTAAACATTGATTGATTAAGCGGTAGTTTCAAATAATCAAGATAGTCATAAAAATAGTTGAGCATGTATCTCCCCCAAAAGTAATTCAAAACAATTAAAAGAGTAGGGCTATGACTCACTTGATGAATTGGTATGATGACAAGTGAGAATACACTGAAATGTATGATACTTTAACCTGACCTATTATGAATGATATGATCGTGTGAGTTATGATGAAATCTTATGCATGCATTTCGTATGTTATTTATACCATTAGTGAGTTTTGAAAATAATACTATCATTCGAAAAAAAAACTCTTTTGGCGTCTGACCATTCTTAAATAACTTTACAAGTATTTACGTCAAAATGTCATCCTACAATAGTTTCTTAATGATTTATTGTAAAATTTTAACCTTTAAATTAAAATAAAATAATGTCGTTGGAAATTTCATAAAGTGTGAAAATGGCCTCGAACATAAAGATAATAGAGGTTAAATATGGTGATTTTGTCCAAATGTGG
The DNA here is from genome assembly GCA_910596185.1 of Chrysanthemum makinoi. Taxonomy (NCBI): domain Eukaryota; kingdom Viridiplantae; phylum Streptophyta; class Magnoliopsida; order Asterales; family Asteraceae; genus Chrysanthemum; species Chrysanthemum makinoi. The sequence continues at coordinate 115,938,439 of OU343220.1, read as the reverse complement.
TTTAAAATGAGTTTCGGCCAAGTTTAAGCAACCGTAAATAATTTATTACAACTCCGCTATACAAACGGTTGGTCATTTTGAAATAATATGCTTGGTGATCTCGATTTTATTAGAAGACATCTTGTTACAAAAGTTCACGTCATCGTTAAAATAGCCTTCAATATGGTCACTTGTTTATCAAAGTACTTACTTGTCTAATAAAATAATATAGTTTCTTAAATAATAAAGTTCGGCAATTTTGTAAAAGCGTGTATATTTTAGTCGTTACAAATCCGTTTTCTCATTATAGTCCTAAGCGTATCAAAGTATACTAATATATTTTTTATAAGTCGAAATAATTTATAAAGCTTAAGACTCGTTTTTGACTCGTACAAAACAAAAATAGTGTGCTGAAATTTTCAGGAAATATATATTTCGTCGTCAAACTTGAAAAATTCATAACTTCTTGTTTATAGCTCGTTTTAATCCGTTCAGCTGACCACAGTTCGTTTTAAAGTATATTTTTTAAATATCTAGGCCAAAAATTCATGTCTACTGTCGGATTTTCCAGATTTACAAAATACAATCAGACCCTTTTTATACTTTAATGAAAGAGTTTTTTCATTACTAAACCTATTCCATCCCTTCAAAACAACTCCAAAGCTATTCTAATCCTACCATACACCTTCTTAGGGTGTCATGGGTTCTTAGACATCATCAAGACCAATATATAACAAGGGATAAATTATAGGATGACTTTTATATATAAATCTCTAAAAACAATGTAAAATGGTATAAATAATAAGTCTTGCATGTTTGCAAAAAATGATGAAATACATATGAAATGATAATGAAAGATGTAAAATGAAAATGATATGCTTACTAGTTACTTGATGAGGTGATAAGGACAAGGATTAAACCTAAACACTCTAGGTTTTTATTTCAAAACCTAAACAAGAGTGTATACTAGATTGTTTTAAACTTGATTTGAAGATTTTTGGTGAAGATCTCCTTCACCATGTAACGGTTTGTAGATGAAAAAAAGGAAGAGAAATACTTGACTTTTACTTTGAAATAATGTGATGTATGTGTAAGAAAATTTGGATTGTAGACATATACAAAGAAGAAAAATTTTACCAACCATTAATGAACCACCTCCATTTTGACGCCAAGGGGAATGAATTTACAATACATATATTTTTTTTTTTTCTATTTATAATGTATGTATAATTGTGTATGTAAATGAAATTAAGTAAAGGTACTTGTAACATTTGTGGAATTAGGGTAGTTTTAGTTAAAAATAAACTTTAATGGATCAAAGTAAAGTATATTGAGATCATATAAATTGTAAAGATACATTTCTTGTAAAATTTGAGTGATATAATAATTATCGTGTAGTTTTAAGAAAAGCGTCGTAATAATATAAATTTAACGATTTATATACAAAATAAATTTAAAACACTAGGTAAACTCAAAATATTATTTTATAAACTAAATGTAAGTATAAAAATATGTCGGGATCATTTTTGGAAGTATTGGATTAAATGTTCAAAATAATAACTACAGCGATAACGTTTATTTAATATGAAATTCTGGCGTTTAATGTGAAATGCAATGTCATGAATGAACTAACATGATGCAAATGATGTTAATGAAATGTAGACTAAACTTAGTCCATATGAAATGTTAGTGATGATGATCATGAATTAGTAGCTAAACCATTAAGGATTCTGTAATTTGGAACACGCAAACCCTAGTTCACGATAAATGATGAAATGGTGAAGCATGAATTGTTTTGAAAATGACACGAAATTGAGTTGTCACATTAAGCCCATCAAAAGAATTCCGGTCCACGTCGGTTAGATGTTAATCTCCAGGTTGAGGTTTGATGAGGCAAAGCCTTCCCATTCTCGAAGAAACCCTCAAAAGACATTTTTGGTAACCGATTTTTACTTAATCTCACAACTCATCAAACAAGAACTGTCATGAGATTAGGCTAAATCGGTTTTGATATAGTCTTTTGAAAATTTATTTCGATCATAAATTGACTTACACATATAAGACTAATACTCCCTTCATTGCATGATTCTTCCTGAATTAGACATAGGTGATCAGGCTATGTATAATTTAGAAGTAACTATGCAATGCTTGGACTAATCGACTCATATGTTGTTTGGTGTTAAGTCATAAACCCGCATGTAAAGTGAATATGCACTTATGATGAAATGATGAGATGCTATGATGATGTAGTTATAGTCTAGGTCAATGATGCAACCTAGTTCTCTATAACAAGCTCGATGCCTCTGTCACACCCCAAATTACATTTTTTGCGTGAATGGAATTCACGGGATTGTATGTAGCATCACAATTCTGAGATATATTGAACGACCTAAAGTGTCGTTTGGAAAAAACACATCGTTTGATTTAATAAAACAATCAGAGTTTACAAAAGATAGGTCCCAAATGAAAATCAACATGCGGAAATAAGTTTGTACAATTCAAGCGATGTTTTAAAGTCGTAAAACCCAAGTGAGGCAATTCGTCATCGCGACTTCATGATGTGTCCAAATGCATGCCATGTAGTGAATGCCTTAGATACCTGAGATAAAACATGCTAAAAAGTGTCAACACAAAGGTTGAGTGAGTTCATAGAGTTTGTGTTGAAATGTAAAGCCTTTCAAAATCGTTTATGCAGCAAAGGCATTGTAAATCCACTCAGTTCCAAGTTCCGCCCATACAAAATTTGCAACCTGTGTGTTCACAACCCACTGCCAAAATGTATATAGTTTATGTTCAAACACATGATGTCAAATGAATTCACATAATAGTGCATGAATTAATGTATCAATAGTTCAATGAAAATCCCAAGACATTATTCCGATGATGTTCCCAAGACATTTAGCTCAATGATAATCCCAAGACATTACTCAATGATAATCCCAAGACATTAGGTTCCATGATTTATGATATAGGATATGACTAAACATTGATTGATTAGCGGTAGTTTCAAATAATCAAGATAGTCATAAAAATAGTTGAGCATGTATCTCCCCCAAAAGTAATTCAAAACAATTAAAAGAGTAGGGGCTATGACTCACTTGATGAATTGGTATGATGACAAGAGTGAGTACACCGAAATGTAGCGTGATACTTTAACCTTGACCTATTATGAATGATATGATACGTAATGAGTTATGATGAAATGTTATGCATGCATTTAGTATGTTATTTATACCATTAGTGAGTTTTGAAAATAATACTTATCGTCGAAAATACTCGGCGTCTTGACCATTCTTTAATTACTTTACAAGTATTTACGTCAAAATGTCATCCTACAATAGTTTCTTAATGATTTATTGTAAAATTTTAACCTTTGATAAGTAAAATAATGTCGTTGGAAATTTCAAAGAAAGTGACGAAAATGGCCTGAACATAAAGATAATAGAAGGTTAAATATGGTGATTTTGTCCAAAATGTGGTTTTAAAAAGGTTTACGGCCAAAGTTTAAGCAAGTAAATAATTTTATTACAACTCCGCTATACAGCGGTTGGTCATTTTGAAAAATATGCTTGGTGATCTCGATTTTATTAGAAGACATCTTGTTACAAAAAGTTCTACGTCATCGTTAAAATAGCCTTCAATATGGTCACTTGTTTATCCGTAACACTTGTCTAATAAAAATAATATAGTTTTCTTAAATAATAAAGTTACGGCAATTTTGTAAAAACGTGTATATTTTAGTCGTTACAAATCCGTTTTCTACGTATTATCGTCCTTAGCCGTATCAAAGTATACTAATATATTTTTGATAAGTGAAATAATTTATAAAGAAAGCAAGACTTCGTTTTGACTCATTACAAAACAAAAAATAGTGTGCTGAAATTTTCAGGGCCGATATATATTCGTCGTCAAACTTGAAAAATTCATAACTTCTTCGTTATAACTCGTTTTAATCCATTTGGCCACGGATCGTTTTAAAGTATATTTTCGAAATATCTAGGCCAAAATTTTATGTCTACTGTCGGATTTTCCAGATTTACAAAATACAATCAGACCCTTTTTAATACTTGTCGAAAAGAGTTTTTATCGTACTAAACCTATTCCAATCCCTTCAAAACAACTCCAAAGCTATTCTAATCCTACCATACACCTTCTTAGGGTGTCATGGGTTCCTAGACATCATCAAGACCAATATATAACAAGGGATAAATTATAGGATGACTTTTATATATAAATCTCTAAAAACAATGTAAAAATGGTATAAATAACCATAAGTCTTGCATGCTTGCTCAAAAAAAAAATGATGAAATACATATGAAATGAAAATGAAAGATGTAAAATGAAAATGATATGCTTACTAGTTACTTGATGAGGTGATAAAGGACAGGGATTAAACCTAAACACTCTAGGTTTTATTTCAAAACCCAAACAAGAGTTAATATACTAGATTGTTTAAACTTGATTTGAAGAATTTTGGTGAAGATCTCCTTACCTGTAAACTGGCGGTTTTGTAGATGAAAAAGGAAGAGAAATACTTGACTTTTACTTTGAAATAATGTGATGTATGTGTAAGAAAATTTGGAGTGTAGACATATACAAAGAAGAAAAATTTTACCAACCATTAATGAACCACCTCCATTTTGGCCTTAAGGGAATGAATTTACAATACATATATATATTTTTTTTCTATTTATAATGTATGTATAATTGTGTATGTAAATGAAATTAAGTAAAGGAATACTTGTAACATTTATGGAATTAGAATAGGTTTTATAGTTAAAAATAAACTTTAATGGATCAAAGTAAAGTATATTGAGATCATATAAATTGTAAAAATACATTTCTTGTAAAATTTGAGTGATATAATAATTATCGTGTAGTTTTAAGAAAAGCGTCGTAATAATATAAATTTAACGATTTATATACAAAATAAATTTAAAACACTAGGTAAACTCAAAATATTATTTTTATAAACTAAATGTAAGTATAAAAATATGTAGGGATAATTTTTGGAAGTATTGGATTAAATGTTCAAAATAATAACTTACACGATAGCGTTTATTTAATATGAAATTTACGCGTTTAATGTGAAATGCAAAGTCATGAATGAACTAACATGATGCAAATGATGTTAATGAAATGTAGACTAAACTTAGTCCATATGAAATGTTAGTGATGATATGATCATGAATTGTAGCTAAACCATTAAGGTTCTTGAATTTGGAACAACATAAACCTAGTTCACGATAAATGATGAAATGGTGAAGCATGAATTGTTTGAAATGACACGAAAATTGAGTTGTCACATTAAGCCCATCCAAAAGGAATTGAGTCACGAATTAGTTAGTGTTGGTCTCTAGGTTAGGGTTTGATGAGACAAGCCTTCCCATTCTCGAGCAAAACCCTCAAAAGACTTTTTGGTAACCGATTTTTACTTAATCTCACAACTCATCAAACAAGGCGTCATGAGATTAGGCTAAATCGGTTTGAGTACTTAGTCTTTTGAAAATTTGGCTCGGTATAGAAGCTTACACACATATAAGACTATTACTCCCTTCATTGCATGATTCTTCTGAATTAGACATAGGTGATCGGGCTAGGTATAATTTAGAAGTAACTATGTGCTTGGATATCATTCTATATGTTATTTGGTGTTAAGTCATAAACAGCATGTAAAGTGAATATGCACTTATGATGAAATGATGAGATGCTATGATGATGTAGTTATAGTCTAGGGTCGATGATGCAACCTAGTTCTCTATAACCGAAGCTCGATGCCAATCGTCACACCCCCAAATTAGTTTTGCGTGAATGGAATTCACGGGGATTATTGTCATAGCATCCGATTCTGAGATATATTGAGCGACCTAAAGTTAATCGTTTGGAAAACACATCGTTTAATAAAACAATGAGTTTACAAAGTTTAGGTCCCAAATGAAAATCAACTTGTGCGGAAATAAGTTTGTACAATTCAAGCGATGTTTTAAAGTCGCATTAAAACCCAAGTAGACGAATTAGTCATCAGCGACTTCATGATGTGTCCAAATGCATGCCATGTAGTGAATGCCTTAGATACCTGAGATAAAACATGCTAAAAGTGTCAACACAAAGGTTGAGTGAGTTCATAGAGTTTGTGTTGAAATGTAAAGCCTTTCAAAATCGTTTATCACGTAAGGCATTGTAAATACTCAGGTTCAAGTTTTAGCCCATACAAAATTTGCAGCACATTGTGTTCACAACCTTTGCCCGAAAATGTATAGTTTATGTTCAAACACATGATGTCAAATGAATTCACATAATAGTGCATGAATTAATGTATCAATAGTTCAATGAAAATCCCAAGACATTGACTCAATGATGTTCCCATGACATTTAGCTCAATGATAATCCCAAGACATTCACTCAATGATAATCCCAAGACATTCACTCTGATAATCCCAAGACATTAGGTTCCATGATTTATGATATAGGATATGACTAAACATTGATTAGATTAAGCAGGTAGTTTCAAATATCATGATAGTCATAAAATAGTTGAGCATGTATCTCCCCAAAAGTAATTCAAAACAATTAAAAAGAGTAGGGGCTATGACTCACTTGATGGTGGTATGATGACAAAGTGAGTACACCGAAATGTAGCGTGATACTTTAACCTTGACCTAATATGAATGATATGATCACGTAATGAGTTATGATGTAATGTTATGCATGCATTTCGTATGTTATTTATACCATTAGTGAGTTTTGAAAATAATACTTATCGTCGAAAAATACTCTTTTGACGTCTTGACCATTCTTAAATTACTTTAAAAGTATTTACGTCAAAATGTCATCCTACAATAGTTTCGTAATGATTTATTGTAAAATTTAACCTTTAGATAAGTAAAATAATGTCGTTGGAATTTCTATGAAAGTGACGAAAATGGCCTCGAACATAAAGATAATAGAGGTTAAATATGGTGATTTTTGTCAAAATGTGGTTTAAAAGTGAGTTTAAACCCAAAGTTTTAGCAACAAGTAAATAATTTATTACAACTCCGCTATACAAACGGTTGGTCATTTTGAAATAATATGCTTGGTGATCTCGATTTTATTAGAAGACATCTTGTTACAAAAGTTCTCGTCCAGCGTTAAAATAGCCTTATGGTGATTTGTTTATCGTAACAACTTGTCAATAAAAATAATATAGTTTTCTTAAATAATAAAGTTACGGCAATTTTGTAAGCGTGTATATTTTAGTGGATTCTAAATCCGTTCTCATTATTATCGTCCTTAGCTTAGTATCAAAGTATACTAATATATTTTTGATAAGTCGAAATAATTTATAAAGCTTAAGACTTCGTTTTTGACTCGATACAAAACAAAATAGTGTGCTGAAATTTTCGGAGACGTATATATTCGTCGTCAAACTTGAAAAATTCATAACTTCTTAGTTATAGCTCGTTTAATCGCTCAAGCGGCACACGGATTCGTTTTTTAAAGTATATTTTCGAAATATCTAGGCCAAAATTTTATGTCTACTGTCGGATTTTCCAGATTTACAAAATACAATCAGACCCTTTTTAATACTTGTCGAAAAGAGTTTTTCTCGTACTAAACCTATTCAATCCTTCAAAACAACTCTGGAGCTATTCTAATCCTACCATACACCTTCTTAGGGTGTCATGGGTTCCTAGACATCATCAAGACCAATATATAACAAGGATAAATTATAGGATGACTTTTATATATAAAACTCTAAAAACAATGTAAAAATGGTATAAATAACAATAAGTCTTGCATATTTCTTAAAAAATGATAAGAAATACATATGAAATGATTATGAAAGATGTAAAATGAAAATGATATGCTTACTAGTTACTTGATGAGGTGATAAGGACAAGGGATTAAACCTAAACACTCTAGGTTTTTATTTCAAAACCTAAACAAGAGTGTATACTAGATTGTTTTAAACTTGATTTGAGATTTTGGTGAAGATCTCCTTCACCTATGGCTTGGCGGTTTTGTAGATGAAAAAGGAAGAAATCTTTAACTTTACTTTGAAATGTGATGTATGTGTAAGAAAATTTGGAGTGTAGACATATACAAAGAAGAAAAATTTTACCAACCATTAATGAACCACCTCCATTTTGGCCTTGAAGGGAATGAATTTACAATACATATATATATTTTTTTCTTTTTATAATGTATGTATAATTGTGTATGTAAATGAAATTAAGTAAAGGTACTTGTAACATTTGTGGAATTAGGGTAGTTTAGTTAAAAAAAGCTTTTAATGGATCAAAGTAAAGTATATTGAGATCATATAAATTGTAAAGATACATTTCTTGTAAAATTTGAGTGATATAATAATTATCGTGTAGTTTTTAAGAAAAGCGTCGTAATAATATAAAATTTAGATTTATATACAAAATAAATTTAAAACACTAGGTAAACTCGAAATATTATTTTTATAAACTAAATGTAAGTATAAAATATATTAGGGATAATTTTTGGAAGTATTGGATTAAATGTTCAAAATAATAACTTCGCGATAACGTTTATTTATAAAATTCTACGCGTTTAATGTGAAATGCAAAGTCATGAATGAACTAACATGATGCAAATGATGTTAATGAAATGTAGACTAAACTTAGTCCATATGAAATGTTAGTGATGATATGATCATGAATTGTAGCTAAACCATTAAGGTTCTAATTTGGAACATATGAAACCTAGTTCGATAAATGATGAAATGGTGAAGCATGAATTGTTTTGAGAAATGACACGAAATTGCGAGTTGTCACATTAAGCCCATCAAAAGAATTGATCCACAATTGAGTTAGGTGGTCTCTGGGTTAGGGTTTGATAAGGCAAGCCTTCCCATTCTCGAGCAAAACCCTCAAAAGACTTTTTGGTAACCGATTTTTACTTAATCTCCATGACTCATCAAACAAGAGCTGTCATGAGATTAGGCATCGGTTTGAGTATGAGTCTTTGAAAATTTGGCTTCGATGGAATGTAACACACATATAAGACTATTACTCCTTCATTGCATGATTCTTCACAGAATTAGACATAGGTGATCGGGCTATGTATAATTTAGGAAGTAACTATGCAATGCTTGGATATCGACTCATATGTTATTTGGTGTTAAGTCATAAACCCGCATGTAAAGTGAATATGCACTTATGATGAAATGATGAGATGCTATGATGATGTAGTTATAGTCTAGGGTCAATGATGCAACCTAGTTCTCTATAGCAAAACTCGATGCCAATGTCACACCCCAAATTACGTTTTCTTGTGAGGAATGGAATTCACGGGGATTATTTGTCATAGCATCACAATTCTGATTATATATGAGCGACCTAAAGTGTCGTTTGGAAAACACATCGTTTGATTTAATAAAACAATCAGAGTTTACAAAGTTTAGGTCCCAAATGAAAATCAACTTGTGCGGAAATAAGTTTGTACAATTCAAACGATGTTTTAAAGTGCGTAAAACCCAAGTGAGACGAGTCGTCATCGCGACTTCATGATGTGTCCAAATGCATGCCATGTAGTGAATGCCTTAGATACCTGAGATAAAACATGCTAAAAAGTGTCAACACAAAGGTTGAGTGAGTTCATAGAGTTTGTGTTGAAATGTAAAGCCTTTCAAAATCGTTTATGCGGCAAAGGCATTGTAAATCCACTTTCATTCCAAGTTCCGCCCATACAAATTTACCTTTGTGTGTTCACAACCCATTGCCAAAATGTATATAGTTTATGTTCAAACACATGATGTCAAATGAATTCACATAATAGTGCATGAATTAATGTATCAATAGTTCAATGAAAATCCCAAGACATTCGGCTCAATGTTCCCAAGACATTTAGCTCAATGATAATCCCAAGACATTATTTCAATATGATAATCCCAAGACATTGACTCAATGATAATCCCAAGACATTCGGTTCATGATTTATGATATAGGATATGACTAAACATTGATTCGGTTAGCAGGTAGTTTCAAATAATCAGTAGTCATAAAATAGTTGAGCATATATCTCCCCCAAAAGTAATTCAAAACAATTAAAAGAGTAGGGGCTATGACTCACTTGATGGTGGTATGATGACAAAGTGGATACACGAGAAATGTAGCGTGATACTTTAACCTTGACCTATTATGAATGATATGATCGTAAGTTATGATGAAATGTTATGCATGCATTTCGTATGTCATTTATACCATTAGTGAGTTTTGAAAATAATACTTATCGTCGAAAAATACTCTTTTGACATCTTGACCATTCTTAAATTACTTTACAAGTATTTACGTCAAAATGTCATCCTACAATAGTTTCTTAATGATTTATTGTAAAATTTTAACCTTCATAAGTAAAATAATGTCGTTGGAAATTTCATGAAAGTGACCTAAAATAGCCCGAACATAAAGATAATAGAGGTTAAATAGGGTGATTTTGTCCAAAATGTGGTTTAAAAGTGAGTTTCAATGCAAAGTTTAAGCAACTAGAATAATTTATTACAACCCGCTATACAAAGCGGTTGGTCATTTTGAAAAATATGCTTGGTGATCTCGATTTTATTAGAAGACATCTTGTTACAAAAAGTTCTACGTACAACGCAGTAAAAATAGCCTTCAATATGGTCACTTGTTTATCCCCAGAACACTTGTCTAATAAAAATAATATAGTTTTCTTAAATAATAAAGTTACGGAAATTTTGTAAAAGCGGTATATTTTAGTCGTTACAAATCCTGCTTTCAATGCATTATATGCCTTAGCTTCGTATCCAAGTATACTAATATATTTTTGATAAGTCGAAATAATTTATAAAGCTTAAGACTCGCTTTTGACTCGCATAAAACAAAATAGTGTGCTGAAATTTTCAAGGATCTATATATTTCTGGCCGTCAAACTTGAAAAATTCATAACTTTTCAAGAGAAGTTCGCTTAATCCGCTCAAGCTGCCACGGATTCGTTTGAAAGTATATTTTCTAAATATCTAGGCCAAAAATTTTATGTCTACTGTCGGATTTTCCAGATTTACAAAATACAATCAGACCCTTTTTAATACTTGTCGAAAAGAGTTTTTCTCATACTAAACCTATTCCAATCCCTTCAAAACAACTCCAAAGCTATTCTAATCCTACCATACACCTTCTTAGGGTGTCATGGGTTCCTAGACATCATCAAGACCAATATATAACAAGGATAAATTATAGGATGACTTTTATATATAAATCTCTAAAACAATGTAAAATGGTATAAATAACCATAAGTCTTGCATGTTTGCTAAAAAAATGATGAAATACATATGAAATGATAATGAAAGATGTAAAATGAAAATGATATGCTTACTAGTTACTTGATGAGGTGATAAGAACAAGGATTAAACCTAAACACTCTAGGTTTTTATTTCAAAACCTAAACAAGAGTGTATACTAGATTGTGAAATACTTGATCTTGAAAATTTTTATGAATCCTTCTATGATCTAAGTGTTGGCCGGTTTTGTAGATGAAAAGGAAGAGAAATACTTGACTTTTACTTTGAAAATAATGTGATGTATGTGTAGGAAAGTTTGGAGTGTAGACATATACAAAGAAGAAAATTTTACCAACCATTAATGAACCACCTCCATTTTGACGCCAAGGGGAATGAATTTACAATACATATATATATTTTTTTTCTATTTATAATGTATGTATAATTGTGTATGTAAATGAAATTAAGTAAAGGTACTTGTAACATTTGTGGAATTAGGGTAGTTTTAGTTAAAAATAAACTTTAATGGATCAAAGTAAAGTATATTGAGATCATATAAATTGTAAAGATACATTTCTTGTAAAATTTGAGTGATATAATAATTATCGTGTAGTTTTTAAGAAAAGCGTCAGAATAATATAATTTTAACGATTTATATACAAAATAAATTTAAAACACTAGGTAAACTCAAAATATTATTTTTTATAAACTAAATGTAAGTATAAAAATATGTCGGGATAATTTTTGGAAGTATTGGATTAAATGTTCAAAATAATAACTTACGCGATAACGTTTATTTAATATGAAATTTACGCTTAATGTGAAATGCAAAAATCATGAATGAACTAACATGATGCAAATGATGTTAATGAAATGTAGACTAAACTTAGTCCATATGAAATGTTAGTGATGATATGATCATGAACCAGCTAAACCATTAAGGTTACGACTTGGAACACGCAAACCTAGTTTACGATAAATGATGAAATGGTGAAGCATGAATTGTTTTGAGAAATGACCTGAAATTGCGAGTTGTCACAATTATGTTGTAATTAAGCTGCTTAGAGCTTATGATCTTAATAAATTAGCTTTTGGTCTTTAAAATCCACTAAGGGTGCGTTTGTTTTATATTGCGAGACACCAAAAAAAAAGCAGAAAATGTTTAGGCATTAAGAGATTTTAACAACGCTCTTGGCGTTTTCAAATATTTTCTTGGTTCTCTTTAAGATGGCCAAGTGGCTTAAATTATAATGTGTTTCTTATAGGTCAAAATAATTATCAAAGTAGGGTGTTTGGTCGTTTTGTGATAAAAAGAAAAATAAAGAAATCAATTCGAAAATTTTCAAATAGCTTGTGGCTTGCTACAGCTTATTTGTACAAGTTATTTTAAGTTGTAAATAAGCTATTGATAGCTTATTAGCTTTTGAAAACAGCTTATGGGCCGTAACAGCCCAATAAGGGAGCATTTGGTTTGGTGGTGTCGCGACCAAAAGGAAAAAAAAATTAACTGGGGTGACGAGTTTTAGAGTTATGTTTTCATTGATTTATAGACTTGGTTATGTGCTTATTAAGATGTATTATTTTTTTATTTTTTTATAGGTGTTACCATATGGTCTAAACAATTCGATGAAATGGGGTGTTTGGGTTGGCTTGCGACAAAGAAAAGAAAAAGAAAATCAAATAGAAATTTGACATTGAAACTCATGGGTTTATTCTTGTAACTTGATAACATATATAGATGCTTATCTAATGGACTAAAGGGTAGCTTGTAGCTTATGGTTTCAAAAATAACATAAAAAAAATAAATAGGGTGTTTGTTTGTCTCACGGTAAAAAAAAAGAAAGAAAGAAAAAATTGTTTTTTTATCTTGGTTTTCCAATTTGTACTTGATTTTTTATCATTTAAGTGTTAAATAAAGTTAAGGAGAGGATTAACAAGGCTTGGGGACTTACAAATTTCTTAGTATTCGATTAGATACAAATACGACTAAAGAGACTTCAAACTTGGAACAAAGCCTTCCAAGACTTCTAGGATCTTGCACAAACTTCCATCCTCCTTACTTGGACTTGGATTACAGTAAGTGAAAGTGTGTGTGAGTATGTTTTGAGCTTGGAATGAAGGATGAAGTGAAAAGGTAGGATTTAGATCGATTTATATAGGTAAATTTCTAAGGCTTGCAATAGTTGTATTTCGCCACTTTTAATGTTATGTATAAAAGATAAGGGACAAGATGATGTGCTTGCAAGGCTTGCATGAACTTGTTAACTAGATTGAATGGATTACACGATGTATACTTGTTTAATTTATAGCCTTTTGATTCAAATGGTTTTAAAATAAATACATAAAGATCTTGAAATTTTTGGCCATGGTGTTGAAGCAGAGGAGACATGATGATGTACCTTGAAAGGTGGCTTAACTTGGACCTTGTTAGTGTTTAGTGGATTAGACACTAGTTAGGACATATTTTGTTTATTTTAGGTTCGATTTGGACTACGAATGAAGCTAAGGCATGTTTAGGCTTAAGGTACTTGTACCTTAGCCTAGTTGATGTTGTACATGAGGTTTAGAGGTGTAGGAAGCTTAGGTTAAGTCTTTAGTTAGGTTTTAATAATTTTATTTAAGTTTAGTTATGTTTAGAAGTAATAAAAGTATAGTTTTTAAATTTTGTGCATTAAGCACTTGTACCTTAAGCATTCTAGTGTTGTACTTAGGTTTATAAAGGATAAGAAAATCTATTTTATGGTTTGTGCATTAAAGACTTGTATTGTGTGCTTTATAAAGGATAAGAAAATCTATTTTATTTTATGGTTTTATATTAATAATTAGTTTCCATGCATTAAGGACTTGTACATGGGCTTGGGAGACTTGCATACTTATATTTTATAGAAATCATGTACACATTAAATAATGGTTGAGAATTTATTACATGAAAATAGAATTGTAAAGTTAGGGCTTGTATCGAGAAATAATGGTAAAGTTAGGTTTCCGTGCTTTAGAAGCTTTTACATTAGCTTTGGAGTATTGTACTTTAGGGGTTGTGATTTAGTTACGTAAAATCATAGTTATATTAATTTATGGTTTCGTGAAAATTCTAATAGATAGCAAATGTTTAGTTTGAACGTTTATTAATCATACGTCAACAAAATAACGTAAAGTGGTGAATAAAAGTTGAAAACTTTTCCACTTGACTTACAAGGAACATTTATTTGATATGAACATAAGACATGTTGGTGTCGGTGAGCATATTTATTGTGAGTTACGTCACTTTTAGTTGTTGTGATTTGGTAAACTGATAATGTTTAATTAAAAAAATAGACGTAGAAAAGGGATTCATATTCTTTCGTTAGATTTAATACAAGTGTGAAATTTACCAGTGGTTATAGTCTTACCCCCTTAAGTGGAATCTCGTCCCGAGATTCAGTCCGTGTTAGATGTTGAAATGATGTTGACGATTAATTATGATTTTTTGTGTCAATTAATTTATAAGATAACTAGTGAGGTATTTCACTTGTGAAAACTTATAAGTTAGAGTTTATTGTTTTACGTATGAAAATACTATTCGTAAGATCAAATAGACTTAGGAAAATTCGTTTTGAATGAAGATTGTTAATTTATAAAGTTTATCATGTTTTATAATTAGTCTTTAAAATTGACATTCAAAACTGTCTTTAACGATTAAGATTTCGAATGAGAATTTGATGAATGTTGAGAAAGTTGTTGAACTTTAGCTTTTGTAAATGATAAATTAGTTTGTTCCTTATTAAAAGTTTTTTTCATTTTTTTTTACATGGTGAACAGTAATTCCAACGGTTGTGAACAGTAACCCCAACGGCTACTTTTTGGTTTATAAATATCCAATTTTAAATTTTTATTCTTCCACCACCCATATTTCTCCCATTTAGTTTTCAAGATGCCGCATATTTTTACTATTCTTGCGATTATATATGTTGTTGGCACTGCTATCTACTTGGCCTATGTTCCAGAAGAAGATTATGAATTTTTGGCCGTGGTTTTAGCACTTCTCGGACCACTGGTAGTTCTAGCCATCGGCGCGGATAAAATATGGGGGTAATAGATAGTATCACGTTTAGAATGTCGAAATAAATCTTTGTTTTATTTGTGTTCTCATGTAATCTTTATTTATGAAACATTTATTTATTTTTATGTATAAGACCATGTAATTTGATATTTTCTTTACCGCGTTAATAATTTTTTTGTACTTATCGTACAGAATATTCAAGGTGTTACATCCAGTCATGATCCTCGCTCTCGTAAGTGTAGTGCTGTTTTTCATTGGCTTGGAGGATCAACTAATTGGCGATTCTATACCTTATTTGGTGATTTTTGTAACATTAGCATTACCGATTCTAGTCATATCGTTATATATTAATATTCGTGGATTTTAATGTAATGAAATTTTACTTTATTTTTGTTTTCTAGATTCTTGAATATTTGTGATTCTCGAGTTCATACTCATGTCATTTCAGATACAAATAAGCCCACTCATTTATATTTCATTACTTACATAGAGAGGCGTCTCAAAGAATGTAAATAAGGAAATATAAACTTATTGTTCATTGATTCATAATTTATGTTATTAAATAAAAAGACATCCCAATCCATTCTAATCAAGACATTTCAAATCATCCTACTTAAGAATTTCTGACTCAACAATCATACTTAACTGAGGACTTACAAGGAAATTTAGGTGTTCTGGGAGTACAGAAGGAGTGATTACACTCATCTTTAGTGATGGGAGTAAGATAATCAAGGAAAGTTTTCATATTATTCAAAACAGTTGGTGAGCATGTAAATTAAATAAGAATTGTGCAACCCACAATTTTTTGGAAAATAACAAGAAATACCCATTGTATCATTTCAACTTTTGAGAAGTAAATTAGACCATTGTGTAAATTACAATGTCTGAGAAATAAATGAGATCATTGTATAATCCTAGTGTCTGATAAGTAGGAGAGAGTATTGTAATTCATTACAATGTCTTGAGAAGGTCTCGTAAATCACAGAATGTAGGAGTAGGTACATGATATTGGAAATGTGATTGAGCCGTAATGCCTTAGAATAGGCATATGCAAGTATGTTTATTCCGTTGTTTGTATAAAGTGATTGAAAGTATGTCGAGTGTGTATATATCGATATACTAATATGTTTGGATAGCATAAATTGTTTAAGTGCCACTTAATTAACTAGAGGATTGAAGGCACGGAAAGCGAAAGGCTATAAAATGTTTGTTGTGAAAAAGTGGTTATAGTTTACGTCTCAATTAGACCTGTTTGTCAATAACTATAGCTCTGATGCCAATCTGTAACACCTCTAATTTCGTGATATGCAGTGAATTCAAACTGGGTGTTACTCGATAGCACAATAGTTATAATAATAGAAAACGATCTCTATTTGAGTCTTTTTGATAGATTTATCATTCAAATTATATAAATATCAGAGTTTACAAAATGAGATCCCAGTATGGACTTGAGATAAAATTTATAGCCTTCTTGAATATTTGTGCCCCTCCGTGCCATCCTCATTCATTATGGACTTGAGATAAACATGCTAAAAGTGTCAACAGAAAGGTTGGTGTTGCTCCTGGCACAAAATCGATTTGAAATTCAACTTGGCGGCTCAGTGGAAGGCCGAGCAAATGTTCGAGAAATACTTCTGAAAAATCTTTAACTACTTGTAAATCTTTAGTCGCTTCTCCTCCGACTTCTTATCCATTACTTGAGGTAGGAAGGCGTGCCATCCTTTTACTATATACTTCAAAGTTTTGATGTAGGATATGATGCTTACACGGGTTTTACTTTGATCACCATGGATAATGAGGGTTTCATCATTAAAAGGAATGTAAACAACTTTCTCATCACATTTGATCCTCACATGGTATTTCGATAGCCAATCCATACCAATGATAATGTCAAAACTAGCGAGTTTGATAGGAAGAAGATCTATGTTGAATGGTTGATTTAGTAAGAATAAGGTCCAACCTCGGATCATGGTGTTAGTGCCTACCAGTTTCCTGTTAGCCAGTTCAATTTCATAAGTGGTGTCCAGAACAGTTTGTGTGATTTTAAGTAGAGGTGAAAATGTAGTGGACATAAAACTTTTATCGGCTCCAAAATCAAATAAAACTTTATCATAGTGGTTGTTGAGTAAGAACATACCCGTGACTATGTCAGGGTTCTGCTGAACATCCCTGTCTCTCAGCACATAAGCTCTCCCACGAGCATTGTTGTTTCGGTTGGCATCCTACTTTAGGCACTGGTTCCTATGATGCCTCCTTTCTCCACAGCCGTTGCATGTGACAATAACTGGTTATAGGTTATTTCCAGAAGGTGAGTCTTGCAATACCTTGTTTGATGGCCCACTTTGTGACATTTCCCACACTTAACAGTACACTGCCTCTTATGATAAAGTTTGCATCGGTCATACAAGGGTTGATTCCCAACATATCCCCTACCTTCGGTTGGGGTAGCAACATAAGCCTTGGCGGCTTCCTAGTTACGGTTTTTCTGATTATGATGGTTATTACGGTTTTGGTGGTACTGATTATTGTTGTTATTGTTGTTGCGGTGATTGTTGTGGTGGTAAGAGTTGTTGTTGTTAGAGCTCCTTTGATCATCAACCTTTCTCCTGTCGTCATTCTTTGCCCGACACAGACCCATATTTCAGGACCTGATCCATTAGTCGATGGGAAATAGTAATCACTTCTTCCACTGATTGAGGCTTGGTTGATGTAAAATTACCCTCAATGCTTCGGAGCAGGAGCTCGATGAGACATTCTATTAATTTCTTATCATTGGGTACTATATCAAGACACAGTGCAGCTAGAACCTTTTGAAGTAAGTTTTGAGATCATTCACCTTCACAACTAGATGATAAAACTTGTTTCCAACTTTTTGCTCTCAGTTCGAGGATAATACTTCTTCATTAGCAGATTTTTCAAATTTGTCCATGTAGTCTTGTAGGCTTCCTAATTTACAATTGGTTGGGCATAGGACTTCTACCAAGATAGAGCAGCTTCCAATAATGTACCTGTAGCAAATTTGACCTTGTAGTCCCCGTTACAGTCACTCAATAGAAAATATGATTCAGTTCACTCAAACTAGTGGATAAGGCTAACAGTGCCTTCAGTTCCTTTGAAGAATGTTGGTTTACAATTCATGAACTCCTTGTAACTGCATTTTCGAGTTACCATCATTTCACTTCCACCAGTGTGGTTATCGGGGCTGTCTTGTGAACGCCCTCTGTGGGAAGTCTTGCAAGAGTTGTGGCAATACCATTATTAAGCAACTTTTGAATAGAAGTTGGTGTTATTGTGGAGGTCTTCTTTTTGGGAGGCATACTTCTATAAATACCACAAATGTATACATTAGAATCAAGAAATCATCAATCTCACAATAGGTGGAAACATCATGAATAACTCATAATAGTCGAGATCATCACATAATATCATCAAAAAAAATGTGAACACATAAATCATGACAAGCAGGAACCATAGCAATCTTAAATAACATCACGACATGTTTGAATAAAATCACAACACACATGGAACCATAAATGATCGTCTCGGCTGATAAAAACCGATATCATAACATGGCGATATAAATAGAATCACAACACAACATAGTCACAAATAACTTGTTCAAATTGTTACATAACAAAATACAAGCGTCAATATTCATGCCATACATATGTGGCTACAATCCTGAAATACAATAAAAGCTACGACTAATAAATGGTGTAAATACTGCCTAGAGCCCCATCCAAACTACCGCTAGGCTTTGAAATTTGATCAAGAAGATGATGCATGTCCTCCCGATGGTGAACCAGGATTTCCTCGGTGAGCCTCTCATGTATGGCAATCCGAGTGCGAGCAAGTACAATCTTATCATCGTTCCTCGTTTACTCTCTCTATTAGCTGGCAAAATGTACATGAGTCTTTAGTATCTTTTTCTCGACTCTAGCTATTCCCCTCTGGAAGACAAATCTCTCAGAAAAAAGATCCTTAATGGTATCCTCCACCGTCTCAATGCAAACAAGATGTAACTCATCAAGATGACCCAAATCTGTGTCTATCTACTCCTCATGACGCTTCATCCATGCCATTAGGGTGGCAATGGTGGGTAGGCAGGCAGCAGCAGCCCTAGAACTCTCCCTAATCTCGAAGACTCAAGCCGGAGGAACAATGTCTGATGGAAAAGATAAAGGTGAGGAAATGCGGGCCCGCTTCTAAGGTGGCATATCCTCCTCAGGAACAGAATCCCGATGATGGGATGAATATGGGAATGTCTGAGTAGACAAAACAAAAAGGTGATCAGACATTTCTTGAGGAGGAGGTGGAATAAGTAAAGGAGGTTGAGATGTTGGTGGTGGCATAAATGAGGGTAGCATGATTTGGGGTGAGTGAAGTGGTGGAACTGGAGATAGTGGTAGTGGATGCTCAAGTGATGATAGGTCTGATGATAATGCCAAGAATAAAGGTGAAGTCAGAGATGGAGTTGGTGATAGTGGTGCTGGTGGTGGTAAAATAGGTGCTGGTGGTGCACGTGCCCTTTTACGGGCAGTATGAATGAATGTGAAACCTTTAAGGTGATACCTGTGTCGTCTCATGAAAGGTGCGGGTTCAAAAGGCTGAAGCACCCGTGCTCGACTACACTGGTGAACTGGTGCATGTGGGGATGGTGGTATCTCAGGGGGTGGTAATGAGAATTCTTAGATGGCTCGTTAGGTTGCCGATGCCTCATCATCTCGCCTCGAGCACGAGGGTAAAATATGCTTGTCCGATGGTGATAGGGGTCGCCGCACAAGGGAGTGTAGGTAGGATAAGCTGAGGTATAATCCGATCGTGATGAGGTGGGTAGGGTAGGCACAATAGGTGCAGTTGGTGGTGTAGGGGAAACTTCACCCTATTCAAAGGGCTCAATCTCCCAGAAGCAATTACCAGTGATGTAGGTGCTAGGATAGTGGTGACACTGGTGCAGTGGTGGATGACAAGGTCTCCTCAATCTCGACGTCCGACAGGATGAATCAAGGATGAGAAGGTGAAGACATGGCTATGTAATAACCCAGTAATAGTAAATATAATTCACTAATATATGTAAAGTATTGTTTTAACTAGTCATATATTATCTGGTAAGAAAATCTTCATACATAACTATACTAACTTGGAAAATGTATGTCATTAAAATATATTAAGTAAATCTCTATACATATTATTGGTAAAATGTAGGCACGGAGGGCGTAAAGTAGTAAAGTGTAAAATCGTCCGTTTTGAGAACGTAGTTATAGTCTAGTGTTTAAAATAAAACCTAATTCTCTATAACCATTGCTCTGATACCAATCTGTAACACCCCGTAACTTCAACATACCAGCGTAAGGCTAATCGGAGGTATTACTTCGTAGATCACAGTCATAATCATAGAAAATGACTCTAAGGAAGACGTTTTAGAAAAGTTGTTATCATTCAATGAAAACTTAATATTCGTGGTTACGAAAGAGATTCCACATTGTTAAAGTTACACAAAAGATATAATTCAAGTTTGTAAATAATGATAACATTATTTGACGCCAACGAAAGAGGTTCTTGTGCCAACTCCGTGCCAACTTATGCTTCTTTCTAGTTACATGAGATAAACTTGCTAAAAAGTGAACAAAATTGTTGAGTGAAATCCATAGGTTTATAATTAAATAGTTGAACACAAGATATAGTGATAACTACTTCGACGTAATAATATTAAGAAAAATGATTATTATTGCACTAAGCTCATGACATACAAAATGTTAACTGTTGTATCATAATAATGATATAAGTGACAATGCCCCCATGTAGGTAACAGTCAGTTACCTATAGTAATTTAAATATAGTGCGCCTTGTTATTCTATCTGAATAATACAGACGGGATTCATCAATCCCAATAGATATATCCACAATATTCGCATTCACTCGCAGTGATTAATGGTTCATGATAGTGAGGGTATTTTGTCATTAGAAGTATTAGGCAATGATACGATCAGGCATAGCATACATTTGTAAAATGACTTTTCTTCAGATTTATAGCATGTATCTCTCCTACGGAAATTTGTAAAACAGGTAAAAGTAGGGCGATGAACTCACCTCGGTGGCATAACAGTCAAGATGAAGTAATATAAAAAATTTGAATAAACAGCTCAAACATACGACCTAGATTAATAAGGAAATTATGAGTTTGCAGTTTTGAGTACTCATGACTCAAGGTTTTTAAATAAGTATACGAGTTTTCAAGTAGTTGCGTTTAGTATTGCTTCTGTGGAAAATGCTTAAATTTCAAAAAGAAAATATTTTTTCTAAAATATTGTGTATCTTTATCCCTTGTGTGGTGGATTCGTCATGTTTGTAATATATTAGATATATTAAATATATTTTCGAGGTTATTAGTATGTAAGTTAATTATATAAAGTATTATGAAAGTTAGTAGATGACATTTTACGTCATGTCATTTTATTTTATTTTAACTATTCTAAATTAATATGTGTGAAGTTATATAATATATTTGAAAATAAACTTGTTATTTATGTGTTGATATTGTCGGAAATACATAATAGGGTGTGTTTTTTATAAAAACCCGGCTTACTATGATTATAAATATAAGTTAGATAATATTATGTCAAAGTTATAAATCAACCTTCAAATTATCCCAAAGCTATACTTTTTACCCAAATGTTACAATTTTTAAACTTTTAGTCAAAATTTACATTTTTACACTTTTCACCCTGATTTTCTAAATTTGACTGTTTCTATCCCTGAAAAATAAAAGTTGACAGATTTAACCCAAAAGTCACTATTTTTCACAATTAACCTTATGTTTGCCAAATGTGACACTTTTCACCCAAGTTTCGTAAAAATTACATTTTTAGTCCAAAAGTCAAAAAGTCCTAAAGCTAGTTTTTTTTCACATGGCAAGATCCGCATGCTTATTCTAAGCTTATTTCAACATCTTATTCCTCGTGGGCTTTTTTATTCGGCTTAATGGGCCTTAAGGCCTAAATCCATTTTAATTTCGAAAATAATTAGTGTTGAGTGGTGTGTGTGAGTTCAAGAGTTTGTTTTATTATTTTAAAAGATGTTTTTAGCCTTTTGGAATTGCTTATCATCAGCAGCTTATTAGCGGAGTCTATTTTTGAAAAAAAATAGTTTGGGCTTTTAATCCCAAAAAGGTGTTTAATTAAAAGAATAGGGCCCGATGGATTCATGTTCTTAGGCCTAGGTTTAGGGCTAGTTCAAGGTGCATTGTAGCTTATTTTAGTGGCTTTTCATGCCAGCTCATTCGACCAGCTTATGAAGAATCAGATTAGGCTCAAAATTTTCATGATAGTTAATTTATTCAACAAAAATAGAACTCGATCCTTTGGTGGTTTTCAAGGACAAGTTTTTGGTGGTTTTTAAGGACACGTTTTTGTTACTTGTTTAAGATGTGAGAGTTCTTATATATAAGTGCTTTTTGAGGGTGTTGATGCAGGTTTTACTGAGCAGGTTTTAATATTTATAAGTTCTCATTATACCAATGGTGTACTGATAACATCAAATTATCGTGAATATTAAGTTTCAATTTCCCCCGAAATGCTTGTAATTTCTATCATTTATATGGATTTATGATTGTTTTCCATTATATTTCACTTTCAGGTAAATTACGAGTATTGCAGCTAAAAAGACGTGAAGTTGGAGAGTTTATTGAAGATTTATCATAGTATGCTCACTTTGTAGAAGTTACGGCGTAACTCTCTCACATTCACGCCATAACTAAAGCGTTGGCTCAGAAACTAACTTATCGAATATTACGCGTATAACTCTCCCAAAGATTACAGTAACCATATTAGGTCAAATGAGGTTCCGCTAACTCATGCATCAAATACGGCGTAACCAAGATTTATTGAAGATACGGCGTAACCCTTTCCAGATTACGGTATAACCAGCATTCCTAGTGCAATTTACGAAGAATTATATGTTACGGCGTAACTCTTTTAATAGGTACTCCATAACAACCAAGATCGGCCTATAAATACCCTACTTCCATTTCTAGAATTTCAAAGCATCCCATTTCACGTACAACAATTAGAGAACGTGAGAAGAAGCCAAAGGAAGATCTGGAGGAGCATACGGAGCTATCTCAAAGGGAGAAATCACTCCCCTACGATAAGCATTAGCTTTTATCTTTTCTTTACTTTCAATTCATGTATTTCGTAACATTACACATTGAATTGATTTGTATGGTTAATATGAGCGGCTAAGCACCTCTTGGTGTTGGGCTAGTTATAATTCCTTATTTTTTTTGTTTGCATTTACATTGCTTCCATATAATTATTTCTAAGTGTATGCATGTATAGTTTATTGGTAGCTACCGTTGTTTCGGTAGTTTTGAATGGCGGTAGAGGCTAGTTGCTTAGGAGATATGACCAATAGACCCTAAGTGAGTAGACTAAGAGGTGAAGGGTAAGATATGACCAACTGACGACCCTTCCTACTTGTGTGACTTGACTAACGGATCACCTACCGTTTGGATAAACTTATGAATTAGGGGGTAAGTGTCTAAGATGCTAGTGCCTGTGCACTCACTATTTTAAATCTAGCATGTAGCGAAACTTAATGACTTGGCTTAGGGGACCAGGAACAACTGAACTTATAAGGGTACACTTGACTTCTCCGGTGGTGGCTCTTTGCTGATAGGTTAGGACAAACTGACCAAATGTTGTCCTCTTGACTTTGACCCCACCTGAAGTAATTGGAAGTAATTAGACGTAAACATTACTAGTTAGGATGAATAACTAGGTTAGCATCAGTCTCCGCTATTGATCACATCCTTTGCCTTTATTTGCTTTAGTAGTTAATTAGTTAATTCCTTAACAAAATCATATTAAAATCTCTGACACCTAGACTTAGTATTAATCCATACACATAGCTCTTGGGACGACCTCAGTTTTACCGAATAATACACTGCACACGACCGGGTACACTGCTCGTTAGTGCATTAGGGCAGACGTTAGGTATAACGAGACTTATAAAAATTAAAACCTGGTCAGTAAAACCTGCATCAAGTTTTTGGCGCCGCTGCCGGGGAGTTATTTAAGGATTTTTTATTAAGTCTATTTTTAATTTTCTTTCTTCTCCTAAATGACAGGATACAAGACTAGAAGCTCAAGGCCCTTCTTGGCCACCCCGTTCGATGATCCGGAGAAACAATTTCGGACAAAAAAAGTTTACTCTCCGGTTCCTATTCATAACATCTTTTCATTTTACTAATCTGACCAATCTGATGCAGAACAGGAAGTTATTGATGAGAATAATATCGAAGAATTAACCATGGAGCAGTATTTGGAGCGACCAAATGAGAGCTACCAATGAACCTTCACACAGGATTCTAATATGGAAAAATACTCTATTCTGGACCAATTTATTCGAGAGTTACACGAGCTTAAGTTTTCAAGAGATGAAAATGAGGATGTTCAGAATCATGTGGAAGAAGTACTCTACTTATAATCTCTTTTCAGCGTCCGGAGCATCCCGAGCTATTCGTTTACCGTAAGAATTTTTCCTATGACTCTTACAGGAACTGCGAAAAGATGGTATAATAAACTTCCGAACGAATGTAAAGGAGCATGGAATAAATTAAAAAGATAATTCATTCAACAATTTTTCCCACCTTCAAAAATGACTAAGCTTCTTAGCAAGATCCATCAATTCGTTCAAGAAGGAGAAGAGACGCTTTATCAGGCGTGGGAAAGATTTAATGAGCTACTTTATCGATGTCCCACTCATGATTTGAACAAACATCAAATCGTCTATGTCTTTGTTAGGATCATATGTATGGATGATTTAGGGATTCGGGAGGTCTTGGAAGATGAAAGATTATCATCTTCATGTTAGTGAGATAAAGTAGAGAGAGAAGGGAAAAACTAGTGTTTTTTTATTAAATGAAGATGAAAGCTTACACTAAGAATCTCACCCTCCAAGGAAAGTCTAGGAGGGTATTTATACCTAAACACATATAACTATGACTAAATGACATAACAAGCCCTTGTGTTTAAGGTAACAAACATGGAAAATGTAATTCCGTCAATGTCGTTCCATTTACGAGTAGGAGCGATTCCAACAATCTTCCCCCAATGGGATGACATAAGGGATTGCTTACAACATTTCGTACAAGCATAAAAAAAATAAAGAAAGGTCTTCATAAGCTCTTAAAATGCTGAGGATGATGAAAGTTTACGCTCTTTGTCTTCTTCTTGTACCTTGACTTGAGAACCGTTTTCTTCACTTATAGGAAAATGATGTAATATGCATAAATTGGATTAACTTCCCCCCAATTCACGCCGCATGTCTTTAGCGACTTCTCAGTACACTACTTTTTTGAAGTTTCAATCACTTCCCACAAACCGACAACCGTCTTCGCCAGATTCAAAACTTTGATGTAATGAACATTTCCTCTAACTTCGTAATTTTCAGTGCGGCCGAATTTGTATATGACGTAGTAAACCACACAAGGTAAATTTGACTTATTATGGAAAATTCGTTGGGGTAACATCCAAGAAATCAACAAGATCTTCTCACGTATGTAGATGCTTCACACCAAACAAACCGTGAAAGACGAAATGAAACGACTTCCCCCTGAATGTTGCGGTCTATCGGAATAATAATGACTTGTGAATATGCAGTTACTCGATAAAATGACCGTGTGTGAGGCATATCCTATTTAGGTAACTTCACACACGATAACTCTGTGAAAGTGAGACGATAACACCAAAGTAAGAAATTTGATCCACAGATCGTCTCATTTCTTCTCCCTGATTGAAGAAATTCATGAAGGGAAACGGGTTTTCAAAAAAAATCCAAAAACATCAAAGGAAGCAAACAACACCTATACTCTCTTCCCCCCGATGTTTTCAATGAATCAGAATCATACACCACGTATGTTGATGATGAATTGGAGACAGCGAAACCATGTATGTCCAATTAGTTGAAAAATTGTGAAGTACCGTAAATATCTCGTGAGAATCAATTCTTTGATAAGACTTCTCTACTCGTGTATACTCTTCTCAGCTAACTCATTACCGACCCCATTATCATTCTGATGGCTTTTTGTAGTGACTACTGATGGAGAAAACCCAATATGACGAACTTGAGACTGAAGTAAAATAACTCGAACTTGTGACTTAAACTTGCACTATTTTCAGACGAAGTACCATTTCTCTTACAACCATCGAAGAAAGGTAAACTTAAAGTTTCTCAAATTATCCACAGCTTTGTGTGTGTTAGGAATTGGAAATTCTATAGTAAAGCATCGGTCACCCCAAATATAATCTAGCTTAAGTTAGCTCGTAGACATATCATTTATTAAGTTATTTGTTAGTTAGTTATTAGCATAGTTCAGTCTAGTCCAACACCGTGGAGAAGGACGAGTCTTTAACCATTGTATGCCTGATCCACAGCCCGAAGGAGGGTGTGCTTCTTTGTATAAATAGCCCTCTCCTCACAAGGGAGAGGGTTGGATGTTCATTTGGAATCTAACCTTCTATGTGTTTCTCTCACTAGAATATCCCACTTTCTCTCTCTAAACCATATATTCATATGGCCATATTTGTGATTGTTTGTGTGTTTATGAAATCCAATATCCTACAAATGGTATCAAGTGCCATGGTTTGATCATCTCTCTTACATGTCCTTGGATTTCTAGTGGTTTTATATGGTTTTTGGGTTTGAAAAAGTTTAGTGGTTTTTGCATCATTTGGATCATTTCTTGTGTTAAAGTTTGAATTTTGATTGTACTTTTGTGTTTAGAATCATTGTAAGTGCTTGGGTTTTGATTTGGAAAGCTTGAATTACTGTGATTGGGTTAGTTTTGGATTGAAAAGTGTTGAGTTTGAACTTTTCTTGTTAGCGACTTGACTCTTGGATAATTTTTATTCGTAGCGACTTGCTTCTTTAGTTTTCAGCGACTTGTATTTGAAGTAGTAGCGACTTGAGCTCTAGCGACTTGTCTATTGTGAAAAGGCGACAAATAGTACAAAGTAGTGGATGTACCACTTCGGCTAGCGACTTGTTCAACGTAGCGAATTGTCTTTACTATTATCAGCAACTTGACTTTGTTGTGACTAGCGAGTTACGCTTTAGCGACTTGGCCTCTTAGCGAGTTGTTCCTTAGCGACTTTCCCACTTAGCGAGGTTTTCTTTAGCGACTTGTCAGCTTAGCGAGTTCTTGCTTTAGCGACATGTGTCTAGCGACTTGGTTCACAGCGACTTGAGCTTCTAGCGAGTTGTTACTTAGCAACTTGGTGACTTAGCGACTTGTCTTCAAGGGTTATAGCGACTTGGTTGATAATTGTTTCTAATACGGTTTTCTATTGATTTAGT
The DNA here is from genome assembly GCA_910596185.1 of Chrysanthemum makinoi. Lineage (NCBI taxonomy): Eukaryota > Viridiplantae > Streptophyta > Magnoliopsida > Asterales > Asteraceae > Chrysanthemum > Chrysanthemum makinoi. The sequence continues at coordinate 115,910,813 of OU343220.1, read as the reverse complement.
AAAATCCCGTGAAAGAATCTATTTACCAGTTTAATCATAAAGTTATAAAATCTCTTGAAATCCGTAAACATGTCTACCAACTTGCCTACAATCATCTCTTCTGTAGCTGAGGACGTTCAAGCAGCTGGATCAGATACTCGTCCACCCATGCTTAACAGAACTGACTATGACTCATGGGCTAAACGAATTAGGTTGTATTATTTGGGAAAGGAAAATGGGGTCAACATTCTCAAGTCAATTGATGAAGGACCTTATCAGATTGAGACTACAAGAGACAAACTTGAAACTGCTGTTGATGGAACAATGATCTTAGGATTGGACAGACCAAAGACGTATGATGAGCTTAGTGATAAGGAGAAAAAGATATACGATGTTGATATCAGGGCTTCAAATATTATACTTCAGGGTCTTCCAAAAGATATCTACAAGCTTATCAATCACAACACTGAAGCCAAGGCGGTTTGGGATAATGTGAAGATGCTTCTCTCGGGTTCTGAATTAACCAAGGAAGAAAGAGAATCACAACTGTATTATGAATTTGAGCATTTTAAGATGAAACCAGAAGAAAGTGTCTATGAATATTACGTGAGATTCCACAAGCTTGTGAATGACATGAGGAATATCAAAATGACCATGCCAAATATTCAGATGAACTTAAAGTTTGTGAACAACATGAATCCTGAATGGCACAAATTTGTCACCTCTATGAAGCTAACCAAAGGATAAAGAACACCAACTATGACGAACTGTATGCATTCCTGCTTCAGAATGAGAGACATGCTATGTTTGAACGAATGATTCTTGAAAAGTTCAAATCTAAACAGGGAAGAGGCGGAGTTGGTGGAAGGTATGTGGCTAATCAGAATCGTGGAAGGAATGCCAATCAAGGACAAGTAAAGCCAATCAAGTGTTACAACTGTGGTGGTGATGGACACATTGCAAGGAACTACACATCTCCAAAACGCCCTCAAAATGCAGAGTACTTCAGGGACAAGATGCTGCTGGTGCAAGCTCAGGACAGTGGTGCAGTTTTGGATAAAGAAGAGTTGTTGTTTCTTGCTGAGGGAAATGACAAAACCCATGATGTTGATGTGGATGAGCAGCCAATTTAGGAAATAGGTCACAATCATCAAAATGCCTTTCAAGTAGCTGACTGTGATGCATTTGACTCTGATGTCGATGATGAACCTCTGCCGGACAATATTTATGGCTAGCATTTCACCAATGGTCTCTCCAAAAGTCTCACACACAACAAAGGCTGGTCCATCCAATGATTCAATCATTTCAGAGGTATTAAAACTATACGATGAAGTTGATGAGCAAAAGATACATAACGAAGTACAATCTCTTGAAACTTATGAATCAGACATTGATAATGAGGGAAATAGTAATATTGTCCCATATGATCAATATATGACACAAAGTGAAAATGAGATTGTACCAAGTGATGCATCTTCAGAGTCAATGATGACTATGTTTTTGATGAATATACTGCATATGCTCCTGATGATTCTGTTATCTCTGAACTGAATGCCTATAAAGAACAAGTTGCTATTTATGAACAACATGCTAAGTTTGAGCTAACTATTCGTGAGCAGGAAATGGATAACCAAATGCGTACAATTATTAGAAAAAGTAATTTTAGAGAAGAAGTGTTAAAACATGTAGGATCCTTATATTATTGTGTTGATGATTCGGGAGGTCTTGGATGATCAAAATACATGTTTTCCATTAGAGAGAGAAAGTAGATGAGAGGGAGTTTCTTGGTAGAGACTTGCTTCACTAAAAATGTAAGGTTAGATTAAGAAAAGCTCCACCTCTTCCATGGATGGAAGGGGTATTTATCGTTACAAACAATACGTCCTCCTATCATACTGTGGATCAGGCATACAGTGGGTAAAGACCCGTCCTTCCTCCACGGTGTTGCACTAAACTAAACTACGCTACAAACTAACTAATTAACTACTAAACAACGTAAATAACTACAAGTCTACGAGCTAACTTATGCTAGATAATATTTGGGGTGACCGACTCTTCACAATGGAATTTCCAATTCCTAACAATCTCCCCCTAAGGGAGGTCACCCCATGTTTTACATTTTGAATCCTAGAATTGTATTAAATCTTCAGTCTTGAGCTCGTAGACTTGAATTCTTCAACATCTGCATCTTTGTGCTTTTGTAACGATTCTTCAAAGTCCGCATGTTTTTGTACTTTAAGAGGAGGTCTTTGAACTGATCCACATCTTGATGATCTTCAAGCTTTCTTTGAGATCATCAGCCACAGGAAATCTCAAGATCACCCTTTGATGTGTTGCCATCATGTGAAGTTGTGACTTTTGTACCGACATGCTCACACTTTCTGGATCATGACATCTTTTCATCAGAGTAGCGGAAGCTTTCACTGGTTCAAGATATTTGCAGTAGCGCAACAGGAACATAGTATAAGAAATATCTGAGCCAGGTTCTGTAGATATGCACAAGTCATGATTTCTTCAATTAAGTGTGGATGCTGTGAGCATGCGGCTTTGGATTGACTCCTCAATTCTGATCAGCTGCAACCGTCCAAATGTACCTGCAAAAAACAGTTAGCAATAAACACACGAAAGTGTCTTTGATCACTTTCGTTGAATTGAGGTACACGGCCCACGGTTCCCCGTTGATCAGTACAAGTACTGCATATGATCATGTATAATTCTGAAGAATCTCCTTGACAGGGTTTCGCAGACTTTGTTCTAGTTCTCAAACAGGAACGTCTCAAAGAAGACAACTTGAGTGAGTGAACCAGCGAATTGAGATTCACTGATTGATGAAAAATGATTTGAAAACAATCGCGTATTGCTTAAAAGAAAGAGTTTTGCAATACGACGAAGGTTTTATGAGAAAGATCAATTTTCAATCAAAATACTTTTTGTATTAGAAAATGAGTACACATTCGATGTGCTAGAGAAAAGAAATGATTTACACATCGAACGGTTTTTCCAAAAGTATTTTTCAATCAGAGATACTTTTTGTGTTTGAAAATGAATACACATTCGACGTGCTAGAGAAAACAAGGTTTGAACATCGAACGGTTTTTCCAAAAGTATTCGTCAATTCCATTCCTGGACCAAGGTTGATTCAAGAGTGAATCGCCCCATCGTTTCTATCTAGTTGTCACAAGCTTGATCTTCAGAAAAGATCTCACATGTCACCTACCAGGAGCTTGTATGATGTTGGCTCTAGAAGGATTTCCATCTTCATCGTGAATACTATTACATATCACTCGGATGTTCTGGCAAATACCACAAGGATAATGCGTAGGACTCTTAATATATACTCACTTTTCACATTGTGTGAAACAGCAAGTCTTCATTAATTTTGTGTCCTAATGAGATATTGTGGATGATCTCTTGGCTCTAGACTCAATTGTGCACATTTGGTTCCTATGCCGGAGACTATGGAGAGGGTCTCCTTCTTCAATACCAACAATCTCTAAGAGAAAGTCGATAGATTATGTAGGTTCCCCGTGAGAATGAAACAAGTCCTATTAAGAGGAACTTGAGTAGCTTGGGAAGTTTAGTGTAGTGCGTCACTGGGTCCATGACGTCTTGTCTTCAATACTAGTGTTACCTTAGTAAACACCAGTAGCATATGTATTGAACCCGGTTACTGCCCTAAGGTTGAATTATTGGAGGGCTATTTCTATTCACCCTTTTTCCATTCATTTCTTTTTCATTCTTCAACCCCTTCAGTGCTTACCGAGACTTCATAACTAGAACCTTGTTGGGTTTATTCCATTTCTAGCTCAATCTTAGTTCGCACTCTTCCCATATCTCACTTTTCTCCTTTTTTCATCATACCTAAGGACTCTACACTATCTAGTGGATTGTCCCTGGGTAGATCCCTCCGGTTCTGGCGGATCGTGGAAACAAATACCTAACCTAACCATCCTTATAACTCCATGCATAAAGTAAAATGGTCGGTCTTTTGGTATAGTTCATTATTTCTTGAAACCAATAGAAAGATCATTTGGAAAATCAATCAAGGTACTTTTGATACGAGATCAAAGCATTTTGTACCTTAATAGTTTTGATCATTTAGAAAACCTCCCCCTCAACATGTGCATATGATTTAGAAATTGTTTAGCACATGGACGCAAGAGGACTTTGAAGTATTTTCTTTGATCACAATTTTCATAGAAAAAGCCATTTGATTTTCTTGGTAAATTATCCCCCTCAATATGTGCATAGGATATTTGAAATCATTTTATCACATAGAGGAAAGAGTTCTTTTGAAGCACATTTACGATCACACAAGCCATAAAGAAACCATTCGCTCCCCCTCAATATGTGCTTCGAGATTCGAAAGCGTTTAGCACATATGAGAGAGCATTATGCACACTTGAATCAAAACGATCACCTTTTCTCAAATTTCGTTATTAAATCGCAAATTCTCCCCCCGATCAAAAATATCAAACCCTTTGAGATTTTGGATCCCAAGTGATTTAATACGGTTTAGTAAACATGGGAGAAAATGTGCCTGATTTAAAAACTCATCTAGTTTTTGGATAAATGCTCCTCCACAATCATGTGCATTATGTATTTCAAAGTCGTTTGGCACATGAAGGAAGGAGTGCTTTAGAAATATTCACCCTTTTAAAACCGATTTGAGATTTAAATCACGATCTCTCCCCCAATCAAAAATTTCAAACCAATTGAGATTTTGGATCCCGATTGATTTAAATCATTTAGAAAATTTTGGGGAAAGACGTGTGTCACACCCCCAAATTACCTGTTTTGCAGCGGAATGGAATTCATGGGGATTGACTGTCATAACATCACAGTTACAGATATATTGAACGACCTAAAGTGTCTTTTGAAAAGAACATCGTTTGATATAATAAAACATTGAGAGTTTACAAAAGATAGGTCCCAAATGAAATTAGACATGTGCGGAATTAAGTTCGTTACAATCCAAACGATGTTTTAAAGTGTATAAAACCCAAGTGAGGCGCTTCGTCCGCGACTCTATGATATTTCCACATGCATGCCATGAAGTATGTGCCTTAGTTACCTGAAAATACATTGCTAAAAGTGTCAACACAATGGTTGAGTGAGTTCATAGAGTTTATGAAAAATTTATAACGACCAAGTAGTATAAGTAATGTATGACAAATATGTCACAAAAATGGTACAATTGCTTAAGCACATAACACCGAAGCTAGACTGTTCGGATGTTCGCTAACAGAGTGTTTTTCCAAACAACTCAATGATGATAAAAATGAAATGCATCCGTTGACCAGTTGGGACCACCAACACGGATGGAGGAGTCACCCTCAATAGATCTATCCACTCACCCTCGCTTATTCTGAAATTAACGGTTCATGATTATGAAATGGGGACATTCAATTGGCAATGAGGTAACTTAAGCAATGTAAATGAATTTGAATATACTAGGGCCCGTATAAAAAAAATGATGTGCAATGTATTCTCCCCCGTAGGTTTGAAATAATGTATAAACTTGAATAAAACGGGGCTATGAAAACTCACTTTGTGCAATGTTTATGATGATATAATGGCAATACTGAAATGAGGCACAACCTCTAACCACGACCTATTATGAATGATATGTTCTAATGTAAATCATGAAACAATGTCGTGCATGCAAACTCATATGATATCCATACCACTTGTACATTTGAAAATAATGTTTATCGTCGAAATATATGTTTATGACATCTCGTCATATTATAAAATACTTTACAAGTATTTACGTTGAAACAACCTCCTACGATAATCGTTTAGTGATTTATCAAGAATTTATAGCTTTTCGTCGCAAAATAATATACTTTGATAATTTGTGAAAGTGACTAAATGACATCGAAAAGCTGATCGTAAAATAGTGAATATCGAGTGTTAGGAAACAAACTCAATGGTTTTGGAAAGCTTGTAGCATTATCTAAAAGTCTTAGCTTTTAATTTTTCATCATAGAGGTCTCGATCATGGAGAAAAACATGGGTAAAGTAGGGTACTTGTACCAAAAATATAGTTTAAGGGTAATTTTTGGCAAAGTTTGAGTGACCGTATTTTATTCGTTACAACTCCGTTTGACGAACGGTTGAACATTTTGGAAAATAGGCTAGGTGAACTTACTTTTACTAGAAGACATCATTTTCTAAAAAGTACTCCATCTATGTTAAAAACGACTCTCAACATGGTCCTTAGCGGCAACTAGTTTTTGTCTAATAGGAAAAATATATGTTTTATACTTGTAATAAAAGTTACGATAACCTTATTTAAACACGTGTAATTTAATCGTTATAAGTCCGTTTTTTTACGTTTTATATGTCCTTAGCTTCGTGTTAAAGTATACTAATATATTTTTGATAAATCGACTCATTTAGATAACGCTTAAGACTCATTTTTGATCCTCAAAAATCTGGACAGCAAGCTGAATTTTCCGGAAAATATAGTTTTCGTCATTAAACTTGAAAATAGCATAACTCCTTCGTTATAACTCCGTTTTAACCCGTTCAAGTGACCACGTTTTCGTTTTAAAGTATATTTTCTGAATATCTAGCCCAAAATATTTTGTAAAATGTCAAAATTTCCAGATTTCCCAAATAAGATCAGACCACTATTTATTGTTGTCGAAAATGATTTTTCTCGAGTAATACTTATTCTAACCACTTCAAATCAACGCCAAAGCTATTCTAAACCTACCATACACCTTCTTAGAGTGTCATGGGTTCCTAAACATCATCAAAAATGATATGTTTCAAGGGATTAATTATAGGATGATATATAACTTGCATGTTTTCTTCAAGCATGAAACAAATGACCAAAGTATGAATATGAAAGATAAAAATGATCATGAAATGCTTACTAGTGAAGTGATGAGGTTTAAAGAACAAGGTTTTTCCTAGTTACCATAGGTTTTTATTTCAAAACCTTGATTAAGAGCATACTAGTGTTGATAGTTAAGCTTGATCTTGCAAAATTTTTGGTTCCTTCTTGGTTCTTCTCTATGGCCAGTTATGGTGATGAGAATGGGGAGAGTGATTTTTTTTTTTACACCTTAAGTTATGCTTGTATGTATGTGTTATGAGTATATAATTAACAATATCTCAAATATAATATCTATACATGCTTATGTGTATAGCTAGTTTAGATTTTTGTCCAAAAATGTGTTGAGTCATGTGTTTTTGTCGACAAGAAGAAAAAAGATGAAAAGGTGATGTATTTTATGTAAGTAAATGTATATATGTATAAGTATAGTTGGTAACTTGTGAGTTAAAATAGATATTTGAGGTAGCGTTAGCTAGAAATAAATTTTAACGGAACAAAATAAAATATATCGATGTCATAAAAATTTTAAAAATACATTTCTTACAAAAATTTAGTGAAATAATAATTATCGAGTAGTATTTACGAAAACCGTCGTAAATATATAAATATAACAATTTATATACAAAATAAATTTAAAACACCGGGTAAACTAATAATATTATTTTTATAATCTTAATATGAGTATAAAAATATATCTGGACAATTTTTGAAAGTGTCGGATCAATTGTTCAAAATAAATGATTACGCGATAGCGTTTATTTAATAGGAAAATAAACGTTTAATGAAATATGCAAAACCATGCATGAATTAATATGATGATGATGTTCCTAATGATATGTAGACTAAATCTAGTCTATATGAAATGTCCTCAATGATTGTTCATGAATTCGCAGCTAAACCATACGGTTACGCGAATTTGATGCTCGTAAACCTAGTTTACGAAAAATGATGAATAGTGAATCATGAATAGTGATTTTGTCCGGGAATGAATAGTGTTTCGTGAATAGTAAAATTTTGAAATACGTTCTCAGAATATCAAATCGACTTCAAAAACGATGAATAGCAAAATGACATGAAATTCCGATTTTTCACATTTGCCCACCCAAAAAGGAATTCAGTCCCTCAATTCAGTCCATGTTGGGTTCTACGGTGTTATCGGTGAAAAGGTGAGGATATTTGAGTCGCATCGGTTCTTCCCGTATTTTTCTGAATCGTACCACGCCTTTCCAAGGCGAGACTTTCAACATAAATATGTTGCCAACTTGAAATTCTAATGGTTTGTGACTTATGGAACATATTTCCAATATTTTGCGTCGTATATCGACGTAGCTTTTCTATCCATGTGTTGTTGCTTGTAACTGATTATTGATCTATACGACTTCTTTGTTGTTTCACGAATAAGTCATGGACTAGTGAGTTGGAGTTTTCTGATTTTGGCCCGTAAATAAGTGATTAACACCTCAACCATAGAGTGCCTCAATTGGTGTAGTCAATATGTTCATGTAATAACTATTGTTGTATGGGAACTTGTTCGACGATAAATGATTTGCCTAATCATTTCTAGAAAATCACACATGCCTTGAGTATATCTTCTAATGTTTGAATTGTTCTCTCGCTCTGACCATTGAGCTGAGGATAATAGGTGGTACTCATGTCCTAGTAGGTTCCATGGGAATCTTGAAATGATTGTCAGAAGTCTAAGGTGAATCGAATAGCTTATAATAGGTAAAACTAAAATTAATACCACGTGTCTCGTGCCAAATTTCAAAATGTTAAGTCTGTCGAAAATGGACCTTATTGAAAAGAATAGATTATAGGTAACAGTTGTGATTCCTCGCGTTTCTAGTTCTAGCGAATGTCATTACTTGAGTCTTACTTGCCTAAGGTGCTTAGTCTCCATTACTACAATGTTTATTGTTTCGATGGTGTCTCTCAATTTCCCTTATCAGAATATTTCCATGCTCTATGTTGCCAAGTCACAAAACCTTAAATATTTAAGTGATGTAGTGTTGTGATTGGTTTTCAAGATTCGTTCCGATATTGAGTGCTTCTAAAATAGTTCATCACTAGATTGTTATCATGCCAGCAAAACATAGATATCAGCCCATACTATGTCGAAGAATATTTGTTCTGATTTCACTTGTAGATGGAGAGTCATTGATTGTCCGATATGTTCAGACATGTTGCATCTCTTGGCATGGAAGTGAGGTTATCTGGAATTTCTAGGGAACACAATGCCTTAGGGGAAGTTTACATATTGTTGAGGCCACGTTTAATGGAATATTCGGCAGTCTTGGTTAGAAGACTTGGTTTATCTCTATAGTGTTACTTAGTGGGTATTCGCTTCGTACCAAATCTCGTAACTCGGTCTAGCTAGTACTTTTGAAATGATAGAATTTGGCTTCTAGTCCAAAGATAGTGGTTCGGAATGTCTCGTGATTTCTTAAGGCTTCTTTTGAGTTTTGAATCATCTTACTACATATTTCTAGTCCTTGTTGGTAGTTTTGAAATCCTTTCATTGTTTTCTTGTATCGAGGAATCCTCCTCGTAGATGGTATAGAAAATCTTTCTTAAAAAGGTCACCGGTAAAATTTCAACTTATCGGTTAAGTGAGTGATGAATGGCGTAGGTATCCATAGTGTTAACAAAAGAGATGTTTATGAACCATTTATCTAATTACAAAGATTTGCTTTTGAGTGAAGATTGTTTTAGGGAGTTCGAAAACGTGCTTGTTTCTTTCATGACATAATTCTTCCTGAATTATACATAGGTGATCAGGCTATGTATAATCGAGGACAAATGATGCGATGATTGGTTTGTTGAAATGGTATAATATCTCTCCGAAGTTTTTGATGGTATTCAACGTTTTATTTTGTAAAATAATGGCTCAAAATTTTTTTCAGAGTAACATGGAAATCGTTTCGCATAATGGTAGTAAATAATTGATAAAATGACTGAAAATCAATTTATAAGGTGGTAACAAAACAACTTGTTTTAGAACTTTATGAAACCATTTTCGTAAGATAGTAGTAAAATAGCTTGAAATAAAATTATGTGAAATAATTTTATAAAGTGATAACAAAATAACATGAAATAAGATTTGTTGGATGGTTTTGATGTGTCAAATCATGCACGCTTCCCAAGCTGCAAGTCAGATGTATGAGTAGTATCTATGGAATGTGATGGCACGGATGGTGCTCTAAATGACAGTGATGAAAATCCTAGTGGTAAGTTAGGAAAATAGGTCCATTAGTACTAAACCTATAAGTTCTACCAAAGGGTATAATCTGTCCCGAAAGAATGATTAAAAATTTCTTGATCCTACGGTGAATCAATAATGATCATGATGGTGTAGGTGAAACTTCGCCCTCCTCAAAGGGTTCAGTCTCATCATCCGATGTTATCGGTGTTAAGCCAACTGATGTAAAAATTGTGATAGGGAATGAGAGGGCATTCTCCACGTTGGAGTCTGATGTGAGTATGATGGGATGGGTATTTGAGGGCATCTATGTGACAATCGATTTTGAAATGAAAGTAAATAACTCGCAAAATGTGCGTATGAAACCGCATGTATAGTAACTATGCACTTATGATGAAATGATAAGATGCTATGATGATGTAGTTATACTCTAGGGTCAAAGATGCAACCTAGTTCTCTATAACCGAAGCTCTGATGCCAATCTATCACACCCTCAAATTACCTGTTTTGCAGCGGAATGGAATTCCTGGGGATTGACTGTCATAACATCATAGTTACAGATATATTGAACGACCTAAAGTGTCGTTTGAAAAGAACATCGTTTGATATAATAAAACATTCAGTGTTTACAAAAGATAGGTCCCGAATGAAATTAGACATGTGCGGAATTAAGTTTGTTACAATCCAAATGATGTTTTAAAGTGCATAAAACCCAAGTGAGACGCGTCGTCACCGCGACTCTATGATATGTCCACATGCATGCCATGAAGTATGTGCCTTTGTTACCTAAAAATACATTGCTAAAAGTGTCAACACAATGGTTGAGTGAGTTCATAGAGTTTATGAAAATGTTTTATACGACCAACGCAAGTATAAGTTATATATGACAAATATGTCACAAAAATGGTACAATTGCTTAAGCACATGACATCGAAGCTAGACTGTTCTTGATGTTCACCCCAACAGAGTGTTTTGCCAAACAACTCAATGATGATAAAAATGAAATGCATCCGTTGACCAATTGGGACCACCAACACGGATGGAGGAGTCACCCTCAATAGATCTATCCACTCACCCTCGCTTCTTCCGAAATTAACGGTTCATGATTATGAAATGGGGACATTCAATTGGCAATGATGTAACTTAAGCAATGTAAATGAATTTGAATATACTTGGGCCCGTATAAAAAAATGATGTGCAATGTATTCTCCCCCGTAGGTTTGAAATAATGTATAAACTTGAATAAACGGGGCTATGAAAACTCACCTGGTGCAATTTTTATTATGATATAATGGCAATACTGAAATGAGGCGCAACCTCTAACCGCGACCTATTATGAATGATATGCTCTAATGTAAATCATGAAACAATGTCGTGCATGCAAACTCATATGATATCCATACCACTTGTACATTTGAAAATAATGTTTATCGTCGAAATATATGTTTATGACATCTCGTCATATTATAAAATACTTTACAAGTATTTACATTGAAACAACCTCCTACGATAGTCGTTTAGTGATTTATCAAGAATTTATAGCCTTTCTTCGCAAAATAATATATTTTGATAATTTGAGAAAGTGACTAAATGACCTCGAAAAGCTGATCGTAAAATAGTGAATATCGAGTGTTAGGAAACAAACTCAATGGTTTGGGAAAGCTTGTAGCATTATCTAAAAGTCTTAGCTTTTAAATTTTCATCATAGAGGTCTCGATCATGGAGAAAAACATGGGTAAAGTAGAGTACTTGTACCAAAAATATAGTTTAAGGGTAATTTTTGGCAAAGTTTGAGTGACCGTATTTCATTCGTTAAAACTCCGTTTGACGAACGGTTGAACATTTTGGAAAATAGGCTAGGTGAACTTACATTTACTAGAAGACATCATTTTCTAAAAAGTACTCCATCGATGTTAAAAACGACTCTCAACATGGTCCTTAGCGGCAACTAGTTTTTGTCTAATAAGAAAAATATATGTTTTATACTTGTAATAAAAGTTATGATAACCTTATTTAAACACGTGTAATTTAATCGTTATAAGTCCGTTTTTTTACATTTTATATGTCCTTAGCTTCGTGTTAAAGTATACTAATATATTTTTGATTAATCGACTCATTTAGATAACGCTTAAGACTCATTTTTTATCCTCAAAAATCTGGACAGCAAGCTGAATTTTCCGGAAAATATAGTTTTCGCCCTTAAACATGAAAATAGCATAACTTCTTCGTTATAACTCCGTTTTAACCCGTTCAAGCTACCACGTTTTCGTTTTAAAGTATATTTTCTGAATATCTAGCCAAAAATATTTTGTAAAGTGTCGAAATTTCCAGATTTCCCAAATAAGATCAGACCACTATTTATTGTTGTCGAAAATGATTTTTCTCACGTAATACTTATTCTAACCACTTCAAATCAACGCCAAAGCTATTCTAAACCTACCATACACCTTCTTAGGGTGTCATGGGTTCCTAAACTTCATCAAAAATGATATGTTTCAAGGGATTAATTATAGGATGATATATATTCATTATAAGTACAAAAAACAAATAAAGTGGTATAGATAATCATATAACTTGCATGTTTTCTTCAAGCATGATACAAATGACCAAAGTATGAATATGAAAGATAAAAATGATCATGAAATGCTTACTAGTGAAGTGATGAGGTTTAAAGAACAAGGTTTTTCCTAGTTACCCTAGGTTTTTATTTTAAAACCTTGATTAAGAGCATACTAGTGTTGATAATTAAGCTTGATCTTGCAAAAATTTTGGTTCCTTCTTGGTTCTTCTCTATGGCCGATTATGGTGATGAGAATGGGGAGAGTGATTTTTTTTACACCTTAAGTTATGCTTGTATGTATGTGTTATAAGTATATAATTAACAATATCTCAAATATAATATCTATACATGCTTATGTGTATAGCTAGTTTAGATTTTTGTCCAAAAATGTGTTGAGTCATGTCTTTTTGTCTACAAGAAGAAAAAAGATGAAAAGGTGATGTATTTTATGTAAGTAAATGTATATATGTATAAGTATAGTTGGTAGTTAAAATAGATATTTGAGGTAGCGTTAGCTAGAAATAAATTTTAACGGAACGAAATAAAATATATCGATGTCATAAAAATTATAAAAATACATTTCTTACAAAAATTTAGTGAAATAATAATTATCGAGTAGTATTTACGAAAACCGTCGTAAATATATAAATATAACAATTTATATACAAAATAAATTTAAAACACCGGGTAAACTAATAATATTATTTTTATAATCTTAATATGAGTATAAAAATATATCTGGACAATTTTTGAAAGTGTCGGATCAATTGTTCAAAATAAATGATTACGCGATACCGTTTATTTAATAGGAAAATAAACGTTTAATGAAATATGCAAAACCATGCATGAATTAATATGATGATGATGTTCCTAATGATATGTAGACTAAATCTAGTCTATATGAAATGTCCTCAATGATTGTTCATGAATTCGCAGCTAAACCATACGGTTACGCGAATTTGATGCTCGTAAACCTAGTTTCCGAAAAATGATGAATAGTGAATCATGAATAGTGATTTTCTCCGGGAATGAATAGTGTTTCGTGAATAGTAAAATTTTGAAATACGTTCTCGGAATATGAAATCGACTTCAAAAACGATGAATAGTAAAATGATGAATAGTAACCGATGAATAGTAAATTCCCAAGATGAATAGTGAAATTTTCAAAGTTTGTAAAATGACCTGAAATTATGAGTTGTCACAACATGGCAAGATTTGATTTTGAAAAATGACAAATAAGGACCATTTCAAGACATTAAAGATTGTTAGTGTTAGGTATGATTGTTTTAAGTGATCTTTAAGTAAAATAAAACAATTTCACAATCAAACAAGAACAGAAAAAATTTCATTTTGTAAGATCTTTGGGTTTTAAAAAAAATCATACCATGACATAACATTAAATCTTTATATCACCACATTAATACGTACAAACGGACTTTTTTTATGAAATATCGTTTGAAAATATTTAATTTGAAATCACTTAAGATTTGACAAAATAAAGTCCGGTTGATTTCAAAACTTTGAATCCGATTTATTTTCAAAACAATATTTTTCCATTTTCAACACAATATTATTCAAAGTTTTAGAAAAATGGTATCATCACAATAATCCTGCACAAAGATACGTTAGGTGGTAGAGAAGCTTATGTTGTTGCTGTAGGGCTTGGAAGAAAAACCGTTTGCTGATGCAGTGAGACTTCTTATGTTGCATTTTAATGCCAACTGAGGTCAAATTAAGCTTCGTTTCTTCATTTGCTAATGAAGAAAACCATCTGCTGATGCAATGAGACCTCTTACGTTGCATTTTTTCATGCCAACTCTCCATAGAAGTCCAATTGAGCTCCGTTTCTTCATTTGTCAACCCAAGATATAGTTACCCTTTCCTTTCGGCATCCAATCATCTTATATTGTGGGATCTGGATCGGGAACATTCTTATAACCAATATACTTGCATACGTTAGTGAACACACATACAGATATATGGTGGTCGACATCACCCAAACAACAATCGACTAATAAAAGTCAATCCAACAAATCAATCAGATCATAAAAGCTATGGGAATAATGTGTTTATCAAACTCTAATCATCTAATCCTAACAATCATATCCTAGGCACCTAGTCCTTCAACGTAGGTTAACATCATTTTTCAGTTAAGCATGTAGGATGATTAAGAAAGTCCGTTAGATGATGTAAATTTGAAAAACATTCTCCCCCTCAATCAATGACTCTTTCTTTGAAAAGTTTAAAAGCGCTGAAGTCATTGATTGAGTTTTCAATTTTTACGAAAACTCTGAATCTGATTGATTTACAAGCAACTCATTTTCCACCATTTTGTTAAAACAAATATTTTTCTGAAGAATTATAGAAGGTAAAATATTTGAGTAGGAACAATAGTCCTTCGGCATACTTTCCTCAAATTTGTTTTAGGATAATTGCACGAAATATAAGAAAAATGGTTTAGCGTAGCACTTTCCTTTCTTGAAGAGCGGGTTGCTATCTGAAATAATAGCAAACCATGGTTTTTAGCGCGGGTTACAATATGAAATAACTGCAAGCCATATTTTGAGACATGTTTAGAAAAAAATATTTACACCTCCCGCTCGAACTTCATCTATGGTCCCGTGCTATTATTGAATAACATTTCTAAGACCGCAGATGTTATCGATACCAGAAGACATGTCTTTGAAAAACAATATTTTTGGTATTTTTCAAATTTTCTGATTTTTATGGGTTTTAGTTGGTTTTATATTTTTGTATTTGGTTTTAGATAAATATATACAAAGATAGAGAAGATGATATAGTTAAAGAAGATGATGATACGAGTACCGAGATAAGGATATCGAGCAGCCCCGTTGTAGAAAATAGAAGTCATCATCCCTAAAACTTTCACCACCAAAGCTTCTGAGGCTCTTGCATTGAAGAAAGAAATTGAACCATCTAAAAGTGAGACTTTGGCAGCTTCCCCCCAAACCAAAAATCCTTTAGCTGAGCAGATTCAAAGCTTTCTTTCAAGCTTCTCTTAGCCAGGTGCACAAAGAAGCACACCATTATCATCGAACTTGCTGCTCCTTCTTAGAATAATCACCGTGATTCATCGTTCGGGGTTATATCATCCAATAGAAGAACAGCAACATTTCATCCCACGCTTTAAATTTATTCTCATATTTCATTACCACTGAAGTCTGAAGCTATGCATCCCCAACGAGTTGTCAAGAGACCATTTCCCCCAAGTAGATGAATTGATGCAGTCAGTCTCTTAGACTAGAGCTCACGAACCCGAATACACATACCCGAAGACAAAGAAACTAATACCATCGAAGTAGCAGATTAAATCCAATAGCCAAAGAATAACGCCGATGTATACTTTTCTCTCCCCCTGAAGAAAGTGTATGAAGCTCAAGAACCCGTAGTACCCGAATGCCCAAAGAGAGAATAACCGATAACATTGAAGAAGCAGCCGAATCACTCGATTATCTCTGCGAAGGACTATCTCTGGATTTCAACTCGAAATAAGTGATTATATCTCTGAATCACGATTAAGCACTCAAGTGAAACAGTGGCGTCCCCAATGTACACAATTCTCTCTCCCCTGATGATTGTGATAACATCAAAATCATCACACATTTGTGTACCTCTTTCATCTTCAGAAACTAACTCTTCCATCTCTTCCCCAACATAGTTGAAATAAGAACACTAAACGCCATGAGTCAAACCTTGAGTGTCTCTGCGGTAATGACATTCGTCTTCCCGGGATATCTTCAATCACTTATAATTATTAAGTTCATCAAGTTTACTCGCGTTTACATGCTTGTCTCCTTCCCCCTTGCTGGTTTTGACACTTCAGAATCAGCAACATATTATAAGCCCAAATACTTGAAATATTTTGAGAAGAACATCATTAGCTCAAATATATTTGTGAGAATCAACTTGCTGAAGAATGTGAGAAAGTCTAATTAGGGATTAAATCTGACTTTACACTCTCCCCAAATTAGTGCTCTCCCCTAAACCGACAATCTTTATGATGAATTCGTTGAATAAGAAGAAGTCTTTGGATAATCAGATGCAACGCGTCTTTAGTCTTCTAACATATAGCAGAAAATGTAGAACCGACTGTAGACTCGACCTTCTTCAAGATTGTCCAATTGGGGAATAGAAAGTCAACATCTTCAACTCACCAAATGCATTCCCGTTAACATATATTTAGCAAATCTCCATAACTCAAATCCCTCCCAATCAAACAAGAACAGAAAGATGTTCATCAAGGAAATCAGCCCCGCAACTGGAAGCACTTTGTCATTAATCAAATCAGCTCGTGTGAAGATGTCAACCAACGGCTCTTAGAAGAAACTCCATGTAACGATGACCCGATAAGAAGAAGATCGGTTCTTACATGATTTAGGAGCCGTTTGACCATTTATTCTCATAAATCAATCAACCATGCAGTAAGTTCACACTTTTTCTCCCCCCTCAAGAATTGCATACGGAGTTGCCATTCTTGATTGAAAAAGTGAACATCATCCAAATGTATTTTATTCACACTTCTCCCCCGCAAAATTAGCACATGATGTCACCATCTTCATTATATTGAGCAAGTTGAATAAGAGAAACAATCAACGGTAGTCCGGTTCACTTGATGATTGTACGCGCATGGAAAAAGTATGAAGCATGTTGATGAGAATGGTCATAATAAGAAGATTTCTCTTCTTAGATGATAAAGTGCACTGAAGCGTACACTTTTCTTTTCTTTAGAGAACGTGGCATGAACTGTAGTGTTCATACGTCATAAGAAGATTTCTCTTCTTCGGAAGATAATGCGCATGAAAGCATTACACATTTCTTTTCTTAGGAGTACGAGGCCTGAACTGATGTGAACAGACGTCATAATCTCTCTCTTTTCATCATCTCTTGGCAAAACATGTAATCAACCCCATTATCACTCAGTAGGCTAATATGATGAATTTGACCCTGAAGTAGAATAACCCAAACTCGTGACTTAAACTTGCACATGTGTAACAAAGAGGGTGTCGAGAATTCATGCCCATTTGAATCTCTAAGTACTCTATACTCTTCAACCAACCAACCATCAAGTAATAGAAGTACATCACCTCTTGAAAATCCACAATTGAATGTGACACTAAGCACTACAACATAACTCCTTAAAGTGATAGTTATTTTTGTGGCAAAAAGAGCCCAATTCCCCTAGAAAAAAATAGACTCTCAAAAATAACTAGATTTCCAAGTCTTCATTTTTGGAAAAAGCTCGAACAAGGATCATGAAGAATCTTCATCCAACCATCCCCGATAGCTTCAGGTACTAAGTACACTCGCCCGTGATATTTCACTTCAACCTCAAATAGATAATACTGAATTAACCCCATTGTCACATCTTCTGGTTAAAAGCTCAACTCTAGCCTTCTTTGACGTTTTAAGTGAACTATGATAATGGTATTCATCCCGACCATGGTTAAAGGCACAAAACCCCGTAAAACCATGTAATAACCAAACTGCCATGACGAATATCCAAACACACATCCAATTCATGAAGTATACCCTTTTATCCCTTCTTCGAAGTAGAAACCGTAGCACCAGCATAAAAAAGGATACAGAAATACGCTTTCCTTTCTCCAGGATGAATCCATCAATACGGGATTTTACAATTTTATGGTTTAAATCGAGAAATAGTTTCTTTCGAGGGATTTTACAAAACCAAGAATGAACCGTAAGATAGATCCGGAAATGCACTTTACAATTACCAGGATGTTTCCACTGTCACGGGATTTTACAAGTCTATGATTTAAACCGAGAAATAGATTCTTTCGCGGGATTTTACAAGATCAAGACAAAACCGTAAACAATGTCAGCTTGAATGTGTTCAGAAAACTTTGGTTTCGGTGAATATCTGTTTTAGGGGAACATGCAGCGGTTCATCAACGGTTCAATATCCAACATCAACAATCTCATCAACCATCCAATAAACACTTTGGTAAACACATCATTCACGCATTCTGTCGGTCATTGCAATGACAACATGGTGAAGTAAACTCGATATGCCAAACTTGATCTTGAAGTAAAATTCCCCATATTTGTTACTTAAACTTGTACTAATCCTTGTAAAAAGAAATGGTGTACATAATGTACAAAACCTCTTGACGTATCCTCAACTGTGTGAGACACCGAAGTGATAGTTACGTTGTGGGTTGAGTGAGAAAGAATCACAAACGTAACTAAATAGCCAAGTCTTTATCACACTCTATTAATGCCCAAACAAGTCATCTTCGCGGAAGGGTAGAAAGAAAGAAGACGAAATAAGTAAACGTGCCCGGAAACCTCACTTCAAATCCAAATAAGAAATACCGTACCACAACCCCGTAGACAACATGACAAAATATAAACCGTGACAATGTATACACCAAAGTACCATGCAACATAACCCAACATATCTCATCGTCAAATTTCACAATCAACACTCAAGAAAGTCCAGTAGCATAAACTCCAAAAGCCCATATAATCAACACAAGAACCCCGTAAGTAATACTCATCCAAAATCCCGTAGCCATCTTTTTCTCAAATTTATGCTCAATCCGTGAATACGTAGTATCCTTCGTGAGAATTAATGGACTACAATACCACTCATAACCAAAATATCAAAAAAATCTATATCCATTATTTTCTATGAAAATACACGGATAACAGATTGAATGAGTTTACGTTTAACTTCGTTTGTTTGATATTTTGTCCAATATAAGCGCTCAGTTATCAGGCCCAAAACAAGTTATAAGCCCAATCCCGTCCAACCAATCAGGCTCCAATCCAACAAATAATATACGGCCCATGTGATTTAATTAACCCGGTTTTATAACACCAAATAAGTTTCGGCCCATTCACAGTGAAGATAGTACCCGATCTATATCAAACCATACCCTAATTTTCGGGGAGTATAAAGGCTCCATAACACTCACTTAACCCTAATTTCACACACACAAAAACATATTATCCGCCCCCATCTAAACATTTCAGCAAAACAACCCTAATCTCTTCTCAAACAAAACGCCTACCTCATCGCAGCATCAACACCCTTTTCCCACTCATTACCTCGCCACAGGGATGGTTTTGAGGTTGAGACCTGGTTTGACTTAGCCATAGAGATGGTGTCATGGTCTTGTATCACAGCTACTAGAACAAACAAAGTCTTCAAGGTAGGTTATGTTTTGAGTTATGTTTAAAGTTTTCTTGAATACCGAATGAGAGGAAAGATGAACTTGATGAGTTTGTTTTTCCACTTGATGTTCGAACATAAAACTGAAGTTAATCTTCAAAATATATATCAATGATGGAAAATCTCTAGAGAGTTTTGTTCAAAAAAAAAAACGAACTCATGTTAGATTTGAGAGAAAAAATCCGAGATATAACTTTACTTATTTATTACGATTCAATTTGTTTCCCTTATAACGAATAGAAGATATGTTTTAACACAATTGTTAAAAACACTTCTATAAGTTCGAATATTAGAACAATTAACAGCTCTCATTTTCACTTCATTTTACTTTTGGACATGTTATCATGATCAATGATGGTTTCCTTTTGGGTTTTACGTGAATCTGAGAATAGACTCTTTGAAAAGTCTTTAACTCAGGAAAAGGAAAAACTGAGATCTTGTTTGATGTTGGGTTAGAAGTGTTGGATCTGTTTTTCGTTTTCATTTTCATCTCATTATGCAATTTTGTTTATCAAGGACTGATGATGCATTATGACTGAGGTCGTGTATGTTTTTGGAATAAGGTATTTGGTTGGTTGTGGTCATTCTTTTCATCTTCATCTTCTGTCAACTCAAGTTGCCAGTAAACAAGTCGCTACTTGTAAGCAAGTCGCTACTTGTAAGCAAGTCGCTACTTGTAAGCAAGTCGCTACTTGTAAGCAAGTCGCTACTTGTAAACAAGTCGCTACCATGAGTAAAGACTCATGGCAAGTTGCTACTGAGATTCATAGTATCAAGACAACATGTTAGTAAGTCGCTACCAAGATTTTTGAAATTTTCCGATGAGTTTTCCGACAATAAAAACCGTTCACCTTCAAACTAACCCAGAAAATTGCATAAGAAAAGCTTCTTTTTGCCCATTATGAAACTTGACCAGAAAAACCCGTTTTGACCACAGTAAAGACAACACAAGTAACACGGATATGGTGACAAAAAGTCTACAAAGGTATATCTGTTTGGACAAAAATACTTGACACAAAACAGATTGTATACATGAATAAATAAGAGACTTTTTGGACCAATAAAGAATACATCAAAAGTAGTTTAAAAACTGTGTAAACTTGATAAGAAGACCATTTAACCATATCAGTTTTAAAACCAGTGTATGAACAAATAAAAACAGGTTTTGAACATGGCAATCGTGAAACAAGAAATGACTACTCAAATACCACATATAAAAAACGATTCAAACATCAAAATCCACTCGAAAAACATCAAAAACATATTCAAACCGTATGAAAGACCACTCGAAAAACAACACAACCTGGACTCTGATGCCAATTGTAGGATCCTAATATTATTGTGTTGATGATTCGGGAGGTCTTGGATGATCAAAATACATGTTTGCCATTAGAGAGAGAAAGTAGATGAGAGGGAGTTTCTTGGTAGAGACTTGCTTCACTAAAAATGTAAGGTTAGATTAAGAAAAGCTCCACCCCTTCCATGGATGGAAGGGGTATACAAAAAATACGTCCTCCTGTCAGACTGTGGATCAGGCATACAGTGGGTAAAGACCCGTCCTTCCTCCATGGTGTTGCACTAAACTAAACTACGCTACAAACTAACTAATTAACTACTAAACAACGTAAATAACTACAAGTCTACGAGCTAACTTATGCTAGATAATATTTGGGGTGACCGACTCTTCATAATAGAATTTCCAATTCCTAACAAAACAAGAGTTAAACTCCTTACAAGAAAAGCTTTCTAAAACCGTTAAGCAAAAGCAGGAGCTCATAATAATACTTTTACTTTCTCTCACTAAGTTCCCAAACCTCTAACTCTTTCTCTCTCTAAAAACCTTATAGTATATGCCTACATTTGATCATGGTTTGATCTGTTTGTGAAATCCAATATGTTGCCAAGGAGTGAGTCAGTCCTCCATAATGCTAGGGATGAATTTGTACTTGGTAACCTCAAATATTTCGAAAGATGTGTTAATAAAGAGATCTTTGGAATGCCAATTCCTGATGCACTTCTCATAGATGATATTAAGAAGACTGACTACTTCAGATTATACAAGAAAAGGGTATCCAGATCCAATGTTGATGACGCTCCTGATCCCTCACATCCCAAGTATACAAAGTCTACTTCCATCACTAAATCATCCTCTAAAACCTCATATCTCGGCCTTCCCAAGAAGAGACGCGATAGATCTCAATCTATCGACACTTCATCCCAGAAGCAGAAAAAGAGAAAGAATGATGTCGAAAAGGGGAATGTTGGAGGAACCGAGGCTCCAAAGGGTGACATACGATAGATAGATGAAGACGAGGCTGCTTTGCAACAAGGGATTAAACAAAGCCTGGAAAGCCTGAACATGAGACCACCAGTGGGAGGTGTTGTGATAAGAGAACCTGAGCCAGCGTCACGTCAAACAACTTCAATCACACCAGACAGAGAGAAAGGGATTGTTGGTGTAGAAGCTGAACAAGCCGCTCACATGCTTCTGACCATCTCTTCTTCACCGTCAAGAACTACCACCCAATTTGAGCTAAAGAAAAGAAGCAGTGAATCATCTTCAGCTCAAGAACAAACTGGAATGGAAAAGGAGGTATCTAAAACACAGGAAGATACACTTGCATCAAGTGATACCCAATCAGATAAGAATGATGAAAACGAACTGCTGAAAGACTCACAGGAGATCCTTGAGTCAAGATCTGATGAACACAGGCACATGGAAGAAACGAACATGTCTACAGGTTCTCTATCGTCATTGAAGAATCTAGATGCTGACTTCTCATTTGGTGATCAGTTCTTAAATGACAAACCCTCAGATACTGAGCCTTATAAGCTAAATGATGAGAAAGAGGAAGCTGATGTAACACCCCCCAAATATCGGTACAGCGAGCGGAAGACTAAATCAAGTTTTCGGGGCGTTACTATTGGATTGGTATCGCACACAAGTATAATAAAACATAACCATTTAACCATTCAAAACCAATCCCAAATTTTGATATTCAAAACATTTAATCCAAAATATGAATATTAGGCCCAAAACATAGTTTAGTAAAACAGGTCCCCATAGTTTATCAGACTTAGAAATTATCCTTGAACACCGCCTTCTTGCCAAGCTTCCACAATCCACATAATCCAAACATGTTTCAATTACCTAAGAAATCATGCTAAAAGGTCAGCTAACGCTGGTGAGTTCATAGTTTTAAGTTCAACAAAATCATAGTGGTCCAATAAGAGTTGATTTTATATGCAAGACCTAAGATAGATAAACACCGTTTTCACACCGATCCATGCCGGATCACCAATCATAACACACGTCCCGCATCCAAGGACAACTCGGAGCTCGCGACTCTAGTCCAGCACTGTCGTGGCAAAATCTAGAACAATTGCCAACCCCGGATAAGGTCGATGTAGAAGTATATTCTTAGTTAGGCACGGCTAACCTAAACTAAGGCAACAACTACCACACATCTATCTAAACAGTCAAGCATATAAGCAAATCTAAAATAGTTTTCACGGTCCAAAAAAAACAGCATGATTCTCACCCCAAAGTAGTTCAAAACGTAATTAAAACGTATATAAAAGTGGGGCTATGAAACTCACCTCAAGCAATCAACGCACAAATATCACTAGTAGACGATAATAGAAATCACAGCACCGCAACTATCGACTCGGCACAACCTATTAATGTAGACCAACCTTAATACACATATTCTTCAAAATCAACGTTATCTACCCCAATATATTTCATTTCTTTATTTCCAAAAACGTCTCGTTTCACCATTAATCCTAGTGTTTGGTATCCTCATGTGGGTGTATCGACTCAATGTGGGTGTCTCGACTTAATGTGATGCCATGAATGCACTCAACAACCAATCTATAACTAAATGCAACACAATGAGACCTCTAAACGATAAACTCCATAGTTCAATAAGTTTCGGAATAAATAGTAGGCCTTATCGAATTCGTCAACTTGATAAACTTATTTATTTATTCGTGTCGCTTATTATCCCATAAATCACTCATATCCTAAAGAGTCATAACGATAAGTCACCCATTAATAAGGTTATCTAACGTACCTAGCGGGCTCTTATTAGATTCGTCAACCTAATAAGTTCGCTACCCACGTGGATCAACACTATTAATGCTAGGTTATCCGTAACCCATGCACACATAACGCAAATAAATAATTACTTATCCAATATTAAATGTCCAGATTTGACATTTATTGATAAACGTGTACGCGAAACCATAATTACTTATTTATTACAAAACCTTTCCAATTTAGTCCTTAGTTTCCGTTTAAAACTAGTAAATAACAAGATAAATCTTCTTATTGATATTTTTGGTACAAAAGCCCATTATTATTTACATTTCATAGTTTTATTATCATTTTCATATATAATATATATTTCGTCAAATCCCATTATTAGTTTCATAACGTTATTCGTTTCGAGTCCACAAGCACGAGTCATAACTTCTTGGCTTTTAATCAATCAATTGTCCAAACTAAAGTCCATGTTACGGCTTTGTCGGAGTCAACTATTGACTAAAAAGTCAAAGTGACGCCGACGTAGCTCAAAGTCACAATATATATATCAAGTCCATAATTAATAGTCATAACGTCGCAATTCAATCCCAAACCAACTCAAAACAATTTCGCCAACCAATCAATCAACCAATCATACTCGAAACCAATTTTATGACCCTAATGGTCAAGACACGATCGCGGTCAAGACCACGTGAACCAAACAAGCTTCTAAAAGCTTTTCGGCTCCACGCGTCTCATCCAAACCTCAACTAAACCAATCAATAAGCTACCAATTCGACCCGACTCGGACCCAAGACCCAACATAGGCCACGTACACCAACCATGTGTCAATTACATGACCTAGGTGGTGCGTACGCCTCTCCAACACCATCCAAACACAACCAAATCCAATCCTCAACACTCAAATCCAATCATTCAAGCTCCAAACACTAACTAAACGCAAAACCCATCAACTTTTCCTAATCAAGAACATGCAACGAAACCCTAAAATGCAAAACCCATCAAATTAATGCACCACACATATACCAAACACGAATTACTTGTTTACTTAGTCACTAATTAGCTTTATTTTGAGGTCCCTAGCTCATGAATATAAATACCACCCATACACCTCATTTCACCTCATTTGTTTCTCTCTCTAAAACACACACACTAGTGTTTATCTCTCTAACTTTCTCTTACTAAAAACCCTAATCACCACCTTCATAAAATCCGGCCACTTTCCGGCCACCACCGCCACTATTCTCAAAAGCGAGTGTCCTACTACATTCCCGAGCTCACATATAGTCCCCCGAGTGTCCTACTACATTTATTTCACTTTCCAACATCGTTACTTACGTTTTTCCACGAGTTTTGACTATTTATTTGTCAATTTTCGAGTTACGGTCTAAAAGTTACAATAACTCTTGTTTTAGGCTTTTCTAGTACCGAATCGAATAGTGCCTACCAAATAGAGTTAAAACGCATATGATAACTCATTTAATAATGAAATAAACCGTAAAAACCAATTGAAGATATAAAATCAAGTCACGGTTTATAAAATAGTGATAAAGGCAAATCTTAGTTTAATTTAACGTAATGCGGTTACCTAAAATAGACTCCCTAAATTGCCGGTTGTCACAGCCTCCCAGCCTCAGAAGAAACCCGTCCCGGGTTTAACTCCGAGTTGCTTGATGTCATGAAAAGTTTAGGATACTTCCTACGGAAAACGTCCTCACGTTCCCAAGTGGACTCCGGTCCATGCCGGGAGTTCCACCGAACCTTAATAATCGGAATACGGCTATTCTTCAGCCTCTTAATCTCACGATCCATAATCTCAATCGGTTCCTCAACAAAATTCAATTTCTCATCAACACGAATATCTCTTAAAGGCACAACTATGTTTTCTTCCGAAAGACATTTCTTAAGATTACTAACATGAAAAACATTGTGTACACTACTCAGTTCCGATGGTAGCTCCAAGCGGTATGCTACCGGTCCGATTCTTTCCAGGATTGGAAAGGGACCAATATATCGGGGATTGAGTTTTCCACGTTTCCCAAAATGAATCACTCCTTTCCAAGGAGAAACTTTCAACATAACACGATCTCCAACCTGAAATTCTAAAGGTTTACGTCTCTTATCGGCATAACTCTTTTGTCTATCATGAGCGGTTTGCAACCGGTTACGAATATGAACTATCTTCTCAGTGGTTTCTAGGACAAGTTCGGGACCTGTAAGTTGACTTTCGCCAACTTCTGCCCAACAAACAGGAGAACGACATTTTCGGCCATACAGTGCCTCAAATGGAGTGGCCTTAATACTAGAGTGATAACTATTGTTATAGGAGAATTCGGCCAATGGGAGATGTCTCTCCCAGCCTTTGCCAAAATCAATAACACATGCTCTAAGCATATCCTCTAATGTCTGAATGGTTCTCTCGCTTTGACCATCGGTCTGTAGATGGTAAGCAGTACTCATTTCCAAATTCGTTCCTAAAGCTGTCTGTAATGATCTCCAAAAGTGGGATGTAAAATGACTATCCATATCAGAAATGATAGATATCGGTACTCCATGACGCGATACTACCTCCTTAAGATACAATCGAGCAAAAGACTTAGTTAAACGATCAACTATTTCCCAGATAGCGTCATTACCGCTACCTGTTCTCGGTAATTTAGTGATAAAGTCCATGGTTATTTGCTCCCATTTCCATTCCGGGAGTTTGGGTTGAACTAAAAGTCTTGATGGTTTCTGATGTTCGGCCTTAACTTTAGAGCAAGTCAGGAACCTACTAACATACTGAGCTATATCAGCTTTCATATTGGGCCACCAATAAAGTTTCATAAGATCCTGATACATCTTATCGGCTCCAGGATGAATAGAGTATTTTGATTTATGCGACTCGCGCATAATCAACTCACGGATTCCACCATGAAATGGTATCCAGCTTCTGTCTCTGAAGCATAATGTTCTATCTGAACGCTTCAAGAAGCCGTTTTCGCTTTCTACCATTCCATGAAGATTCTCATAAGGACGGTTCTCTTCCGTCAATACCTCTGCTTGGGCGACTAAAATCTGGGATGGTAAGGGTGAAACAATGGTCATTCCTAAGGATCTAACAAGTAGGGGTGGAATGTCCTCCTTACGACTAAGTGCATCAGCCACAACATTAGCCTTACCAGGATGATAATGAATCTCACAGTCATAATCACTAAGAAATTCTAACCAACGACGTTGTCTCATGTTCAGTTCCTTCTGATCTAAGATATGCTTCAAACTCTTATGGCGGTAAGTGCTACACACTTGGTTCCATATAGGTAATGTCTCCAAATCCTAAGAGCAAACACTACAGCACCTAACTCAAGGTCATGGGTGGTGTAGTTTTTCTCATGCTTCTTAAGTTGTCGGGATGCATAAGCAATCACCTTCTCACGTTGCATCAAAACAACACCTAAGCCTTTATGCAAGCGTCGCAGATTACCCACAAAATCGCCACTTCCTTCAAGCAAAGCTTGGATGGGCGCACTACACAACTTCTCCTTCAGAAGTTGGAATGCTTCTTCTTCCTTTCCTCCCCATTCATACTTAACATCCTTCTGGGTTAGTTTGGTCAGCGACTTAGCTATCTTATAAAATCCCTCAATGAATCTCCTATAACAGCCTGCTAAACCTAAAAACTGTCGGATTTCTGATGGGTTCTTAGGAGCTGCCCATTCCTTAATGGCCTTAATCTTAGCTGGGTAAGCATGAACACCTCGGCTATCTATCACATGGCCTAAAAATTGCACGGACGGAATCCAAAATTCCCACTTAGAGAATTTGGCATACAGCTTCTCCTCTCTTAGCAATCCTAAAATGAGCCTCAAATGCTCTTCGTGCTCCTCACTACTCTTAGAGTATATCAAGATGTCGTCTATGAATACTATCACAAACTTATCCAGATATGGCTTACACACTCGGTTCATGAGATCCATGAAAACACTGGCGCTACCGGTCAAACCAAACGACATCACTTGGAATTCATAGTGCCCATAACGAGTCCTAAACACAGTCTTAGGGATATCCTCTTCTCGAACTCTAAGCTGGTGGTAACCAGATCGTAAATCGATCTTAGAAAAGACACTAGATCCTTGGAGTTGGTCCAATAGGTCATCTATTCTAGGTAACGGATATCGGTTCTTCACTGTTAACTTATTCAGCTCCCTATAATCGATACACATCCGAAACGATCCATCCTTCTTCTTCACAAACAACACTGCTGCTCCCCACGGTGACGAACTTGGTCGAATGAATCCCTTCTCTGAAAATTCTGCCAACTGTTTAGACAGTTCCTCCAATTCTCTTGGAGTAAGTCGATAAGGTGCCCGGGCTACGGGTGCCGCACCGTATCAACTCTATCCGGATTCCACTTTTTGGACAGTGGAATCCCCGGCATCATCGGGAAACACATCCAGAAATTCTCTAACGACGGGTACATCGTTGAGGTTTCTTTCACTCTTCTCCTCACTTTTCTTTTCAGAAATTCGAGGTAAGAAAAGACAACCTCCTCTATCGATGTACTTCTGGGCCTTAATACAAGAGATGATGTTCAACCGGGAAGGACTTCAATAGTCGCTCCGATCTCCTTGTATGATCAGAACCTTTTCGCCATACGGTAAACGCACAACCTTCTCATCACAGATGATGTGTGCACCGTTCTTCGACAACCAATCCATTCCGATAATGACGTCAAAACTTCCTAAGGTAACCGGCAATAAGTCTATACTAAACGGGCGGTCTAGGAAACTTAAGGTACAACCTCGAACTACGGTGTCTATCTTCCCTCTATTCCCATTCGCTAATTCCACATCGTAACTAAACCCTAGAGGTGTTTGGTAGATTCCTAGTAATGGAAGCATAGTGATTATTGAGAAGGAACGTACCCGTAACTACGTTAGGGTCCTCACCAGCTTCTTTCCCAATAGCGTAAACACGCGCTGTTCCCATGTCTCTCTGCTGATTCCTAGCACCATGGTTTCCTTGGTTTCCTACAACCTCACGCATCACAGGGTTTAAGCCATTACCTCCTACACCTCGGTTAGAAATTCCTCCTACATTACCGAGATTTCCTCTCATCCACGGCCCTTGATGAGTGTGTAAATACTCATCATTTTTTGTCAAATCTGAACTGCTAAACGTTTAAAAATGCTCAGAAATGCATCAAAATACTGAAAATATTCCAAAATTGCATTTTATATGTTTCAGATGCAAAATGTTTAAATTCAGATGAAAAATGAGCTAAGTTTGCATAATTGGCGCTTCAGCCCCCAAGTTTAAAAATTGTCGAAATGGTCCCTGAGCACTTAATTTTAAAAGAAAAATCACCAAAGGTCCTTTTAAAATCATAAGTTGTCATAATTAGTCCTTTGGTGAAAAATGTCAAAAGTTTTGAGAAATTACAAGTTTGGTCCTTCAAGTTTCAAATTTGTCAAAAATAGTCCTTGGAAATTTGAAAATGTCTATTTTGGTCCTTGTACTATTAAAGCTTGTCATTTTTGGTCCCTTGAAACAACTTTGCAAAATTGGCAGCTTTGGTCCCTTGTTTTTCAGAAATTACAAATTGGTCCGAATGTTATTAATACAAGCCATGACCCTTTCCATTTGGACCCCTGCCATATACACCATTTGGACCCTTTCTTTTTAAACCCCCTTTCAATATTAAGCCCGGTCAACTATCCCAGTCAAACACCCACGCCCGTTTTTTTTTTCTTCTCCTTCACCAAACATGCCTGCAACACTCAAGCTCCATCCCTCCAGCTCTTTCCCCACTCACCATGTTCCCTCCACCTCACCAAACTCCAAAGAGCATTAATTGCTTCCCTCCCCATTGCACTCAACCCCATGGCATATATACATTTTGGCACCAAAAATCAATCAAACGGCCAAGATTATCTCAAGCCATCCAATGGTCCCAAATGCAAGTGGGATTTGCTCTGAAGTCAAGTGGATGCACTTTTGTATAAAAAGGGAGAGAGGAGAAGGCAAAAGAGAGTAGTAACTAGTTTTTATATTTTTATGCAAATCGTTTTTAATATAAATGTTTTAGTTTAAGTAAGAAATTTGTAATCTCAGTTCCTATGTATTAAACTTTAGTTGGATAATCATTGTAATGCACTTTCAAGTTTCAATTCAAAGTTTTAGTATGGTTTCAAGTTTTGTGCTTACTGTTTAAAATTTCAGTTTCAAACTCTTATGTCCAAGCTTGTAGTAGCTTATTTTTAAAGCCAAATAAGCTTATTGAAGCTACTTATAGCTTTTGGTAAGCTTATCACTCAATTTCAAGCAACTTTGATATCTGGTCAACGAAAGTCAAACTGGGGTCATTTTGTAATGGAAATGATGCTGGGTTGATGCAGAGCATGGATTTGGGTTGATATTGAGTTAGGTTATGGTTTAGAATAGGTTAGTAAACCTTGTATTCTTTGGCAAGCCATAGTGGCTAGGACCAAATGTAAGTTCATTTTCAAGTTTCATTGCATGATCTCAGATCGTGGTTAGGATTAGTTTTTATCTGCTGATTAAGTTGTTATTAGGTTAGCTAGACTCAGTGTAAGTGATAATATAAGCTAGTTCAATAGTTGGCTTAGTTTGAATTGCAAATCAAGCTGTGCACAGTGTGTTTGGATCAGAGTCTGTTTGAATTTGAGCTGTGGTTTGTGTTTAACATATGTCTGCTTAGTCTCAATTAGGTCCACTAGAATCATATATGTTATAACTTTGCTTCTGCATAAGCTCTAAGTCAAAATTATCTAGAATCTGTCTTAAATTCTTAATCGTTGAGTTTTTGAAGATCAAAAACTTGTTTTGTGTTTAGAATTCATAGAAATAGCTTGCAGTAGGATTATTTCATCTTAATACATCAAATTCAGTCCATAAATTAGGCTCAAAGTTCATTATAGTCAACATATCAAAATTGTCTCAAAAGTCAAAAGTGTAAAGTCCAGTTTTCACCAAACCGAGGATTTTTAATTGATTCATTTCTGGTTCAATTTAAGTGAAAATCTGAGTTTTATAACCTCAGTTGGTCTAGTTTCTTAATATCATTTTAGTTGAATTTTAGTAATTTTCTACAAGCCTCAAAATAGCTTGTCAAAACGGTCATAAGTCCCCTGTACACACTCAGTGTATACCGGTGTGCACAGTGATTTGCAGAGCTTGTCACAAGCTCAATAGAGCTTATCTTGGCCTGGTCTTTGGTTTATAAGTAGCTAGCCAGGTCTACTCTAAGATCCAACATCTGTTTTTAAGTTCCAGCTTATTGAGTAGCTTGTTTTCAAGCTATAAAATAGTAGGTAAAACCTGTTTTTGGGCACTTAAGTTAATACATCAAATCTGTTCATTAAGCACAATAGAGGTTAAGAGCAGTTGTAATAAGTTGCTTTTGAGTAGTTATAGCTTATTATAGCTTCTGTGTTCAGTTGGTGCTCATTTGGTACCTTTGGCTTATTCCAAGTGCTTATTTATAAGCACTTGTAACTAGCCCATATTCTCACACACAAGCCACTGTTTTTATATTTTTCATAGATTCATAATATTAATTTAGACCTTTCCTGAATTTTTCATATTTTTCTAGTTCAGTTTGCTATTTTTCTTCATTTAAAACAGTTTTTAGGTATTTTTAATTAGCTTTTAATACAATTAAATCAGAAAAGCTTCAAAAAAATAAGTTTTCATTTTTCCTAGGTTAATATAAATATAAAAAGTCAAAAAAATATTTTTCCAGATTTTTCATAGTTTAATTTGTAATTTTTAGCAATTTAATTAATTTTAAATAGTTTTTAATTCATAGAAAATAGAAAAATAATCAGAAAAATACAAAATTAGTTTTCAAAATTCTCTTTAGTTATTTTAGATTTTTCTAAGTCATAATTTCATTTTTCTAGCTTTATTTCATATTTTCTTGTATTTTAGGTATAATTAAATAAGTAAAAATAGTTTTTAATTAATAATAATTAGATAAATAGTAATAAAAATAATTTTCTTTTTATAAAAATTTTCTCTTATCATTAGGTTTGTAAAAATGTCATTTTATATTTTTAGGATTAATATTGTTTCAGTTTCACATTTTCTTTTGTACGTTACGTAGTTTTCAATTTAAATTTATAAAAGAAAAATAAAAAACATCATTTTAAAAATAGTGATAGCTTTTATTTAATATAATTTATCTTTTTAATTTTCTTTAATTTGCATTTAAGCCCCTGTAATTTGTATACTTTTTCTTTAGGTATAATCAATCACAATCCTTTTCCGTTCAAATTCTCTCGATCACTATTCGTTTGATTATTCTCGCACAGCTCGTTGGGACATAACGACCTGGGGAAACACTATACTCTCCTGATCTTCATTGCATTGTTCCTGAGCTGTTTGAAGTTTATTACGGTTGGCCATTCACAAGTGGTCAGCTCGTGTGATAAAACTTGACGTTCGGGCGACTAAATTTTTGGCGCCAGGGAGCTGTGCTAATTATCCTACGCTTAGAAGATTAGTGATTTGAATATTCACTCTTTGTTCATACCATCCATCTATATCTATATATATTTTTTCTTATAAAAAAATCCAAAAACCCAAAAACATCTAAAAACGTATAAAACACAAAAATATTTTTCTTTTGTTTCTATATATATAAAAGATAAAAATACAAAAAGATTTGTCGTTTTCTTTGTTTAATAATAACAACATAAAAATTACCACCGCAAACCAAGGCAATGTACTACCTAACTGGGGGTACGACTATAATAAGTTCCCGAACCAAAGATTAAAACTTGCCTTTGTGTCCTTGTGAGTGGTGTACCTTTTCAAAGAAGCCATTCATCTTGTGATTATTGGTTTAAGTTCACTGTTGTTTTACCTCGATATTGTTTTAATTGGATTTGTTGTTATATCTACTTTTCAAAACCAAAACTCAAAAAGATTCTTCTTACCCCATTTTCATAATTCACTTTCATAATTCCCTTCCTTAACTCTGAGATCTCTTAGAGTTAACTCTAGTGTATGCGACTCGCTTTCTAGATCTGTGAGCCAATTTCGTGAGCTTGTCAAGATTCCAAGAAGGCGTGTCCGTAGACTTTCTCGCCCCATCGGTCGGATCTGAGATCCGATCGCTCACACTACTTCCGTTATCATGGCGGAAGAACGCCCTATGTGTGAGCTTCTCCATGCACCCATCGACGGGTATGGAGATGCTATTGTTATCCCAGCCATTGTGGTTGAAAATTTTGAGCTCAAAACCGGGTTACTGAATCTTGTAACTTCAAGTCAATTCTATGGTTTTGAGCGGGATGATCCTCATGCTCATATTCGATGGTTTAACAAGATTGCATCTACCATCAAATACAAGAATGTCCCCACAGATGCTGTCAAGCTTCTTCTGTTCCCATTTTCCCTTGAGGGGCAAGCCCGGATTTGGCTTGAAAAACAACCCCTAAATCAATCGAAACATGGGAAGACCTGGTGAAGAAATTTGTGAACGAATTTTATCCACCTTCCAAAACCACGAGTCTTAAAAATGAAATCATCAAGTTCACACAAGAGTTTGATGAATCCTTCAGTGAATCGTGGGATCGTTTTAAGGAGTTGCTCGGCAAATGTCCTCACCACGATTTCTCCGAGTTAATGCAACTCGATACTTTCTATAATGGAGTGAGTCAATCTGATCAAGATTCTTTCAATTCCTCCGCTGGAGGAAATTTCTTGAGCAAAACTGTAAAAGACGCTTTAACGATAATTGAAAACAAGTCTAAAGTCCGCGAATGCACGGCAAACCGGTTGTTTCCCAAGTCAGTGTTGGTCCTTCTTCTTCATCGTCCGTGAGTCAATCTAGCACCGATGCTAAGATTGACAAACTCACGGAAGCAATTCAAGCTTTGGTTCTCTCCAACCAAAAGAAAGTTTCTTTTCCACAAACTTCACCTCCTGCTGAAGTTAAGAAAGTGGAAGTTTGTGTTACTTGCGGTGGCCCCCATGCCTATTACAACTTTATGGCCACCGATGGTAACCCTTTTGAAGCAAATGCTGTGGGCGGACTTCTAATCCGGAGGCAACCAATACCGTGCTCCTATGGACCCAACCACCGTCCCTAACCACTACCTGGACCACCCTTTCAACCAAAACCAAAACCGTAATCAAAATCGAATGAACCAAGGTTTTCAAAACCAAGGTAATTTTAGTCAAAATAACGGTTTTCAAAATCAAAGTCAAAATTTCCAAAACCAAGGAAATTTCAATAGAAACCAAGGTCAGGGAAATTTCAACCCAGGGTATTTTCATGGCAATAATCAAGGAAATTTCCAAAATCAAGGCCCTAATCCAAACAATAGAGGCCAGAATTTTCCTGCACAAAATCAAGCCATTGTTCCAACTGGACCATCATCTGATGAGTTGTTGAAGCAATTCATGAAATCCCAAGAGGAAATGAATAGGTTGTTGGTTAGCCGATTTCGACATTAAGAAGTCTATAAATGATCGACCCTCGGGCTCAGGTACTTTACCTAGCAACACGATCGCTAATCCGAGGGCCGATGCAAAGGCGATCACAACCAGAAGTGGTGCTTCATATGATGGACCCGCTATTCCTACTACCTCTTCTTCTTCTCTCCAGAAGGTAGTGGAAAGTGAACCTGAGGCGACAAAGGACAAGGAACTTCCTACTAATAACGGAGGTACCAACAATGTCCATCCTCAAGTTGTCCCAAAACCAAAGACCAAACCTGAGTTGTTTTGAACCTCCAGTTGAAAACCCCAAATCCAAAACGCTATTCCTTACCCTCACGTTTAAATGAGCAAAAGCTCCGCGAAAAAGCCAGTCATCAAATGGAAAAAAATTTTCAAAATTTCTAAGAACTACATTTTGACATAAGCTTTGCGGATGCCATCATGCTGATGCCCAAGTTTGCATCAACTCTCAAACACATGTTGAGCAATAAGGAAAACCTGTTTGAAATGGCCAAAACTCCTTTGAACGAGAACCGCCGCAGCTGTTAAAGAAGCTTCTCGAGAAGCTAGGAGATCCTGGAAAATTTCTTCTCCCTTGTGTCTTTCCAGGAATGATTGAATGCTTTGCCCTTGCCGATCTTGGTGCAAGCATCAATCGATGCCTTATTCAAGATGGAAGAAACTCTCTTCCGAACTTATTCCTACCAGCATGACTCTTGAGCTTGCAGATCGTTCTATATCGCGTCCTCTTGGCATCGCCGAGGATGTATTTGTGAAAGTAGGAAAGTTCCATTTTCCAACTGACTTTGTGGTTGTTGATTTCGATGCCGATCCTCGGGTTCCCCTCATTGTTGGATGAGGATTCCTGAGAACGGGCCATGCTCTCATTGATGTATTTGAGCAAGAAATCACATTACGTGTGGGTAATGAAGCTGTCACCTTTAACCTTGATCAAACTTCGAGGTACTCCTCAAATTATGATACTGAATCGGTTAATCGAATCGATTTAATTGATATTGCTTCAGAGGAGTACTCTCAAGAGTTTCTTGGTTATTTTCATAATTCTGTGAGTGGGGATTCCACCACATCTTCTCAACCAATCATTGCCGACTTTTCCCCCTCTCTCACTCCGTTTGAGGGAGGTGACTTCTTTCTGGAAGAGATCGATGAGTTTCTTTCTAGTGATGAATCAATTCCGCCGGGAATTGATGGTGTTTATGATTCGGAGGGGAATATCCTTTATCTTGAGCAATTGTTAAATGAAGATCCATTACCTTCACTCCCTCCGAAAGAGATCACAATTGAGGAAATCAAATCAAGTACAAACATCTACTATAGAATTTCCCGAGGTTGAACTTAAGGACCTACCTCCTCATCTCGAGTATGCATTCTTGGAGGGTGATGATAAATTACCCGTCATAATTGCTAAAGACTTAACTGAGGAGGAGAAGATTGCTCTCATAAAGGTCTTGAAGTCACACAAGCAAGCAATTGCTTGAAACTCTCCGACATTAAGGGTATCAACCCTGAGTTTTGTACTCACAAAATCTTAATGGAGGATGACTTCAAGCCAGCAGTCCAACATCAGTGAAGGGTGAATCCTAAGATTCATGAGGTTATCAAACAAGAGGTTCTCAAACTTCTTGATGCCGGTTTAATTTACCCGATCTCTGATAGTCCTTGGGTCATCCAATTCATTGCGTTTCTAAAAAGGGTGGCATAACTGTTGTCACAAATGAAGAAAACGAGTTAATTCCAACTCGATTGGTTACGGAATGGCGTGTGTGTATTGACTATCGTAAGTTAAACGAAGCCACCCGTAAAGACCATTTTCCTCTACCCTTCATGGACCAGATGCTTGAGAGATTAGCAGGGAACAAATACTATTGTTTCCTTGATGGTTTCTCGGGTTACTTTCAGATCCCCATTGATCCGCTGGATCAAGAAAAACCACATTCACCTGCCCATACGGAACATTTGCCTACAGACGTATGCCTTTTGGCCTATGTAACGCCCCTGGCACGTTCCAACGATGTATGATGGCAATTTTCCACGACATGATCGGGAAACAATGGAGGTGTTTATGGATGACTTCTCGGTCATTGGGGACTCATTTCATACATGTCTCTCCCATTTAGAAAAAAATGCTTCAACGGTGTGAAGACACCAATCTTTGTCTAAATTGGGAGAAAAGCCACTTTATGGTCAAAGAAGGCATAGTCCTTGGCCATAAGATTTCCAAAAACGGGATTGAGTTTACCTCACCCTACTACCGTCAAAGTTATTGCTAAATTACCTCACCCTACTACCGTCAAAGGTATTAGGAGTTTTCTAGGTCATGCCGGGTTTTATCGCAGATTTATACAAGATTTTTCTAAAATCGCCCGGCCTATGACCCATCTTCTTGAAAAAGATGCTCCTTTTATCTTCTCACCAGTGCGTCGAAGCTTTTGAAACACTTAAGAAAAAGCTTACGGAAGCACCCATTCTAGTTGCCCCGACCGATTTACCCTTTGAGCTCATGTGCGATGCAAGTGATTTTGCTATCGGTGCGGTCTTGGGGCAACGAAAAATCCAAGCATTTTCACCTATCCACTACGCGAGTAAGACTATGACCGAAGCTCAAACCCATTACACCACTACAGAAAAAGAATTATTAGCTGTGGTGTATGCGCTTGAAAAGTTTCGCCATACCTTATATTGACCAGATGCGTGGTGTATACGGATCACTCGGCTCTCAAATATCTCTTTGCAAAACAAGATGCAAAGCCGAGATTGCTCCGTTGGGTTCTCCTCCTACAAGAATTTGATATCATTATACGTGATAAAAAGGAGCCGAGAACCTGGTCTGATCATCTGTCCCGTCTAGAAAACCCTCACCAGGATGTGTTCGAGAAAGAGGAAATAAACGAAACATTTCCTCTCGAAACACTCAATGTGGTTTTTTCGGGAGACTCTTCTACCCCATGGTTTCTGACTTTGCAAATTACCATGCGGGTAACTTTGTGGTGAAAGGGATGTCGCCCCAACAGAAAAACAAATTCTTTAAAGATGTAAAACATTACTCGGACGACCCCTACTTGTTCAAAATTTGCGCGGATCAAGTCATCAGGCGATGTGTGTATGGTCAGGAAGCCAATGACATTCTCAAGGCTTGCCATTCTGGACCTAGTGGGTGACATCATAGCCCCAACTACACCGCCAAGAAGGTGTTTGATTCCGGATTCTATTGGCCCACTATTTACAAGGATGCCCATGAATTTGTCAAAACCTGTGACGCTTGTCAACGTCACGGAATATCTCACAAAGAAATGAAATGCCGCAAAACGCCATTCAAGTGTGTGAGATTTTTGACATCTCGGGCATTGACTTTATGGGGCCATTTCCTTCATCTCGAGGAAACAAATACATACTCGCCGCTTGACTATTTGTCAAATGGGTTGAAGCTAAGGCTTTGCCTACCAACGATGCCCGAGTTGTTGTGAAATTCTTAAAATCTCTTTTGGCTAGGTTTGGAACTCCACGGCTATAATCGTGATCGGTACGCATTTCTGCAATGACCGCTTTGATAGAGTCATGCAAAAGTACGTGTAACTCACCGCCTCTATCGCTGCACCACCCCCAAACAAGCGGGCAAGTGGAAGTTTCCAACCGAGGGATTAAAAGAATTCTTGAAAGGACAATAGGCGAAAACTGTGCCTCTTGGTCGGATAAGCTAGACGACGCGGCCTTCCGTACAGCTTATAAAACACCCATCGGGTGTACTCTATACAAGCTAGTGTACGGAAAGGCATGTCATCTGCCGGTTGAGCTTGAGCACAAGGCATACCGGGCCTTGAAACATGCCAACTTCGATATTCAGATACTGGTGATCAGAGAAAGTTCAAATGAAAGAATTAAATGAACTCCGTGATCAAGCATACGAGAACTCTTTGATCTACAAACAAAAGACAAAGAAGATTCATGACTCTAAAATCAAGAACCGCTTTCAACGCCGGTGATCGAGTCCTTCTTTTCAACTCAAGATTGAAGATTTTCTCGGGAAAATTAAAATCCCGCTGTCCGACCATTCACCATCACTAAAGTATTTCCATATGGAAACATTGAGTAATCTCAACCCGATGGTCCAAATTTTAAAGTGAATGGTCATCGGTTGAAGTATTATTTTGGAGAGGACATTCCTCCTGTGGTTGTCCCGGATCTACAAACTTTCCCCATGAACCAATGAATGCGGGATCGAGTCAAGCTAGCGACTCGGGAATCAAAAACAGTAGCATGCCATATGGGTTTTCACCCATATTTCTGACTTCTTTCTACTTTCTACAACCCTAGTGTGGGGGAGTTGCCCTCCGCTGTTGTATATATATATAAAAAAAAAAAAAAAAAAAATCTTCTTGCTAAATAATGGCCGTAGTATTTCCCTTTTATGTTCTATGTTTCGGCATAACCGCCGGTACTTTGAATATTGAGGGAAATATTCATTTCTAGTGTGGGGGGGAATTCTCACGAATTTTATCATGTAATTATACCGCCTAATTCCCCCATTTTTGGCCAAAATTTTTTTTTGGAGTAAGTGTTTTACACTTACTTAGCTTATGGTTATCAGTCCGCCATGTCTAATAAACAAAAGGATTGGCTAATCCAGGAGCAAATGGCTCTTGGTAAAGATATCTCAAATCCGTTGACGGCTTGCAATTTGCCCAAAATTGTATGGTATTCGACTCACCATATCCTTAAAAGTGAAGAGTTGGCTAGCCCGCAAGTTTATGGCTTGTGGTAAAGGCAGTGGAAAACCATAATTGGTAATCAGCTCACCAAAGATAATATTGATAATTTATCTAAGAGTTGGCTAGTCCGATAGCAACGGCTTCGTAAAGACAAATCAAACCGTTGAAGTCGGTGATTTGCTCAAAATCACATGGTTATCGTGTACCATGGTTCTTACTTGAACTCAAACATTTGGCTACTCCAGAAGTAATGGCTTTTGGTAAAGAGATTCAAATCCATTAAGTTTTTTCAAAAGATTGCTAGGGACTAGCAATAGTTTAGTGTGGGGATTGATGAGTGTGTAAATACTCATCATTTTTGTCAAATCAACTGCAAAACGCTTAAAATGCTCTAAATGCATCAAAATACAAAAAATATTCCAAAATTGCATTTTATATGTTTCAGATGCAAAATGTTTAAATTCGATGAAAATGAGCTAAGTTTGCATAATTGGCGTTTCAGTACCCCCAAGTTTAAAAATTGTCGAAATGGTCCCTCGAGCACTTAATTTCAAATGAAAAATCACCAAAGGTCCTTTTAAAATCATAAGTTGTCATAATTAGTCCTTTGGTGAAAAATGTCAAAAGCTTTGAGAAATTACAAGTTTGGTCCTTCAAGTTTCAAATTTGTCAAAAATAGTCCTTGGAAATTTGAAAATGTCTATTTTGGTCCTTGTACTATTAAAGCTTGTCATTTTTGGTCCCTTGAAACAACTTTGCAAAATTGGCAGCTTTGGTCCCTTGTTTTTCAGAAATTACAAATTGGTCCTTATGTTATTAATACAAGCCATGACCCTTTCCATTTGGACCCCTGCCATATACACCATTTGGACCCTTTCTTTTTAAACCCCCTTTCAATATTAAGCCCGGTCAACTATCCTACCAAACACCCACGCTTTTTTTTTTCTTCCTTCACCAAACATGCCTGCAACACTCAAGCTCCATCCCTCCAGCTCTTTCCCCACTCACCATGTTCCCTCCACCTCACCAAACTCCAAAGAGCATTAATTTCTTTCCTCCCCCATTGCACTCAACCCAAGATGGCATATATACATTTTGGCCAAAATTCAATCAAACGGCCAAGATTATCTCAAGCCATCCAATGGTCCCAAATGCAAGTGGGATTTGCTCTGAAGTCAAGTGGATGCACTTTTGTATAAAAAGGGAGAGAGGAGAAGGCAAAAGAGAGTAGTAACTAGTTTTTATATTTTTATGCAAATCGCTTTTAATATAAATGTTTTAGTTTAAGTAAGAAATTTGTAATCTCAGTTCCTATGTATTAAACTTTAGTTGGATAATCATTGTAATGCACTTTCAAGTTTCAATTCAAAGTTTTAGTATGGTTTCAAGTTTTGTGCTTACTGTTTAAAATTTCAGTTTCAAACTCTTATGTCCAAGCTTGTAGTAGCTTATTTTTAAAGCCAAATAAGCTTATTGAAGCTACTTATAGCTTTTGGTAAGCTTATCACTCAATTTCAAGCAACTTTGATATCTGGTCAACGAAAGTCAAATTGGGCTCATTTGGTAATGGAAATGATGTTGGGTTGATGCAGAGCATGGATTTGGGTTGATATTGAGTTAGGTTATGGTTTAGAATAGGTTAGTAAACCTTGTATTCTTTGGCAAGCCACAGTGGCTAGGACCAAATGTAAGTTCATTTTCAAGTTTCATTGCATGATCTCGATTCTGTGGTTAGGATTAGTTTTATCTGCTACGATTAAGTTGTTATTAGGTTAGCTAGACTCAAGTAAGTGATAATATAAGCTAGCTCAAGTAGTTGGCTTAGTTTGAATTGTAAATCGCTGTGCACAGTGTGTTTGGATCAAGAGCCTGTTTGAATTTGAGCTGTGGTTTGTGTTTAACATCCGCTCCGCTTAGTCTCAATTAGGTCTACTAGAATCATATCTGTCATAACTTTGCTTCTGCATAAGCTCTAAGTCAAAATTATCTAGAATATGTCTTAAATTCTTAACTATTGGAGTTTTTGAAGATCAAAAACTTGTTTTGTGTTTAGAATTCATAGAAATAGCTTGCAGTAGGATTATTTCATCTTAATACATAAATTCACCATAAATTAGGCTCAAAGTTCATTATAGTCAACATATCAAAATTGTCTCAAAAGTCAGTGTAAAGTCCAGCCACCAAACTGGGAGGATTTTTAATTGATTCATTTCTAGTTCAATTTAAGTGAAAATCTGGGTTTTATAACCTCAGTTGGTCTAGTGTCTTAATATCATTTTAGTTGAATTTTAGTAATTTTCTACAAGCCTCAAAATAGCTTGTCAAAACGGTCATAAGTCCCTCAGTACACACCTGTATACCGGTGTGCATGTGTGATTTGCAGAGCTTGTCACAAGCTCAATAGAGCTTATCTTGGCCTGGTCTTTGGTTTATAAGTAGCTAGCCAGGTCTACTCTAAGATCCAACATCTCGTTTTAAGTTCCAGCTTATTGAGTAGCTTGTTTTCAAGCTATAAAATAGTAGGTAAAACCTCTTTTGGGCACTTAAGTTAATTCATCAAACTGCTCATTAAGCACAATAGAGGTTAAGAGCAATTGTAATAAGTTGCTTTTGAGTAGTTATAGCTTATTATAGCTTCTGTGTTCAGTTGGTGCTCATTTGGTACCTTTGGCTTTATTCAGAAAAATACAAAATTAGTTTTAAAAATTCTCTTTAGTTATTTTAGATTTTTCTAAGTCATAATTTCATTTTTCTAGCTTTATTTCATATTTTCTTGTATTTTAGGGTATTATTAAATAAGTAAAAATAGTTTTTAATTAATAATACTTAGATAAATAGTAATAAAAATAATTTTCTTTTTCTAAAAATTTTTTCTTATCATTAGGTTTGTAAAAATGTCATTTTTATATTTTTAGGATTAATATTGTTTCAGTTTCACATTTTCTTTTGTACGTTACGTAGTTTTCAATTTAAATTTATAAAAGGAAAATAAAAAACATCAGATTTTAAAAATAGTGATAGCGTTTATTTAATATAATTTATCTTTTTAATTTTCTGTAATTTGCATTTAAGCCCCTGTAATTTGTATACTTTTTTCTTTAGGAATAATCAATCACAATCCTTTTCCGTTCAAATTCTCTCGATCACTATTCGTTTGATTATTCTCGCACAGATCGTTGGGACATAACGACCTGGGGAAACACTATACTCTCCTGATCTTCATTGCATTGTTCCTGAGCTGTTTGAAGTTTATTACGGTTGGCCATTTACAAGTGATCAGCTCGTGTGATAAAACTTGACGGTTCGGGAGCGATCAACCCTCGACACTCATTCCTTAAGTGTCCCTTCTTTCCACATCCAAAACAGGTGACAGTGGCCTTCCAGTCCGATCCCTTTGCAGTTTGAGCTGCAGCAAGTGGTCGGGACCTACAGTCTTTGGCCAAGTGTTCTACCTTAGAGCACTCCAAAAAACGATTCGGACATGGTCCATGGTGGTGTCTGTTACAACGACCACAATACAGTGTTTACTACCCTCATAATCATTCCTAACTCCATTTCCTATTGTGAACACTCGCCGTCTCTTGCCGTTTGTTGCCATTTCCTTTAGCAACTTCGTTCCCCTTCCTCTTATCACTCCTATCATTCTTACTCTTGCTTCCTACATCTAGCACATATGAGTCCATCAAACTTTGAGCCACATCAATTGCCTCTTGCAAATTGACTGGCTTGGCAAATGATGACATCATTTCGAGTAGCCAAAGCTAATCCATCAAGATACCTTTCAATCTTAAGTTCTTCTCGTAACCATTTCAGGCAAAGCAAGGATAACTCTTGGAAATGACAGTATAAGTCGCCACGCCAAGCATTCTTAACCTTGTGGTTCCGTAACTCA
Organism: Chrysanthemum makinoi; assembly: GCA_910596185.1. Taxonomy (NCBI): domain Eukaryota; kingdom Viridiplantae; phylum Streptophyta; class Magnoliopsida; order Asterales; family Asteraceae; genus Chrysanthemum; species Chrysanthemum makinoi. The sequence goes on along the minus strand of OU343220.1, from coordinate 115,867,890 downwards.
CTCTCTAACTTCTTAACTTCATTCCTAGGACAAGAAGTCTTAATTAGAGAGCCTTAAATTTAGTCCAAGTCATACCATAAGATACATCAATTCCTACGCTCAGGGTAATTGTTCCACCAGGTCAACGCCTCATCCTTCAAAGTGAACGTTGCATACTTAACCTTTCAATCCTCCTGTTACTCACAAGAAACACAGATTCAGCTTTCTCCAACCACCTAGTTAAGTAAACTACTCCCTCGCCTCCAAAATCAATGGAACCACAGAATCGAACTCCTTATAGGTACAACCTCGAAGTTCGATTCAAAGACTGGGTCCCTCTAGAAGTGTTAGAAAGATTAGCCTCAGCCTAGCTTCAACACACGCCGACACTAGGTCAATGGGGTCGGGTTCACGAGTGGAGGGTTTTGTGGAACAGACCATTCTCAACATGGTTGTTCACATTCGGTTCTCTACGTACCGGGTTATCAACATTCGTGTTCTCAACATGTGGTGCGGTAGGGCCTACGACGCCTCGACGACCAGGGCAACAACATGCAGCAGGAGTGCCGGTTGTTCTAAGCAAGTTTTGTCTTGTTGCCACCATTCTGGAGGTAAGAAGAACAGTTTCATAAGTTCACAATTTACGCTCTAAAGTAGAGTTGGGTTCCAAGGGTTAACCTATAACTCCTGAATACATAATCAAGGCCAAAAGGGACAACGCTATACTAAAGCGAAACAATCAACACCGCATCATAACTAAGGATGCACGTACTCATCACTATAACTCATAAGTTTTCAACAGTGGAAATACATGGAAGGATACAAAGAAATAAAAAACGATCCTAATAACGATAATGATAAACAACTAGGATAATCCTACATCTCGAACCAAGTACTACTCAGTTTCAAGATGGTACAAAACCAGGAATCTAATACTAACTAGCCACATCTACGAGCACTCCTAAGTGATCTCCAAACATCATCCAACATTCTCCAAAGTGATAAGATCCCCAAACGCTGAGAGTCACAATCCTTCCTAAGATTCACGACCTCCTTCTCTAAACCATCGACCTTGCGCTGAAGCGCTTGGTCTGCCTCCAAGGCTGTCAGCCACTCTGTATGCCGGTACCCAACCTGCTCATAGGGTCCCGACAGACCTTCTCTCAAGGCCATCGACTTCTTCTCTACCTTAGTCAAATCTATCCTCAAATCCTCTGCACCAGTCCTCGTCACTCCATCTAATTGATATGACAACCTACTGAGACAAATATTCTGGGATATAATCCTCCTCCAAATCTGACCCGTACTCCCATACTCCTCGGGCTCTGAAGCAATCTCCGAGGGTATCTTAGATCCTAACGGGCTACCTATATAAGGTGAGTAAGGTGGTGAGTCGATGTCTAAGGGCTTTCCAGGGGACTCAGGCTCAGGCAAAGGAGAACCTGGTCCAGGAGAATGTGCAGGACTCTGAAAAGGTGGATTACCCCCTTCTGGGATATCCTCATTATCCTCCTCCTGAGGATCCTCATCCTCATCAGCATACTGCTCCTCAATCTCATCCTCCTCCTCAACCTCATACTCCTCCTCAACCTCATGCTCCATCTCGCCCTCATCCATAGGGGGAGAGTCCATGAGTCGAAGTCTCTATGCAGGCAAATCCTGGGGTGCTACACTAGGAGATCTAGGCCTCCTAAGACACGGTGATGCTGGTGGTGATGAAAGAAGAGAGTGGGCTGCTAAACGGATAGGTGATGTTGGTGGTCTCACGGACATGCGGGCAGTGCTATAAGCAAGCCTAGGAGTCTGTGCTCTCTGATTTGTCGTTTTCGTACAATAGATATTTTCTGAAGAAATAAAAAGGTATGTATTTCCCGGGTCGTTCTCCCAACGAGGGATGAATGGAGTAAACAACTCACGTCGCGTGATTCGGGATTTGAATGGGTAAAAAGGGAATTTGATGATTTCTAAGCTAAAAGGCAATAAATAATAAGGGAAAGCAAATAAAACTACTTAATCTATGATGAAAACAAGTAATTATAACTAAGGATGCAATTTTAAACTAAAAACGCGATTAACGTAATTAATAAAACGAGAATTAAATGCAACTAGTCTAAATTAACCCATGAAAATAAACCACTATTTTTATACAGCTAAAAATGATATTTTAAAATTATTTGAAATTTAAAACTAATTTTATTGGTTTTTCTTGATTTATTTGGAATTAAAAACTAATTTAAGACATTTAAAATAGACTTGAAATACTAAAAATTAAGAAAATAAGGTAGAAAATTACAAAAATATTTTTAAAAAATCTAAAATAACTAAAAAGAATTTTAGAAACTGGAATCACATATTTCTGACTTTTTCTCTAATTATTATGATTTTAAAACTATATAAAACTAATTAAAATGCTAGAAAATACTATTTAAGCTATGAAAATTCTGGAAAAATACTTTTTATGACATTTTTTTTTCTAAAACTGAGAAAATTTAAATTTATTTTTTGGACCTTTTTCTGAATTATTTGTATTAAATACTAATTAAAAAGCCTTAAAATTGAAATTAAATGTAGAAAAATAGCAAATGAAAAGGGAAAAATATGAAAACTTCCAGAATAATATAAAATAACACTAAGATGCAGGAAAAAATAACAGAAATAACTTTGGAGATCAGGAACTATGATTTGGGCACACTACTAGAATGAATAAGCACTTGAAATTAAGCTAAAAGACTCAATAAGCTACCATAAGCTACTACAGCCTAAAACTAACCTAAAATGAGCTACTGCAACTGGAATGGAATCCTAAAAGCACAGGCAAGAAGCATTTGAGTACAAATCAGATTGTAACTTACTTATTCCAAACGGCCCTCAAGTGCCAACTTATGAGACTAGATAAGCTAGCTTATAGAATTCCTAAAAATAAACTAAAATGATCATGAAATCCAAAACCAATCAAAGATGTAACATCCTAAATTTCAGCTAAAATGGACTTAAGATGAAGAAATTAAAAATAAAAACTATAAGGTACTTGGACTAGGAGTGTAACAAATGCAGTAGCCAAACAGCAGATTAAGCACTTAAAAAGCTAAGAAACTTGAATTGAAATAAGCTATATCACTAAAAGTTAACCTAAACTACTCCTAAGCTATTCCTAAATGGCTACTAAAACAATGGCTAAACATCCTAAACAGTTACTGTAACAACAGGCTGCAGAAGCTTAATCTAAGGTATTAACGACTACTAAAAAGCTACAAAGAAGCTTATAGAATGCTAACTAAAGGAATTCAGATACTCTAGGCATTATAAACTACATATGGAATCAATTATTAAGCACTAACCTCTATTGGATAAGCAGCAAATCAGCTTGCTAATAAGCTAAATTGACAGGAACCTTACTGTGACAGGGCAGAAATTGTGCTGAACCACCAACTTGAGACCCTTAACAGATTAAGCAAAACATTTTTTTGAATTTTTTTCCTTTTGGGAAAAAGTAGATAAGATAATGAAATGAAAATGGTTACAACTTTTCTAAATACAATGAAAAATTGGACAAGGAAAATTGTGATGAATGAGGGTCTTTAAATAGCAGAAGCTGAGGATGTAAGGAAGCTCCCAGAAGCACTCATCTTGGCCCTTGAATTCCATCTTGCATCATCATCTTTAATCACAGCCATAGGATCATACATATGAGGTGTTTAGACCAATTAGAAGCTGGTATTTTGACAGCTTTGCAATCCTTGATGCACACACCTCTGACGTGTTGTCAGTCTTCTAGAAACTTACTTAAGTTGGGGTAATTGTGATGGGATGTGGGTAATTTTTGGGGAAGAAAGATTACAGTGGTAATTGGGTTTTATCTGGTTTTATTTGAGCGCGTATCTGGGTGAGGGGTGGGGTTTTTTTTATTTTTCTTTGACTTGGGAAAGTTTTGTTTGACTAGGGGTAATATCAGGTTGTTGACCGGGTGGGTAAGATTGACAATGGGTAATTGTAAGTGAAAAATAGGTATGGGCTAGGGGTATGGTTGGGCTTTTGGGGTTGGTTTTTGGATTGGGTTTTGGTTAAAGAATTGCAGTATTTAGGATTTGGTGTATATTGAATCCATATAAAACCATTCAAATAATTTTGTAACTCATTAGGACCAAAATTGTACATTGTGAAAGGTTTGGGGTGTAAAGTGAAAATTGGATAAATGAAAGATATGAGGGTTTATTTGGTAAGTATGGGAAGGTGAGGGGTAAAAAGGGTAAATTTGTGAAATTTGGGGGTTAATTATGAAATTTGGTGAAATGAAAGGTTATGATGTAAAAACTTCCAAACCATGACCCGAACTTCATAAATTGATCTTTTGAGCATAACAGTCCCAGAAATAGCATCCCAGGCATCGGCTTTTGCACTCTTCTTTCTCTCGTGCTCGGTTTTCTTTGGTTTTGGCTTTCTTTTGTCTGTTTTGTCATATCCGTACCTGCACATGCATAAACTCAAGAAAACAGCAAATATTAGCAATAAACGGCTCTTTCTTGGTTATTTTGGGTCTGATTTGATAAAGAAATGATATGTGTTTTTGCACATATCACTCTCGCTAAAACCTGATGTAAAGTAAGCTTCCTAGACGAGCTAGGGTGATCTAATGATGAACTAGAGTGACGGGCGATCTCATAAGGATCACCCTGCACAACCGTCATGAGAGTCAATGCTGGCGAACTAGCAACAGCAAGGACCTCCTCAGACACATCAAAAGCTAGTGAAGGCATAGTCTGTGACAACGGCATAGGGTAGGTATAAGTGTTCGAAACAACTATTTTTAATAAGCGCATCAACTTAACCAAAAATATATCACATAATGGAAGCTTTAAAAGTAGAGGTACCGCATTACTCAAAACATGCCTTTAATAAAACACATAAGTTCAGTTTCATCATATAATGCCATATCAAATCAATCGAGTTCAAAACTCCCAAAATCATAATATATCGTTTACTCAAATCAAATTCCGCAATATCTTGATAATCACATCTCATTTTCCAAAACCAATAATCATATCTCATTTCCAAAACCAATAGTCATATCTCCAAATAATAACGTTTCCATAATCAGTTCACAATATCCCTTAACATATCATCTCATAATTCAAATCGCAGTTCATACCGTAATCAAATAAGAAGCTTCGGCTTGGCAAGCGGGCGTGCGTCGGTCGAGGATCAATTTTTCTTAAAAGCGGTTATAGTTTAGGGTTTATAAAATACCTAGTTCTCTATAACCTTGAGCTCTGATACCAATCTCTAACACCCCCAAATCTCGGTACAGCGGAAGACTTAATCAAGTTTTCGGGGCGTTACTATTGGATTGGTATTGCACACAAGTATAATAAAACATAACCATTTAACCATTCAAAACCAATCCCAAATTTAGATATTCAATACATTTAATCCAAAATATGAATATTAGGCCCAAAACATAGTTTACTAAAATAGGTCCTCATAGTTTATCAGAGTCAGAAATGATCCTTGAACCCCGCCTTCTTGCCAAGCTTCCACAATCCACATAATCCAAACATCTTTCAATTACCTGAGAAATCATGCTAAAAGGTCACTAACGCCGGTGAGTTCATAGGTTTAAGTTCAACAAAATCATAGTGGACCAATAAGAGTTGATTTGCTATGCAAGACCTAAGATAGATAAACACCGTTATCACACCGATCCATGTCGGATCACCAATCATAACACACGTCCCGCATCCAGGGACAACTCGAGCTCGCGACTCTAGTCCAGACATGTCGTGGCAAAATCTTGAACAATTGCCAACCCCGGACTAGGTCGATGTAGAAGTCTATTCTTAGTTAGGCACGACTAACCTAAACTAAGGCAACAACTACCACACATCTATCTAAACAGTCAAGCATATAAGCAAATCCAAAATAGTTTTCACGGTCCAAAAATAGCAGCATGATTCTCACCCCAAAGTAGTTCAAAACTTAGTTAAAACGTATATAAAAGTGGGGCTATGAAACTCACCTCAAGCAATCAACGCACAATCAACGCACAAATATCACTAGCAGACGATAACACAAATCACAGCACAAAAACTATCGACTCGGCACAACCTATTAATGTAGACCAACCTTGATACACATATTCCTCAAAATCAACGTTATCTACCCCAATATATTCCACTTCTTTATTTCCAAAAACGTCTCATTTCACCATTAATCCTAGTGTTTGGTATCCTCATGTGCGTGTATCGACTCAATGTGATGCCATGAATGCAATCAACAACCAATCTATAACTAAATGCGACACAATGAGACCTCTAAACGATAGAATTCGTCAACTCGATAAACTCATTTATTTGTTCGTGTCGCTTATTATCCCATAAATCACTCGTATCCTAAAGAGTCATAAGGATAAGTCACCCATTAATAAGGTTACCCAACGTACCTAGCAGACTCTTATTAGATTCGTCAACCTAATAAGTCCGCTACCCACGTGGATCAACACTATTAATGCTAGGTTATCCGTAACCCATGCACACATAACGCAAATAAATAATTAGTTATCCAATATTAAATGTCCACATTTGACATTTATTGATAAACGTGTACTCGAAACCATAATTACTTATTTATTACAAAACCTTTCCAATTTTGTCGTTAGTTTCCGTTTAAAACTAGTAAATAACAAGATAAATCTTGTTATTGATATTTTTGGTACAAAATCCCATTATTATTTACATTTCATAGTTTTATTATCATTTTCATATATAATACATATTTCGTCCAATCCCATTATTAGTTTCACAACGTTATTCGTTTCGAGTCCACAATCACGAGTCATAACTTCTCGGCTTTTAGTCAATCAATTGTCCAAATTATACTAAAGTCCATGTTACGGCTTTGTCGGAGTCAACTATTGAATAAAAAGTCAAAGTGACGCCGACGTAGCTCAAAGTCACAATATATATATCAAGTCCATAATTAATAGTCATAACGTCGCAATTCAATCCCAAACCAACTTAAAACAATTTCGCCAACCAATCAATCAACCAATCATACTCGTAACCAATGTTATGACCCTAATGGTCATGACACGGCTGCGGTCAAGACCACGTGAACCAAACAAGCTTCTAAAAGCTTTTCGGCTCCACGCGTCTCATCCAAACCTTAACTAAACCAATCAATAAGCTACCAAATCGACCCGACTCGGAACAAAGACCCAACATAGGCCACGTACACCAACCATTGGTCACGTACGTGACCTAGGTGGTGCGTACGCCTCTCCTACACCATCCAAACACAACCAAATCCAATCCTCAACACTCAAATCCAATCATTCAAGCTCCAAACACTAACTAAACACAAAAACCATCAACTTTTCCTAATCAAGAACATGCAACTAAACCCTAAAATGTAAAACCCATCAAATTAATACACCACAAATGTAGCAAACACTAATTACTTGTTTACTTAGTCACTAATTAGCTTTAATTTCATGTTCCACCCAAAAGCCCCAAATTCAATCATAGGGTCGAAACCCTAATTCCCAATTCATGGGTCTTTATTGCCCAATCAAGCTCAAAACACGTTCCTTTTACCTCATCTAGTCACCAATTGCAAAAGCCCTTTGAAACCCTAAAAGTACGATTCTTAATTCTTGAATTTGAAGGTGTTAATGAAGTCCAAATTGAGTGTATGATATATGGTTGGAAAGAGGAGAAAGAGATATTTCTTTTGGTGGTGGTGGTGGTGGTGGACGCGCCGGAATAGTGGCGGTGGTGGCCGGAAAGTGGCCGGATTTTATGAAGGTGGTGATTAGGGTTTTTAGTGAGAGAAAGTTAGAGAGATAAACACTAGTGTGTGTGTTTTAGAGAGAGAAACAAATGAGGTGAAATGAGGTGTATGGGTGGTATTTATATTCATGAGCTAGGGACCTCAAAATAAACATTTTTGGAGGGGGGGCGGCCGGTCAAGCAAAAAGAGAGGGTTCGGGTTGACACTTTTCGTATCTATCTCGTTTACCCATTCCCGAGCTCACATATCGTCCCCCGAGTGTCTCAATACATTTATTTAACTTTCCAACATCGTTACTTACGTTTTTCCACGAGTTTTGACTATTTATTTGTCAATTTTCGAGTTACGGTCTAAAAGTTACAATAACTCTTGTTTTAGGCTTTTCTAGTGTCGAATCGAATAGTTCCTACCAAATAGAGTTAAAAAGCATACGATAACTCATTTAATAATGAAATAAACCGTAAAAACCAATCGACGATATAAAATCAAGTTACGGTTAATAAAATAGTGATAAAGGCAAAAATATTAGTTTAATTTAACGCAATGCGGTTACCTAAAATAGACTCCCTAAATTGTCGGTTGTCACAGCTGAGTCCATGTATACAGTCGATATTCAGCAAGACACATCAACCATTCCTTCGATGTCAGCACCTACTCATGCAACCGCACTTCCACCGCCCAAACATGCTCTAACAACCGCACTTCTACCACCTGAACCTGCTAAAGATCTATCACTTGAACCAGTAGTTACACTTAATGACACGGACACTCCACCGGCTTCACCACCTCAAATTCTAACATCTGATCAATAGCTCGACAAAGCAGTAAAACGAATTGAAGCTCTTGAGAGGCAACTGCCTAAATCTATCAATGTCCTCGACCAACGTGTCTACAAGCTAGAGAACCTTAACTTCGATCAAGGAGTTGCAGAAGCAATTGAGGCAGAGGTAAAAGATGTTGTTGAATGGGCAATGCAGGCTGCACTGCTTCAGCGATTCAAGGATTTGCCCATTTCTGATATGAGAGCTGTTATGTCTGATAAGATGTACGATGCTAATGAGCACCAGGACGCGGTTCATAAGAAGCTATATGAAGCGGTTCGTGAAAGGGAGGCTAAGAAGAAAAGAAGGACTTCTATGTTGGAGTCGTTACATAAAGGTCCCAAATCCCCACCTCCTCCTCCCTCGCCTCCAACTGGAGAAGCTGGAACTTCTGGTGCTGGTGGATCTTCTGGCACAACCACTACACCTCCACCAAAACCACCAACATCTCCACCAAAACCTTCAAATCAATCAAGTTCATCTGGTGATCAAGGTACCCAGAAGAAGTCTACAGCATGGACCATGGTTGATACATACGTTTGAGGTAAACACACTAAAACCTCTAAAGTTGCACATTCAAAAGACATAACTCAAAGTTGGCTCGTCAAAGAGAGACCTCAAACTCTTGAACCTTCATGGTCCATTCCACAGTCTGACACGATGATCTCCGACAAAAATTGGGCATCAACCATCACTACCAACTATGAAGCCCCAGATGAAGACTCTCTTCTTCACATCACTGGAGATATGGGCAGCTTTATGAAGTGGTTTTGTGAAAAGAAGGGAATCTAGTCCATCTTTCCGAAGGATCTTGAAGGACCAGCATTTGAAATCGTCAAAGTCTTCAACTCAGATGCCAATCAGCTTCAATATCAGATGGAAGAATGTCATAAGATGCTGAGTGATCCAGTCAGTGAGCAGATCAGCCATTTCAATGTGAACAAGCCTCTTCCTCTTGGTGGTGAACCTGGTCAAGTGACTATTCAATCAGAGTTCTTCTTCAACCATGACCTGGATTATCTATGTGCTCGAACTAAAGAAAGAAGACCAGCTTTATCGATTTCTAAAATGAAAGCTGCTACCTACATAGATCAGGGTCTTGAGCAGATGGTACCTGATCAATTCTGGACTGACAAAGAACAAGAGTATGACATCGCGGCTTCATATGGCATTTCTCATTGTTGGTTCACGAAGAAGAAATTCTACATTGATAGACATGGAGCTAAAAAGAGTCGCAAAGCTGTTCGATCCAAGCTGCGAATTATAAGTGTTGTTAGTGTAGAGATCTTCCCAATCTATGGCTATGATTATTTGAAGTAGATCTTTCTTCGAAGAGCAGACTTGAAAGATCATGTTATAGAAGAAAACGACTTCAAACATCTGCTGCCAAGTGACTTTGAAGATCTCTATCTTCTGAACCTCCAAGGACACCTTGACCATCTACATGTTCGTGAGAAGAAAGCTCTCTCTGCTGCTGTCAATCTTTGGATCAGGTGCTTAGTTATTCGGCAAAGAGTTGGTGATTTTCAACTTGGCATTGAAAGCTACCAGACTCAAATCAATCTTACAAGACCTCAATGGGACGCCAAAGGACATGAATTTTGTCACGACTATATAGTGATTGACACCCCTAGAGCAGTCCTCTTTACTGACAGATACGGGACAAGAATGCTGATGCGACTGTGCAAATTGTTCAAGTTCAGTGATGGCACACTTAAGATAGTGGAAGAAGAATTGAATTCAAGGGTGAAGGAAATCAAACTTGATCTGAAGCCGTGGCACAAAACGAGATTCTACTCTGATGAGGATTTAAAGAGGTGTGAAGAGTTCATTTCTGTGATGGGGCGAAGACTTAAGACTAGAAAGATCTTCCGCAGCCTTGAAAGTTTTGTGGGTGGTAGGCTTCGTGAAGGTCATTACAAGCTACTTCAACGAACTGAATGAAGACATCTTCCTGTAGTAGTTTTGTCTTGTATTATGATTTGTGTAATGTGGTGATTGTACTATAAACAACTATAACTATAATGTATATGGTAGTGATAGGTTATGGTTTGTTGTTCCCTTTTAGTCAAAAGGGAACTTAGGAGTAGTCATTTTCAGATCAATAAAACCCGGACACATTTTTCTCCAACAAGTTTTGCTTCTTACATATTTAAATCACTTGAGATTCAAAATCTCAAAGGATTTGAAATTTTTTATCGGGGAGAAAATGTGATATAAATATGCAATCTGATAAAAGGTGACCCATTTGTATCAAAGTGCATACTGCTCTCTAATATGTGTTAAACGCTTTCGAATCTCGAAGCACATATCAAGGGGCAGCATTTCAAAAAGAAAATAAACTTTCAAGGTACAAAGATTTATATGTTTCAACATAAAAAACCTTGATTGATTTTTAAATGGTTTCTAAATGGTTGTGTGATCGTGAAAGTTCTTTAAAAGGAACTCTTTCCTCTATGTGATAAAATATTTTCAAATATCCAACGCACATATTTAGGGGGAGAATTTACCAAAGAAAATCAAATGGCTTTTTCTATGGAAATTGTGATCAAGAAATTATTTCAAAGAACTCTTGCCTCCATGTGCTAAACAATTTCAAGATCATATGCACATGTTGAGGGGGAGCATTTCAAAATGATCAAAACCATTAAGTTACTAAATGCTTTGATTTCATATCACAAGTACCTTGATTGATTTTCCAAATGATTTTCAATTGGTTTCATGGAAGAATGAACAATACCAAAAGACCGACCAATTTACTTTATGCATGGTGATATAAGGATGGTTAGGTTAGGTATTCGTTCCTATGATCCCACCAGAGCCGAAGGGATCTACCCAGGGACAATCAACTGGATAGTGTAGAGTCCTTAGGTATGATGAAAAAAGAAGAAAAGTGAGATATGGAAAGAGTGCGGACTGAGACTGAGCTAGTACTGGAATAAACCCAACAAGGTTCTAGTTATGAAGTCTCAATAAGCACTGAAGGGGTTGAAGACTGAAAATGAATTGAATGAGAAAAGGGTGAAAAGAAATAGCCCTCCATTATTTCAACCTTAGGGCAGAAACCGGGTTGAAATCATATGCTACTGGCTGTTACTAAGTTAACACTAGTATTGAAGATAAGACGTCATGGACCCAGTGACGCACTGCACCTAACTTTCCAAGCTACTCAAGTTCCTCTTAAAAGGAGTTATTTCATTCTTAAGGGGAACCTACATAATTTATCGACTTTCTCTTAGAGATTTTTGATATTGAAGAAGGAGACCCTCTCCCTAGTCTCCGGCATAGGAACCAAATGTGAACGATTGAGTCTAGAGCCATGAGATCATCAATAAATCTCTTTAGGACACTGTCCATGAAGACTCTCTGTTTCACACAATTTGGAAAGAGAGAATATATTTTAAGAGTCCTACGCATTATCCTTGTGGTATTGCCAGAACATCTGAGTGATATGCAAAGATATTTACAATGAAGATGGAAAGCCTTCAAGAGCCAACATCAAACAAGCTCTTGGTAGGTTGCATGTGAGATCTATCCAGTAGATCAACCATGTGACAACTAAACAGAAACAATGGGGCGATTCAATATCATGAATCAATCCTGGTTCAGGTTATGGATTGACAGATACCTTTGGAAAACCGGTCGTTGTGCTTAAAATTTTTTTTCTTTAGCACATCGACTGTGTATTAATATCTGAAAAATAAAAGGTGTTTATGATTGATAACTGATTTTCTTTAAAACCTTCGTTGTATTGCAAAAACATTTTATTGACCAGTACACGATTGTTTTTCAAATCATTTTTCATCAATCAGTGAATCTGAATTCGCTAGTTCACTCACTTCGTGTTATCTTCTTTGAGACGTTCCGTTTTGAGAACAGCTAGAGCAGTGCGAAACCTGTCAAGGAGATTCTTCGAATTATACCGATCACGTGCGCATTTGTACCGATCAACAGGAACTATGGGCCGTGTACCTCAATTCAACAAAAGTGATCAAAGACACTTTTGTGCGCTTTATTGCTAACTGTTGTATGCAGGTACGCCCGATGTTTGCAGCTGATCATAATGGAGAGGTCAATCCATAGCCGCATGCTCACTCAACACATTCATTTCTAAAGAAATCATGATAAATGCATCAACGACTATGATATTTTCACTCCATGCTTATGCTACGCTGCTGCAAATATCATGAATCATCTAAAGCTTCAGCTACTCTGATGAGAAGATATCATGATCCAGAATGTGAGCATGTCAGTCCAAATGTCACAACATCATATGCGGGCAACACAACAATGGGTGATGATGAGATTAAATGTAGCTGATGATCTCAATTAAAGCTCGAAGGTCATCATAATGTGGATCAGCTCTATAACCTCCACTTAATGTACAATATAGTTGGATTATGATAAAATCACCATGAAAGCACAATGTTTGAATATTTCAATGAAGTAAAGTCTACGAGCTCAAGACTGAAGATTAATTAGAATGCTAGGGTGCTAAAATGTAAATCAGGGGGTGACCTCCCTTAGGGGGAGATTGTTACGAATTGGAAATTCTATAGTAAAGCATCGGTCACCCCAAATATAATCTAGCTTAAGTTAGCTTGTAGACATATCGTTTATTACGTTATTTGTTAGTTAGTTATTATCATAGTTTAGTCTAGTGCAACACCGTGGAGGAAGGACGGGTCTTTACCCATTGTATGCCTGATCCACAGTCCGAAGGAGGGCGTGCTTCTTTGTATAAATAGCCCTCTCCCCACAAGGGAGAGGCTTGGATGTTCATTTAGAATCTAACCTTCTATCTGTTTCTCTCAATAGAATATCCCACTTTCTCTCTCTAAACAATATATTCATACGCCCATATTTGTGATTGTTTGTGTGTTTGTGAAATCCAATATCCTACAGTGTGACACTTGAGCACAACAACGTAACTCCTTTAAAGTGATAGTTGTACGCTGTGAGCACAACAGCGTAACTCGTTACATCAGGTATAACTAGACAACTCAAGTCTTTGTCATTCGTAACGGTTAAAGCTCGAACAATGATCTCGAAGAATCATGCATCCAACCAACCCCGATATCTTCAGATACTAAGTACACGCATCCATGATATCCCACTTCAACCTCAAATAAATAATAGTGAATTCACGCCGTAAGCACATCTTGTGGTTAAATGATCAAAACTAGCCTTCATTAACGGTTAAGATAAATTTTGATAATGGTTTTCCCGATCTTGTCAAAAATTGTATCCTCGTGAAAATTTGTCATACCAAAAAAATACCACTAATTTTGCCAAATAGTATACCGAAGAGAACACAATGTATTGAGTATACATTTGATAAAAAGTTATCATGTCAGCCCAACCTTTTAATAAGAATTTCAGATCCAAACATCTTTTTAGGCCCAATCCATTTAGCCTGGTTTCGTTTCAGCCCAAATCAAAGAAAGAACCACGGACCGGGCCCAGAAAAAAGGCTTGATCCAATCCATCTCATTCCAACATATAATCGGTTAATTGTATAACCTAATATCACATTTGTATAAAACTCACAGATAACACACTACCCTAAAAAAACATAGACATAAAAAATATTGGCCCCCCTCCAAACTCATCTCTCCAATCTCAAATAAACTCCGCCCCCATAAATCTTGTATCGCTCATCTGAATAACAAACATGAAGCGTCATCAATACAATTAGATTACTTTTTCATATCCAATGTATCGAACCACGAAACACAGGTAGGTAAACGTTTTTGTGTTATTTGATTTTGTAAGCCGAACAAAAAAAAGATGAAACATAATTGTTTTAATCTTTCTTTTGAAGATCGAATATTAAAAGAATGGGATTGATTCATATAATGATCTATGATGAGCTCGTGTTTTCTATCCAAAGAAATTGGTTATGTACCAAAAATGCGAATCTGAAATCTTTTCACTATTTTTCCTTTTGTGTATTGAGTCTAAAGATATGTGATGAGATTTATTTTTCGTTTCGTGTGTTTGAATACCAAAAGGTTTGATGAACTTTGATTGACACAAAAGAATAAAAATGAAAAACTGAGATCAATTGAGATGGGTTTGATGTTGTGGTTGTTGAAGTTTTGACAAGGAGTATGGGATAGGTTAGTGAGAATGTTGTTTGTCGTGGGGTTGGATTTGTTTTAGGTCTTAACGTTTATTCAGTTTGTTAAATTGATATGGAGGGAGGATGGTAAAAAAAACCTGAGGTCATGAGTTTTTATTTTTATTTTTATTTTTATTATTTTTATTTTTTTGGTTTGTTAGGTATATGGTTTATGTGGTTATGGTCATAATAAGTTTACACATAGAGTCATCATCTTCATCTCATCTTCTTTACTTAAGCGTAAACAATGTTACGCGTAAACAACCTTATGCTTAAGATTTGGCCTTATGCGTAAAGGCAGTCCTTATGCGTAAACTTTTCTTACGCGTAAACTCCCTTATGCGTAAGCTCAGTCCTACGCGTAAAGCTTATGTGTAAGGCTTATGAGTAAAACTTATGCGTAAGGCTTAGGGTTTTCTTCTAACTTATCCAAGCTAGAAGAAATTCACACAGTCGAAGTATTCAACACACTTGTCCAAGTGAGGGAAATACCGAGTAAACTTTGTAGCTTGAAGAAACTATTTCTGACCCCAGTTTCAACCAATATTCCGACCATAAGTTCTGACTATCTCTTGACCACACAAGTCTTCACGGGTTTTGGTAATAAAGTATAAAAAAGGATGTTTACATTTCACTAATATCGAAGACAATAATATCCAGACACAGATTTGTAAATTGTTAATGAAAGATTTGGACTTTTAGACTTATTGACCACTTTTGATACAATAAACCTGTGTTTAAAAAACTGTTATAACCAAAAGTATATAAAACGTTAAACAACCTTGTTATAACAGATCTAAAAAAAACATTTTTGACAAGAAAAATATCATGGAAATCAACCACAAATAACAAACCGACCTTGCTCTTGATACCACTGTTAGTTACGTATGTATGGATGATTTACTGATTTGGGAGGTCTTGGAAGATGAAAGATTATCATCTTCATGTTAGTGAGATAAAGTAGAGAGAGAAGGGAAAAACTAATGTGTTTTATTAAAGGAAGATGAAAGCTTACACTAAGAATCTCACCCTCCTAGGAAAGTCTAGGAGGGTATTTATACCTAAACACATATAACTATGACTAAATGACATAACAAGCCCTTGTGTTTAAGGCAACAAAAGATAGAAAATGTAATCCTGTCAATGTCGTTCCGTTTACGAGTTAGGAGCGATTCCAACAGTCTTCTACAAGGGAATTAATGTGCTAACACGTGAATTACTCGATTTCCCTAGACCTATTCCTAGCATGATGTGACAAATCGTAATTTCAGGTCATTTTACAAACTTTGAAAATTTCACTATTCATCTCGGGAAATTACTATTCACCGGTTACTATTCATCATTTTACTATTCATTTTTTTTGAAGTGGTTTGAGACTTTGAGAGGTTATCTCAAAATTTTACTATTCACGAAACACTATTCATTCTAGGAGAAAAATCACTATTCATGATTCACTATTCATCATTTTTCGTAAACTAGGTTTACGTGTAACAAATTCGTGTAACCGTAATGGTTTAGCTGCGAATTCATGAAAAATCATTGAGGACATTTCATATAGACTAGATTTAGTCTACATATCATCAGTAATATCACTTTTATATTAATTTATGCATGGGTTTGCATTTTTCATTAAACGTATATTTTCCTATTAAATAAACGCTATCGCATAATCATTTATTTTGAATATTTGATCCGACACTTCCAAATAAATTATCCTAATATATTTTTATACTCATTTTAAAACTATAAAAATTATATTATTAGTTTACCCGATGTTTTAAATTTTTTTTGTATATAAATTGTTACGTATATATATATATTTACGACGGTTTTCGAAAATTCAACTCGATAATTAATCATTCACTCAATTCTTGCGAGAAATGTATTTTTATAATTTTTATGACTTCGATATATTTTATTTTGTTCCGTTAAAATCTATTTCTAGCTAACGCTACACAAAATACCTATTTATACTTACTAATTACACACTATACTTAACAAATAATACATTTATACATCAAAACTACCCAAACCCTCCCCAAAATTTCCCAAGGCCGGCCACCCCTAGTCATCAAATGTAGTCAATTTGATTTTTACAACTAATATGTACACCTATACATTTTTTTAACTAGATATTTATGTATACTAGTAATATCTAATCCTAAAACACATAGATAACACTTATTCAAGGTGTAAATAAACTAGAGAAACTCTCCTTCTTCTCCATGTGGTTCGTCCAAGCCATGATCAAGAAGAGGAATCCTTACTTTTTCAAGATTCATGTGTTAAACAAGTTCTATTAGTGATCAAGTTAAGGTTTTGAAATAAAAACCTCAAAATTATTAGGATTTCTTGCTCAAAAATTCATCATCATCAAGTAAGCTTCTAATGATTTTTACTACTCTTATAGACTTTTACTTGTTATATTTTTATAATCTAGTAAGAAAAGTATGCAAATATACTATGAATCATACCACTTTTTATTGTTTTTGGTACTTATTATTAGTATATATCATCCTATAATTAATACCTTGGAACATATCATTTTTGATGATGTTCAGGGACCCATGACACCCTAAGAAGGTGTATGGTAGGTTTAAAATATATTTGGGGTTGATTTGAAGTGATTGAAACAAGTATTACGCAAGAAAAATCATTTTCGACAACTTTAGATTGAGGTCTGATCATTTTTGCAAAATCTGGAAATTTCGACATGTTATAAATTATTTTGGGCTAGATATTCAGAAAATATACTTTAAAACGAAACCGTGGTCGCTTGAACGGGTTAAAACAATATCTAATCCTAAAACACATAGATAACACTTATTCAAGGTGTAAATAAACTAGAGAAACTCTCCTTCTTCTCCATGTGGTTCGTCCAAGCCATGATCAAGAAGAGGAATCCTTAATTTTTCAAGATTCATGTGTTAAACAAATTCTATTAGTGATCAAGTTAAGGTTTTGAAGTAAAAACCTCAAAATTATTAGGATTTCTTGCTCAAAAATTCATCATCATCAAGTAAGCTTCTAATGATTTTTACTACTCTTATAAACTCTTAATTGTTATATTTTTATGATCTAGTAAGAAAAGTATGCAAATATACTATGAATCATGCCACTTTTTATTATTTTTGGTACTTATTAATAGTATTTATCATCCTATAATTAATCCCTTGGAACATATCATTTTTAATGATATTTAGGAACCCATGACACCCTAAAAAGGTGTATGGTAGGTTTAGAATATATTTGGTGTTGATTTGAAGTGATTGAAACAAGTATTACGCAAGAAAAACCATTTTCGACAACTTTAGATTGAGGTCTGATCATTTTTGTAAAATCGGGAAATTTCGACAGGTTATAAATTATTTTGGGCTAGGTATTCAGAAAATATAACTTAAAAAGAAACCGTGGTCGCTTGAACGGGTTAAAACGGATTTATAACGAAGAAGTTACGCTATTTTCAAGTTTAACGACGAAAACTATATTTTCAGAAAAAAAGTGCATGCTGCCCAAAATTTTTAAGGGTCAAAAATGAGTTTTAAGTGTTATCTAAATGAGTCGATTTATCAAAAATATATTAGTATACTTTAATACGAAACTAAGGACATATAAAACGTAGAAAACGGACTTATAACGACTAAGTTATAGACATTTTAAATAAGGATATCGTAACTATTTTTCACAAGTATAACACTCATATATATTTCCTATTAGTCAAAAATTATTGTCGGGAGTCGTTTTTCACATCGATAGAATATTTTTGAGAAGACGATGTCTTCTAGTAAAAGCAAGTTCACCTAGCCTATTTTCCAAAATGTTCAACTGTTTGTCAAACGGAGTTGTAACGAATAAAATACGGTCACTCAAACTTTGCCGAAAACTAACCTTAAACAATATTTTTAGTCCAAGTACCCTACTTCACCTATATGTTTCTCCATGATCGAGACCTCTATGATAAAAATTTTAAAGCTACGACTTTGAGTTAATGTTACAAACTTTCCAAAACCATTGAGTTTGTTTCCTAACACTCGATATTCACTATTTTATGACTAGCTTTTCGAGGCCCTTTAGTCACTTTCATGAATTGTCAAATTATATTGTTTTACGACGAAAAACTATAATTTCTTAATAAATCACTAAACGACTATCGTAGGATATCGTTTCAACGTAAGTACTTATAAAGCATTTTGAAACTTGACGAGATGTCATAAACATATATTTCGACGATAAACTCTATTTTCAAAAATGTACAAGTGGTATAGATTACATGTGGACTTGCATGTACGATATATATTCATGATTTATAATAGATCATATCATTCATATTAGGTTGCAGTTAGAGATTGCACCTCATTTCAGTATTGCCACTATATCATCATAATCATTGTATCGGGTGAGTTTTCATAGCCCCGTTTTACAAGTTTATACATTATTTCAAACCTACGGGGGAGAATACATTGCACATCATTTTTATTACGATACCAAGTATATCAAATTCATTACATTGCTTAAGTTACCTTATTGCCAATTGAATGTCCCCATTTCATAATCATGAACCGTTAATTCCAGAAGAAGCGAGGGTGAGTGAATAGATCTATTGAGGGTGACTCCTCCATCCGGGTTGGTGGTCCCAACTGGTCAAACGGATGCATTTAATTTAATATTATTATTTGAGTTGTTTGGAAAAAGACTCTGTTGGGGCGAACATCATGATGAGTCTAGTTTCGGTGTCATGTGCTTATAGCATTTGTATCATTTTTATGTGACATATTCTTCAAACATAACTTATACTTGTGGTGGTCGTATAAAACATTTACATAAACTCTATAAACTCACTCAACCTTTGTGTTGACACTTTTAGCAATGTATTTTTAGGTATCTAAGGCATATACTTCATGGCATACATAAGGACTTATCATAGAGTCGCGGTGACTACGCGTCTCACATGGATTTTATGCACTTTAAAACATCGTTTGGATTGTAACAAACTTATTTCCGCAAATGTTGACTACCTTTTTGGGACCTATCTTTTGTAACTCTAAATGTTTTTATTGTATCAAATGATTTTCTTTTCAAACGACACTTTATGTCGTTCAATATAACTGTAATTGTAATGCTATGACAGTCAATCCCCAGGAATTCCATTCCGCTACAAAACAGGTAATTTGGGGGTGTGACAGATTGGTATCAGAGCAAGAGTTATAGAGAACTAGGTTGTATCATTAACCATAGACTATTTCTACATCATCATAGCATCTCATCATTTCATCATAAGTGCATATTCACTTTACATGCGGTTTTATACGCACATTATGCGGGTCATTTACTTTCATTTCAAATCGATTGTCACATTGATGTCTTCAGATACCCATCCCATCATACTCATATCAGACTCTGATATGGAGGATACCTTGTCATTCCCTACTATAGTTTTAACATCAGTTGACTCTACACCAGACTTACCATACATATTATCCGATGTGGAGACTGAACCCTTTTAGGAGGACGAAGTTGCACCTACACCATCACGATCACCATTGATTCACCGTAGGATCAGGATAGTTCCTATCATTCTATCGGGAGAGATCATACCATTTGGTAGGACTTATAGGCCTAGTCCTAACGGACCTATTAGGAGGCTTACTGCAAGGAAGAGAGTACATTCTCTTACCCACACTCTTAGATCACCTGCTACTCATGTAATACAACCACCATCAGCTACTCATACCACTATTAGTCGTCCAACAGTGCATACTCTAGCTTTACCTCTGTTACGTCGTGAGACAACATGAATGTAACACCCCAACCCGATAAGGGTAAAAGTATCACATTTATGGTGCCAAATCAGAACAATACATATAAACCATGCAAGCGGAAGTCTTATAATAAATGTCAAAGGATAACAATTCAACACGACTTGAACAGTACAAAAGTTCCAAAAGGTGTCCAAAGGAAAAGAAACGATACAACGTCTAAGTCTCCAAAACAAAATAACAATGGTAATCAAAGTCTAAGATGACTAAGTTCAATCCACACATGGCATCCTACTCTCAACCCCAAACAATTTCCAGCTCCTAGCTTATGTACCGCCGCAGAAATGAAATGCGGTTGAGCTTAAAAATCCCAAAGGAAGATATAACGATACAATAATAATAAAACTGAATTGAGGACAAAGTAAGGAAGGTTAGTCAAAAATCTGGTATATCAAAGGAATAGAGTAGGGTAAATGAAACATAGGAAAAGGGGTCAGTTATCCACCACGAGCCAACAAAACAAATCAAATCAAATCATATATCCATAGTAGCCTCTAGTAACCAATAGTAACCATAGCAGATATAACAGACATGGAGTGATCAGCTCCCAGATTGTGAAGACGCGTATTGCACACGACATCATTTACCAGACAAATCATAATATATCGATAACGTAACAAATCTAGGATGCATCCATACCTCAAGACAGATAGTGGCCATACAATATATATCGAGCTCATAATCGATAACGAAAGGGACGGTGTGTAACATCACTGCATAACACTAGAGTCATGCCATTGGTGCATCAATGACATGGACATGGAACCCCCATGCCTAGTGATAGCTCGGGTCTCAAACTGACAAGTCAAAGCAAAAGGTACACAATATACAATATATAAGTCATCATAATCAGAGTCCAATATCATTAGTCTACAATTCAGAGGTTCATAGCAATAGTCCAAGATCAAAGGTTCTAAAACAGAGGTTCAAGAATGAGAGGTTCAATAATAGAGGGGTCAATAGCAATAGTTCAATATTAGAGCAAAGGTTCAATAAACAAAGGCAAGAGATCAGAGATGCAAAGAGATCATGAGAAATCCCTACTAAAAAGGGATAGAATATCTGTACCTTATCAAAGCAGTAAACAATGAAATGAAAGTCAAGAAATGAGATCAATTCGTCACCCGGAACCTATATGAATTAGATAACGCTCCATAAGAATCAGATTACTCGTTTTAGACGGATTTCCATTTTAGCGTGTTTCCACTTTTAGTAATCTTTCCATTTTAAGTAACTTTTAGGTCGCGATCAATAATATAATATGTGATAATGCCAACGACACCCTAATTCCATCTTACAAATATCTTATACGTTATTTACCATCTTATCGTGTTAATTATGATATACATAAGCCCGTATACGACAGTTACTTAAACACAACAAAGCTCTTAACTCCAAAACAGGTTTATACCCTTTTTAAAACCCTTCTAACATCCCTTAAAGTTACTCCAACGATACCCCTTAATACCAATTTATTACACCACTTATAAGGCCCGTTTGTACTCGTTTTAAGGACTCGAAACAAGACATATAAAGCGTTTCACTTATCGTATTTTAGGACCAGCTTTATACATGTATTTAGTCACATAATTAAGGTTAATAAACTGATCTTTAAGTGTTTACATAACTCGTTTTAATAGCCTTCGGTTTATCCTTCCATTTGTACGTTTTATAGGTTCCATATGACACGTTATTAGAGCGTTAAACACATGACTAGATTAACCATTCATGACCAGATCTCAACGTCACAAAGACCAGATTTTAGACTCCTTATTGACATGTTTAACAAAGTTTTAAGTCATGTCTTTAATGTGTTAATAACCGAGTAAGTTTTAGCTTTAGATTAGACATTATATGGGACAAATCTTTAGGTTTAATAAGGCGTGTGTAGGGGCTGAAGTACACGACCAGATAGACCACCAAAAATCAGATTTCATAAGGCTTTAGTCGACACATATACCTTGTCATTTAGGATTTCAAATAACTGGTTTTAAACATATGACAATATTACACCTTATTAGGCTCATTTACGCATTAATTATGAAGAAGAAAGTCGACTATGGCTGTTTAAAACTCACGACAAAAGGGAGACTCTAAAAGCTTTATGTTAGCATGGTTCAACATATACCCAACCCCTTATTTCCATGATTTCATGTGTTACAAATATTTTAGGTTACAAAGTTATTCTTAGGACCATTCACGACATATCAAACAAAACCAAAAACATGCGCATGGTGATGAACATGTCACGACCAGCATGGGAAAAATGAAAGGATAAGAGGCCATGGTGATACCTTGTAGTCGAGACAAAATGGAGAAGAGATCAAGGATCGAATGGAGCAAAACAATCACCTTCTTGGTGCTTTACATCCCACGACAGCAGACAACAAACCATACGACCAGAAACAAATCAATACATTATGATGTCAAGAATATCAAGCTTGGAAGAAGAGGTTTCGACTCACCTTGTTGGCTGGAATGAGTGTCGACAAGAAGAGAGGAGAGGGAGAATGCCGTGACTTGCTTAAAGGAGGCTAGGGTTTGTTTTTCATTTGTTTTGAAAGTAAAAGTAAAAGGGTTATCTTATATTAGGAATTAAAGTGTGATAGCCCAAAATTTTAGGGATTAGGCGTGGTGAGGGGGAAGAAAATCGGCCAAGCCTTAAAACAACCATATCCCTTCCAAAATAACATGTACTCTTTGTCTATTTATTTTTCTAGGTAGGTGCATGTGACTTCTTATATGTGTGATATTCATTAGTTTTATAATTATAAGTTTTATTCATTCCATTTCTTTATTTATCATAAGTTTTAAGCATTTTAGTGAGACATATCGATTACGGTTTTATTATACGGATTATAACTCGAGGGTAATATAGTCTTTCAACACGTCCACGGTTTTAGGGTTTTACAACTCTTCCCCTCTAAAAAAAATTTTCGTCCCCGAAAATTGAAAAGAAACGAAAGAAGCAAACGAAGATATACCAGATTACACAACTGAGGGTAATAGACATCAAACGGTAGTAACTTTGCAGAGATGAACGCGGCCGGAATTCAAACGTATCAAATCTTATAATGATGAAGGTAAAATTAAACGTATAGGCAGAATGATCCTAAGGTCTTGCTAAACTCGACAATCCAAATCGGATGCCAGAAATTCTAAGCTTCTAAAGTACTCCTCAAGATATCCTATGGTCACAATGAGGGTACATCATATGATGTAAGTATTATCACGTTAGCTACTCGTCATAATACCAGCATCATATGAGTATACCATCATGATGACCATACTTTATCTCAAGTCGTGAAAACATCTTATCCACCACCTAACGGTCCATTCTACATCTTAAAGTTGGTCCAAACAATCAACACTAACGGATTCGAAATCATAGAAGCAGAACATATAAGGAACGTAATGGAACATAGCGAGCACCATTGAACTGAGGCACATCGGAAATAGCACCAGGTCTTCCACAGTTAAAACAGAATTCATACAAAACAGAGATCATTCAAAAGAGAACATAATTTATTCAAGGGATTTAAAACACCGTGCGAGGTCGTATTAACACCGAATTGTATGAAGCAGATGAATCTCCTCATCATCTCAACGGTTGGATTGTTGACCACAATATGCCCGAATCTTGGTTGTAGTTTCATCGCATGACTAAAGTACGCCAGTCATACCTCTTCTGCTCACATGTCTCCCAAGTGTCCACCAGTTGAATCTCGTCTCCGTCTTTGTGCTCCTGGTTGATTCATCCAAGCTCCTTCCAAAGAGCACCTTGTTGTCTCCAGCAAGATCTTGATGTCTCCCGCAAGCATTGCAGTCGGTGCGGCTTATGCTTCACGACCCTCTCCACTCATAAACTGCAGAACACATGGTCGGTAACATCACCTTCGACTCCACAAGTAGTCTCCATCTAAACGATCGATAAAGGAATGCGCGAAGATAGAATAACAAAATGCGAAAAGAAGACGGTCGAATCAGCGAAGACAAAAGAACATCGAAGTCGAACCTGGATGAAAATCAAAAGAATCCGAAAATATCGAAACAAACGAAAGCCTAATGTCTACTCAAGTCCTCACAGGTCAAATCTAAGCTCGACGAGTTAAATCTTAGGGTCATATGTCACAGGTCCTGACTACAAGTCGTAAACCTGGGCTCTGATACCATAATTGTAACACCCCAACCCGATAAGGGTAAAAGTATCACATTTATGGTGCCAAATCAGAACAATACATATAAACCATGCAAGCGGAAGTATTATAATAAATGTCAAAGGATAACAATTCAACACGACTTGAACAGTACAAAAGTTCCAAAAGGTGTCCAAAGGAAAAGAAACGATACAACGTCTAAGTCTCCAAAACAAAATAACAATGCTAATCAAAGTCTAAGATAACTAAGGTCAATCCACACAAGGCATCCTACTCTCAACCCCAAACAATTTCCAGCTCCTAGCCTATGTACCTACCGCAGGAAATGAAATGCGGCTGAGCTTAAAAAGCCCAGAGAACAGATATAACGATACAATAATAATAAAACTGAATTGAGGACAAAGTAAGGAAGGTTAGTCAATAAATATGGTATATCAAAGGAATAGAGTAGGGTAAATGAAACATAGGAAAAGGGGTCAGTTATCCACCATGAGCCAACAAAACAAATCAAATCAAATCATATATCCATAGTAGCCTGTAGTAACCAATAGTAACCATAGCAGATATAGATATGGAGTGATCAGCCCCATATTGTGAAGACGCCAGTATTGCACCACGACATCATTATCCGCACAAATCATAATATATCGATAACGTAAAACAAATCTAGGATGCATCCATACCCCGCAGACGATAGTGGCCATACAATATATATCGAGCTCATAATCGATAACGAAAGGGACGGTGTATAACATCACTCGTACACACTATAGTCATGCCATTGGTGCATCAATGACACGGACATGGAACCCCCATGCCTAGTGATAGCTCGGGTCTCAAACTCCATGTGTCAAAGCAAAAGGTACACAATATACAATATATAAGTCATCATAATCAGAGTCCAATATCATTAGTCTACAATTTAGAGGTTCATAGCAATAGTCCAGTATCAAAGGTTCAGAAACAGAGGTTCAGTAACAGAGGTTCAATAACAGAGGGGTCAATAGCAATAGTTCAATATTAGAGCAAAGGTTCAATAAACAAAGGCAAGAGATCAGAGATGCAAAGAGATCATGAGAAATCCCTACTAAAAAGGGATAGAATATCTGTACCTTATCAAAGCAGTAAACAATGAAATGAAAGTCAAGAAATGAGATCAATTCCGTCA
The DNA here is from genome assembly GCA_910596185.1 of Chrysanthemum makinoi. Taxonomy (NCBI): domain Eukaryota; kingdom Viridiplantae; phylum Streptophyta; class Magnoliopsida; order Asterales; family Asteraceae; genus Chrysanthemum; species Chrysanthemum makinoi. Next base: position 115,842,040 of record OU343220.1, on the reverse strand, counting down.
CCCGGAACCTATATGAATTAGATAACGCTCCATAAGAAACAGATTACTCGTTTTAGACGGATTTCCATTTTTAGCAGGTTTCCACTTTTAGTAATCTTTCCATTTTAAGTAACTTTTAGGTCGCGATCAATAATATAATATGTGATAATGCCAACGACACCCTAATTCCATCTTACAAATATCTTATACGTTATTTACCATCTTATCGTGTTAATTATGATATACATAAGCCCGTATACGACACTTACTTAAACACAACAAAGCTCTTAACTCCAAAACAGGTTTATACCCTTTTTAAAACCCTTCTAACAGCCCTTAAAGTCACTCCAACGATACCCCTTAATACCAATTTATTACACCACTTATAAGGCCCGTTTGTACTCGTTTTAAGGACTCGAAACAAGACATATAAAGCGTTTTACTTATCGTATTTTAGGACCAGCTTTATACATGTATTTAGTCACATAATTAAGGTTAATAAACTGATCTTTAAGTGTTTACATAACTCGTTTTAATAGCCTTTGGTTTATCCTTCCATTTGTACGTTTTATAGGTTCCATATGACACGTTATTAGAGCGTTAAACACATGACTAGATTAACCATTCATGACCAGATCTCAACGTCACAAAGACCAGATTTTAGACTCCTTATTGACATGTTTAACAAAGTTTTAAGTCATGTCTTTAATGTGTTAATAACCGAGTAAGTTTTAGCTTTAGATTAGACATTATATGGGACACATCTTTAGGTTTAATAAGGCGTGTGTAGGGGCTGAAGTACACGACCAGATAGACCACCAAAAATCATATTTCATAAGACTTTAGTCAACACATATACCTTGTCATTTAGGATTTCAAATAACTGGTTTTAAACATATGACAATATTACACCTTATTAGGCTCATTTACGCATTAATTATGAAGAAGAAAGTCGACTATGGCTGTTTAAAACTCACGACAAAAGGGAGACTCTAAACAGTTTATGTTAGCATGGTTCGACATATACCCAACCCCTTATTTCCATGATTTCATGTGTTAAAAATATTTTAGGTTACAAAGTTATTCTTAGGACCATTCACGACATATCAAACAAAACCAAAAACATACGCATGGTGATGAAACATGTCACGACCAGCATGGGAAAAATGAAAGGATAAGAGGCCATGGTGATACCTTGTAGTCTAGACACAATGGAGAAGAGATCAAGGATCGAATGGAGCAAAACAATCACCTTCTTGGTGCTTTACATCCCACGACAGCAGCCCAACAAACCATACGACCAGAAACAAATCAATACATTATGATGTCAAGAATATCAAGCTTGGAAGAAGAGGTTTCGACTCACCTTGTTGGCTAGAATGAGTGTCGACAAGAAGGGAGGAGAGGGATAATGCCGTGACTTGCTTAAGGGAGGCTAGGGTTTGTTTTTCATTTGTTTTGAATGTAAAAGTAAAAGGGTTATCTTATATTAGGAATTAAAGTGTGATAGCCCAAAATTTTAGGGATTAGGCGTGGAGAGGGGGAAGAAAATTGGCCAAGGCTTAAAACAACCATATCCCTTCCAAAATAACATGTACTCTTTGTCTATTTATTTTTCTAGGTAGGTGCATGTGACTTCTTATATGTGTGATATTCATTAGTTTTATAATTATAAGTTTTATTCATTCCATTTCTTTATTTATCATAAGTTTTAAGCATTTTAGTGAGACATATCGATTACGGTTTTATTATACGGATTATAACTTGAGGGTAATATAGTCTTTTAACACGTCCACGGTTTTAGGGTTTTACAATGAAAGAGTAGTATTTCATTCACCATCATCTCCTAACTTACCACTAGGATTTCCATCATCATCATTATCATCTAGAGCACCATCCATGCCATCACATCTCATAAACACTACTCATACACCGGACTTGCAGCTTGGGAAGCGTGCATAATTTGACACGTCATTACCTTTTAACTAAGACTATAGACACTACACCATTTTATAGGTTTGAGGACGGTAAGAGTTTCAAAGCTGTTGCTGCTAGACAGCCTACTGCTCCTACACTTGAGACATGATTAGACCATCAACAAGAACAGATAATAAGTACCTTTCTATCTAATGTAATCCTTATCATTTATTATCTCCACGATAATCACAACCTTTGTTTATTTCATTCCCTATTCCAATTGCCCAATTTTCAATCATTTCGCGACAATACACCACTATCTTACTAGGGATTAGGCCAACTCTATTCTTGACCAATTAGGAGACTATTACCATTCTATGAGGTTCTCTCATGTATTCTACAAACCACTCAACAAATCTTATTTGAAGTTATTTTGCTGCCACTTCATGAAATTATTTCACATAATTTCATTTCAAGTTATTTTACCAACATCTTAGGAAAATTGTTTCAAAAAGTTCTACAACAAGCTTTTTTGTTACCACCCTATAAATTTATTTTCAGTCATTCCATCAACTATTTACTACCATTATGCGAAACTATTTTCATGTTACTCTGAAAAATTGTTTGAGCCATTATCTTACAAAACAAAACGTTGAATACCATCTAAAACTTCGGAGAAACATAATACCATTTCAACAAAACCAAGCATCACATCATTTGTCCTCGATTATACATAGCCTGATCACCTATGTATAATTTAGGAAGAATTATGTCATGAAAGAAACAAGTATATTTTCAAACTTCCTAAAATACTCTTCACTCAAAAGCAAAGCTTTGTAATTAGATAAATGGTTCATAAACATCTCTTTTGTTAACACTCTATAGATGCCTACGCCATTCATCACTCACTTAACCGATAAGTTGAAATTTTACCATTGACTGTTTTTAGGAAAGACTTTCCATACCATCTATGAGGAGGATTCCTCGATACAAGAAAACAATGAAAGGATTTCAGAACTACCAACAAGGACTAGAAGTATGTAGTAAGATGTTTCCAAACTCGATAGAACTCTTAAGGCATTACGAGATAATCCTAGCCACTATCTTTGGACTAGAAGCCAAATTCTATCATTTCGAAAGTACCATCTAGACCGTGTTACAAGAAATTGTACACAGCGAATACCCACTAAGCAACACTGTAGAAATAAATTAAGCCTCCTAACTGAAACTCCAAAACATTTCATTAAACATGGCCTCAACAATATGTGAACTTCCGTACAATGAGTTTCCCTCAAAGGATAATTGAGTTAAATTAAGGTTATCGATATAAACCTTCCCTAAGGCATTTTGTTCTCTAGAAATTCCAGAATACTTTGCTTTCATATCGAGAGATGCAACAGGTCTGAACATATCGGACAATCGATGACTCTCCATCTACAAGTGAAATCAGAACAAACATTTTTCAACATAGTATGAGCTGATATCTATGTTTTTGCTAGCATGATAACAATTTCAGTGATGAACTATTTTAGAAGTACACAATATCGGAACAAATCTTGAAAATCAACCACCACACCACATCACTTAAATATTTAAGGTTTTATGACTTAACAACATAGAGCGTGGAAATATTTCGATAAGAGAAATTAAGAGAGACACCATCAAACAATAAACATTTTAGTAATGGAGACTAAGCACCTTAGGCAAGAAAGACTCAAGTCATGACATTCGCTAAAATTAGAAACGCGAGAAATCACAACTGTTACCCATAATCTATTCTTTTCAATAATGTCCTTTTTGACAGACGTGTCATTTTGGAATTTGACATGACACGTGATATCAATTTCAATTATACCTAATATAAGGTAGCCGATTCACCTTAGACTTCTGACAATAATTTCAAGATTCCTATGGAACCTACTAGGACATAAGTACCGCCTATTATCCTCAGCTCAATGGTTAGAGGGAGAGAACAATTCAAACATTAGAAGATATACCCAAAGCATGTGTGATTTTTTGTAAATGATTAGGTAAATCATTCCTCATCGAACAAGTTCCCTTACAACAATAGTTATCGCATGAACATATTGACTGCACCAATTGAGGCACTCTATGGTTGAGGTGTCAATCACTTATTCACGGGCCAAAATCAGGAAAGTCCAACTCACTAGTCCATAACTCATTCATGAAACAACAAAGAAATCGTAAAGATCAAGAATCAGTTACAAGCAACAACACATAGATAGAAAAGCTACGTCGATATACAATGCAAAATATTGGAAATATGTTTCATAAGTCGCAAACCATTAGAATTTCAAGTTGGCAACAAAGTTATGTTGAAAGTATCGCCTTGGAAAGGTGTGGTACGATTCAGAAAATGCGGGAAGACCCGATGCGACTCATATATCCCCACCTTTTCACCGATAACACCGTAGAACCCAACATGAACTGAATTCAGGGACTGAATTCCTTTTTGGGTGGGCGAATGTGACAAATCGTAATTTCAGGTCATTTTACAAACTTTGAAAATTTCACTATTCATCTCCGGAAATTACTATTCATCGGTTTTGAAGTCGGTTTGAGACTCTGAGAGGTTATTTCAAAATTTTACTATTCACAAAACACTATTCAATCCAGGAGAAAAATCACTATTCATGATTCACTATTCATCATTTTTCTTAAACTAGGTTTACGAGTAACAAATTCGCGTAACCGTAATGGTTTAGCTGCGAATTCATGAAAAATCATTGAGGACATTTCATATAGACTAGATTTAGTCTACATATCATTAGTAACATCACTTTCATATTAATATATGCATGGATTTGCATTTTTCATTAAACGTATATTTTTCTATTAAATAAACGCAATCGCATAATCATTTATTTTGAATACTTGATCCGACACTTCTAAATAAATTATCCTAATATATTTTTATACTCATTTTAAGACTATAAAAATTATATTATTAGTTTACCCGATGTTTTAAATTTATTTTGTATATAAATTGTTACATATATATATTTACGACGGTTTTCGTAAATTCAACTCGATAATTAATTATTCACTCAATTCTTGCGAGAAATGTATTTTTATAATTTTTATGACTTCGATATATTTTATTTTGTTCCGTTAAAATCTATTTCTAGCTAACGCTACACTAAATACCTATTTATACTTAACAAATAATACATTTATACATCAAAACTACCCAAATCCTCCCCAAAATTTCCCAAGCCCGGCCACCCCTAGTCACCAAATGTAGTCAATTTTATTTTTACAACTAATATGTACACCTATACATTTTTTTAACTAGATATTTATGTATACTAGTAATATCTAATCCTAAAACACATATATAACACTTATTCAAGGTGTAAATAAACTAGAGAAACTCTCCTTCTTCTCCATGTGGTTCGTCCAAGCCATGATCAAGAAGATGAATCCTTAATTTTTCAAGATTCATGTGTTAAATAAGTTCTATTAGTGATCAAGTTAAGGTTTTGAAATAAAAACCTCAAAATTATTAGGATTTCTTGCTCAAAAATTCATCATCATCAAGTAAGCTTCTAATGATTTTTACTACTCTTATAAACTCTTGTTATATTTTTATGATCTAGTAAGAAAATTATGCAAATATACTATGAATCATACCACTTTTTATTGTTTTTGGTACTTATTATTAGTATATATCATCCAAAAATTAATCCCTTCGAACATATCATTTTTGATGATGTTTAGGAACCCATGACACCCTAAGAAGGTGTATGGTAGGTTTAAAATAGATTTGGTGTTGATTTGAAGTGATTGAAACAAGTTTTACGCAAGAAAAATCATTTTCCACAACTTTAGATTGAGGTCTGATTATTTTTGTAAAATCTGGAAATTTCGACAGGTTATAAATTATTTTGGGCTAGATATTCAGAAAATATACTTTAGAACGAAACCGTGGTCGCTTGAACGGGTTAAAACGGGTTTATAACGAAGAAGTTACGCTATTTTCGAGTTTAACGACGAAAACAATATTTTCAGAAACAAACTGCATGCAGCCAGAATTTTTAAGGGTTAAAAATGAGTTTTAAGCTTTATCTAAATGAGTCGATTTATCAAAAATATATTAGTATACTTTAATATGAAACTAAGGACATATAAAACGTAGAAAACGGACTTATAACGACTAAGTTATACACCTTTTAAATAAGGATATCGTAACTATTTTTCACAAGTATAACACTTATATATATTTCGTATTAGTCAAAAATTATTGTCACGAGTGACCATGTTGGGAGTCGTTTTTCACATCGATAGAATATTTTTGAGAAGACTATGTCTTCTAGTAAAAGCAAGTTCACCTAGCCTATTTTCCAAAATGTTCAACCGTTTGTCAAATTGAGTTGTAACGAATAAAATACAGTCACTCAAACTTTGCCGAAAACTAACCTTAAATAATATTTTTAGTCCAAGACCCTACTTCACCTATATTTTTCTCCATGATCGAGACCTCTATGATAAAAATTTTAAAGCTAAGACTTTGAGATAATGTTACAAACTTTCCAAAACCATTGAGTTTGTTTCCTAACACTCGATATTCACTATTTTGCGACTAGCTTTTCGAGGCCCTTTAGTCACTTTCATGAATTGTCAAATTATATTGTTTTACGACAAAAAACTATAATTTCTTAATAAATCACTAAACAACTATCGTAGGATATCGTTTCAACGTAAGTACTTGTAAAGCATTTTGTAACTTGACGAGATGTCATAAACATATATTTCGACGATAAACTCTATTTTAAAAAATGTACAAGTGGTATAGATTACATGTGGATTTGCATGTACGATATATATTCATGATTTATAATAGATCATATCATTCATATTAGGTTGCAGTTAGAGATTGCACCTCATTTCAGTATTGCCACTTTATCATCATAATTATTGTATCAGGTGAGTTTTCATAGCCCGCTTTTACAAGTTTATAATTTGTTTCAAACCTACGGGGGAGAATACATTGCACATCATTTTTATTACGATAACAAGTATATCAAATTCATTACATTGCTTAAGTTACCTCATTGCCAATTGGATGTCCCCATTTCATAATCATGAACCGTTAATTCCGGAAGAAGCGAGGGGGAGTGAATATATCTATTGAGGGTGACTCCTCCATCCGGGTTAGTGGTCCCAACTGGTCAAACGGATGTATTTCATTTAATATCATTATTTGAGTTGTTTGGAAAAACACTTTGTTGAGGCAAACATCATGATCAGTCTAACTTCGGTGTCATGTGCTTATAGCAATTGTATCATTTTTATGTGACATATTTGTCATACATAACTTATACTTGTGGTGATCATATAAAACATTTACATAAACTCTATGAACATAATCAACCTTTGTGTTAACACTTTTAGCAATGTATTTTCAGGTATCTAAGGCATATACTTCATGGCATACATAAGGACTTATCATAGAGTCGCGGATGACGCTGCCTCACATGGATTTTAAGCACTTTAAAACATCGTTTGGATTGTAACAAACTTATTTCCGCAAATGTTGACTACCTTTTTGGGACCTATCTTTTGTAACTCTGAATGTTTTTATTATATCAAACGATGTGCTTTTCAAACGACACTTTTGGTCGTTCAATATAACTGTAACTGTGATCCTATGACAGTCAATCCCCAGGAATTCCATTCCGCTGCAAAACAGGTAATTTGGGGGTGTGACTCATGACCCCTGATCAAGCCTTCGAATGCATCCAACGGATGTCTGTACATTGCTATAAATGGCATATGGAGACAGGGTACGGACGAAGGGATAATTTCAATCACAAAGTAATGAAAAAATTAACGAATCAAGAATATAATTATGGTAAAATTTTTGAAAAGCGAAGATTGGTAAGGGTAAAGAAAGCTGAAGCCTGTAGGGTAGAGAAGGTTAAGAGTGTATTTGGGACAAAAACCGGAAACAACCTTGAAAAAAGGATTCTTGACTACATCAAGGAATCGAGGGAACGAGATGAGAGAATTGAAAAAATGATGAGAACATTCGTGGAAAACACAGTTTCTTCTCTCAAGACTCATGAAGATCGGATTAAGGGATTGGAGAAGAGTGTAAGCTCATGTTCGCAGGCCATCACAGATTACCTAGCTGCTCGGGAAGAGCAAGTTATCAACATGGTTGAAACAATCTTTGAAGGCCCACTACCTTTTCGGAGAGGGTTAAACAAAGAATCAACATGGAGAAACTCTCGCTTCTGGACAAAGCTCTTTCGATAAACGTCCCTCTTATTAATTCCATTAAAAATGATCATAATAATATTTTGCAGGAATTAAGCAACGATTCCGATGAGACGGTTCAACTTAACGAGAGATGTTCAACAATTTTAAGAAATGAACTGCCGTAAACAGAAAAAGATCATGGTTGTTTCACTCTCCCTTGCTTGATCTGGAGTCTCAATATGTGTAACGACCTAGCTGATCTTGGAGCGAGCATAAGCATAATGCCTCGTTCAATGTTCCTACGTATGGGTATTGGAGACCTAAAGCCAGCCAAAATGAAGATTGAAATGGCCGATCGATCGATGCAGTCACCCTTGGGAATCGTTGAGAACTTGCTGGTGAATATAAATATTTTTTTCTTCCCAGTTGATTTCGTGATTCTGGATATTCCTGAAGACAAAAGAATACCAATTATTTTAGGAAGACCAATGCTTGCTACTGCCCATGCAAAAGTGGATGTCTTCGCCCAAAAATTAACTCTCGAGGCTAACGGGGAAATTGACACATTTAGACCTAATGAGCTCCTATCCACTCCTCAAAAATTTTTTGCAATTGACCCCATTGGTGATTTTGGTGATGCATTAGAGGATTACAAATCTTGGTGAGATAGCTTCGGGAAAGGATTTCGATGTGTTCGTAAATTTTGAAGAAGAAGACTTGGGAGTCAGTGCTGATGATTTTTCTAGCCACATCGAAATGGACCATTGGAGCAACAACTCTGAAAAAACCTTTTCTGACCAACCCAAGTTTTACAAAATGGGAGCTCGAATCCATCATAAGAACCGTCATTATCTGAAAATTTCATGCAAAATTAGGTTCATCGATTTCCATCCATTCATAGACACAGATTCTCTAGTTAACATAATTTCTAAGGAATGCTACAATCAGGTTATGAAAAAAGAACTTAAATATAGAGGAAACAATTTCCTAGGTATTGCAACAAACATCAGTGTCTTTGTTGGGACTCACTCATTTCTTGTCGACTTTGTAGTTTTGGATGGCGTTAGCGAGTTCATAGAAGATGGGCTAACTGGGGTAATTTTCGGGAAACCCTTTAAAGAACTATTTGGGCTAGACAAGGATGAGAAAGAAGGGCTGGTATGGTTAAAGATTGGCGAAGATAAAACAGTTTTTAAAATGCCACGGGCAGTTTTGAATTTTAAAAAATGGACAAAGAGGCAGTTGAGCCACGCTCAACCATTACTCGACATTATTAATGAAGATAAGGCCAAGGGTATTGACCATCCTTACCAAAATATCAAGAATTTCTACTTGGGATGTTTAGAACTAGGGACAGACAACAAAAGGGATGAGAATCTGATCAGTTGGATCCAACGGGGAGATTGCCATATCCATGAAATGACCAACAAGCACTTCTAGCCTCGAGGCATTGAGTCTAAGTTAAAGACTCGTAAATAAAGAAAAGTGCTCTTTCGAGAGACAACCCGAATTATCCCTTTCATTTGATTTATTTCCATTTCTGTTGGGTTTTGTGTTTTTAACCATTTTTGCAGGAAACGAAGAAAAGTTGCTGTTTCAGCATGCTGATCTGACTAGAGTTAGGGCGTAACTCATTCTCATGGTTACGCCGTAATAGGCCCCTTGCAGTAGAACTTCTGATGGACTACCAATTACGGTGTAATCCCATCTCTTTGGTCACGCCATAACTACACTTTTGCAGCATATGCCAGGTTTTTCCTAGTTACAGCGTAACCCCTTCTAGAGTTACGACGTAATTATCCTCTGAATTACTTCTTTCATTTTAAACACAATAACCTTGTATTAGTATTTTAAATGAACTTTGTGGGTGTGTTCCCTATAAACCCTCACGAGACTTACTCGTCCACTTTGGACACCAAGTGGTTTAAAAATCTTGTTGCATATGCTAAATGCAACCGTGATTCCTACAAAAGTGAGTTAGGTTTATTTTTTATTTTTCATTTTTTCTTTTTAGAATTATCCTTGTCGGTAGTGTGATTATAGGGTTTGAAGTTTCCTCGTGGATGCTTATGCGAAGCACAACTCTTTTTCGTGGGCCTTCTTTCTTTTTGGAGCAAATTTCAAGGAAGTTCTCGCTCTAATTCTACTTTTCTCTTCACCTTTACTTAACGCTTAGCACAAAAGGGACTTTGTATAATTCAAGTTGGGGGACGGGAGTAGAATTGTCTCTTGAACTTTATTTTGCCCTCGTTTTTCTAGTTTATTTTGAAAAATTATGCCATTTTTAAAATTTTGACATGTTTTTCTTAACCTAACTAGATTAGACCTTAGCTGAGCACATACAACCCTTGATATTGTTTGGTGAGATTAGCCTTATCCATTTCAAAAATTTTACCCCAAATCCACCAAATTATGAGTGTGCCGGTAGCTCATAAACTTTAGAACTTGGCCTTTGCATCATTTCGAGAGAATAGACGAGGTATGTTGAGTTAACTCGATGTATTTGGACTTTTCAGTTTAAGAAGGCAGTATTATAGGATTATCGCCCAAATAGCCTACCATTTTGTGTCTATCGATTAGTCACCTCGACTTCTCGACCCCCATGTGAAACCCTTTTGTCGCACTCTCCTTTAGTGCAAGATACCCTTAGATACACCCATCTGAGCCATTCTTTTCATTTTGTTAACCCAATATATTGTTTCGTTACACCCACACACCTTAGCCTACCCTGTAGTCTTTATTTGTGATCGGTAAGTCATCATTTTCCTAAGTTCAAGTTTCAAGTGGGAAGGTTCGGGAATAACGCTTTCGTCGACGACATATTCTTAAAGATCATTGAAGACCCCCCGAATTCCCATTGTTCATCTCAAGTGGGGGATGTTATGTTTATTAGTTATAAAAAAATGTGATTAAAAAAAAATAGTTATTGTTATTCGGTTTATTGTAAAGTGCGATGTTATAAGCACAATGTTATAAGCTTATTATAGATTCAGTATCTAGGAGGCCACCTCGGTCACATTTGAAGATTGGAGTTGGTAATTGCGCCAACAGTTGAAGAAAAGGTGGTGTGCCCATCATGACGTCCTCTAATGACATATCTACCTAGTTTATTATGATCTGGTTTCTTAACTTCGAAGCTTGAACTTTGGGCGGAAGGTAAGTGGTGATGACTTGGTTATAGATTTAGACTATTTGCTTGATTTTTATTTTACACCATTTATATATCCCATGTCTTATCCTACCCTTTAGTCATGAAGCGTGTCTAGGTGATGCAGCGAGCAATATTTGGTGTCTTTGCCATGGATTTTGTCATGTATCATTGATTTTTTCCACTTCGCCGTGACATGTTAGTAATGACGAGTCACCCTTAACCCTTGTCGTGTCTACCCATATTCCCTTCGAGAATTATTTTGTCCTTAACTCTAGTGGTGGAGATTTGTGTAACCGCCAAACTTATGATATAATACGTGCTATGACTGTGCGATTGAGTGATCACCCCGAAATTGACACATAGAATAGTTGAGAGATTTGAGTTTTTCATTCCCATTTCGTGAGGTGTTCGGCTTTGTTTTATTCTAGCATAAGGGATTTGTAAACTTATATTTTCCAGGTAAAGGGTGATATCTTTTTAGGAATCTATCTAATAAGGTCTACTCGAGGGCAAGTAGTGTGACAACTCGTAATTTCAGGTTATTTTTATAAACTTTAAAAGTTTCACTATTTCATCATTTATCGTAAACTATGTTTACGAGTATCAAATTCACGTAACCGTAATGGTTTAGCTGTGAATTCATGAACATATCATCAAGGACATTTCATATAGACTAGGTTTAGTCTACATGTCATTAGCATCATCGTCATCATGGTTTAGCTGTGAGTTCATGCATGGTTTTGCATTTTTCATTAAACGTTTATTTTCCTATTAAATAAACGCTATCGCGTAAGCATTTATTTTGAATATTTGATCCAACACTTCCAAAAATATTCCTAATATATTTTTATACTCATTTTAAGACTAAAAATTATATTATTAATTTACCCGATGTTTTCAATTTATTTCGTATATAAATTGTTATATTTATATAATTACGACGGTTTTCTTAAATACTACACGATAATTATTATTTCACTCAAATCATGTAAGAAATGTATTTTTATAATATTTATGACTTCAATATATTTTATTTTGATCCGTTAAAATTTATTTTTAGCTAACGCTACCCTAAATGTTTCAATAAATATACAAGTTACTAATTATTATTGAATAATTACACTTTACTTATACATGTAAATACTTATCAAAAACAAAACTCATCATTTCTTTTTTTTATCATGAATGTCGACAAGGGGGGGGGGTGAGTCATATACATGTCCTAAATATCTACTCTAAGTATATGTATTATATTCATATACAACACATTCAACACATAATATCCAAAGTGAAAAGATCAAGGTTTTCTCTCTTCCTCTCTTCTCTTGCAACCGGCCACACCAAGGGACCATGGAGGAATCATCATAAATATTTCTAACCAAGTTATTCACACTCTAGATTCACTCTTGATCA
>OU343220.1:115644786-115829255 GCA_910596185.1 Chrysanthemum makinoi | reverse complement strand
CACAGTACATGAAGCCTACCATCACCTCTTGGAACCACCTTGATCACGATACAGCCACCCATGGAAGCCTAATACTCCGATCCGCCCAGCGAAAGACTCTGGCACCACTTTACCACCTTCGTTACCTCTTTTGTAGTTGAATAGAAGGAGGAAAAACAAAATTTGTCGTTATTTTTTTTGTAGGGCTAGGGTTTATGTGCATTATTTTGAATGAGATAAAAGTGGAGAAAAGTAAGTTGATAATTGAAAGTTAAATGGAGTAAGTGGGAAAATTAGGCAATTTGATGGGGAAGAAATCAAGTCCCAATCTTTTCTTCAATTCAAGGTGTAAGTTACAAAGTAGGATTAATGAGTTTAAGGGGAGTTAATGGGGAGTCATAAACAGCCGAAATTAGGGGGCAAATAGGGACCAAATCAATCTTCCATAACTATAATTGTAGTGTTTTCTTTTTTTTTCAAGTTAAACTATGTTGTAATTTTGTACGAAATTAGGTCCAAGTAACTTATATAACGTGTGATATATTATTGGACTCAAGGTGAAAGTCGATTTTATTATCTTGTACCCTTTGGTCATTTATGAGCTAAGTGTTAGCGTAGTTAACGAGCTTGGCATGTTTTACTTATTCTACAATTATTAAGCTAGAGGGGCAAAATGGTCTTTTACACGTTTAATATTTTCAGGGTTTTACAGAAGCTAATGCTATAGCCGGTACTTCAAATCAAGGAGGTAATCAATATCGTCCTCAAAATGAGCCAAACTACCGTGCTAACACTTATCGAGGACCACCGGTTTGCCGAATCCTAACAGCAAACAAGATGGAACCAACCTAGAATGAACCAAGGTTATCAAAACCAAGGTAATTTCTATTCGGGACCAAATCAAGGTTTCCAACATCAAGGAAACCTTAATCACTAATTTCAATCGAGGGCATCAATTTCATGGGAATATGAATCCTAATCAAGGAAATTTTCAAAATCAGGGCCCTAATCTGAATAATAGAGGCCAGAATTTTCCTAATCAAACTCAAGCCATTGTTCCCCTGGACCATCATCATTGAGTTATTGAAACAATTCATGAAATCCCAAGATAAAATAGAACAGGTTGTTGGTCAATGATTCTGATCTTAAGAAGTCTTTAAATGATCAACCCTCGGGCTCAGGAAAACTTACGAGCAACACGATCGCTAAGAGGCGATGAAAAGGCGATCACAACCAGAAGTGGTGTTTCATACAATGGACCCGCTATTCCTACTACCTCTTCTTCTCTCCGAAGGTAGTGGAAATTGAACACGAGGCTACAAAGGACAAGGAACTTCCTACTAATAACGAAGGTACCAATGATGTCCATCCTCAAGTTGTCCGAGACCTAAATCCAATCAGGTTGTTTTGAACTCCGGTAGCTCCGTTGAAAACACCAAATCAAATCTTCTATTCCTTACCCATCAGCGTTTGAATGAGCAAAGCTCCGCGAAAAAAGCAGTCATCAAATGGACAAATTTTTTCAAATTTTCCAAGAACTACATTTTGACATAAGCTTTGCGGATGCTATCATGCTGATGCCAAAGTTTGCATCAACTCTCAAACATATGTTAAGCAACAAGGAAAAGCTATTTGAAATGGCTAAAACTCCTCTGAGCGAGCTGCTCTGCAGTTATCTTGAAAAAGCTTCGAGAGAAAAGCTTGGAGATCCGAAAATTTCTCTTACCTTGTGTATTTCCAGGGAATGGTTGAATGCTTTGCCTTACAGACCTTGGTGCAAGCATCAATCTGATGCCTCATTCAGTATGGAAGAAACTTTCTCTTTCGGACCTTATTCCTACATGCATGACTCTCGAGCTTGTAGATCGTACAATATCCCGACCACTTGGCATTGCCGGGCGTATTTGTGAAAGTAGGAAAGTTCCATTTCCAGCTTGACTTTGTAGTTGTTGATTTGATGCTGATCCACGGGTTCCTCTCATTGTTGGGCGAGGATTCACGAGCGGGCGTGCTCTCATTGATGTATTTGAGTAAGAAATCACATTACGTGTGGGTAATGAAGCTGTCACCCTAGCAACCTTGATCAAACTTCGAGGTACTCTGCAAACTATGATTCTGAATCGGTTAACCGAATAGATAACATTGATGTTGCTTCTGAAGAGTACTCTCAAGAAGTTCTTGGTTATGATCATAATTCTTCGAGTGATAATCTCACTCATTCATCTCAACCCATCGCCAATTCTCTCCTTCTCTCACTCCTTTTGAGGAAAGTGACTTCATCTTGGAAGAGATTGAAGCATACTTGTCCATGATTCGATTCTATGGAAATTGATCACGCTCACATCGACATCGAGGGGGACATACTTCTCATTGAGAAGTTGCTTAATGATGATCCATCTCCACTCCCTCCCGTCGAACTTCATAACAAGGAAGTCAAGTCAGTTAGAAAGCGAAGAATTTCTGAAGTCGAACTTAAGGACTTACCACCTCATCTCGAGTATGAATTTCTTGAGGGAGATGATAAATTACCCGTCATTATTGCTCGAGATTTGAGTAAAGATGAAAAGACTGCTCTCATAAAGGTCTTGAATTCACACAAGCAAGCAATTGCTTGGAAACTCTCCGACATTAAGGGTATCAACCCGAGTTTTTGTACTCACAAAATCTTGATGGAGGATGACTTCAAACCAGCAGTTCAACATAGGAGACGGTAAATCAAAATCCATGATGTTATTAACAGAGAGTTATCAAACTTCTTGATACAGGATTGATTTACCCGATCTCAGATAGTCCTTGGGTTAGCCCAATTCATTGTGTTCCTAAAAAGGGTGGCATATCTGTTGTCACAAATGAAGATAACGAGTTAATTCCAACTCGATTGGTAACGGGATGGCGTGTTTGCATTGACTATCGTAAGTTGAATGACGCCACCCGAAAAGACCATTTTCCTCTACCCTTCTTGGACCAAATGCTTGAGATTAGCGAGCGAATACTATTGTTTCCTAGAGTTTCTTTCGGGTTATTTTCAGATCCCTATTGATCCACGGGATCAAGAGAAGACCACATTCACCTGCCCATACGGAACTTTTGCCTACAAGCATGTACCTTTTGGCCTATGTAATGCTCTGCACGTTCAACGATGTATGATGGCAATTTTCCATGACATGATCGGGGAAACAATGGAGGTGTTTATGGATGACTTCTCGGTCATTGGGGACTCATTTCAAGCATGTCTCTCCCATTTAGAAAAAATGCTTAAACGGTGTGAAGACACCAATCTTTGTCTAAATTGGGAGAAGAGCCACTTTATGGTCAAAGAAGGCATAGTCCTTGGCAATAAGATTTCAAAAAATGGGATTGAGGTTGATAGAGCAAAAGTCGATGTTATTGCTAAATTACCTCATCCTACTACCGTCAAAGGTATTAGGAGTTTTCTAGGTCATGCCGGTTTCTCAGCAGATTCAATCAAGATTTTTCTAAAATCGCCCGGCCTATGACCCATCTTCTTGAAAAAGATGCTCCTTTTATCTTCTCACAGGAGTGCATCGAAGCTTTTGAAACATTAAAGAAAAAGCTGAAGCGCCCATTCTCGTTGCTCCCGACTGGGTTTACCCTGAGCTCATGTGCGATGCAAGTGATTTTGCTATCGGTGCAGTTCTGGGGCAACGTAGATCTAAGCATTTCAGCCTATCCACGCCAGCAAGTAAGACTATGACTGAAGCTCAAACCCATTACACCACTACAGAAAAAGAGCTATTAGCTGTGGTGTATGCATTTGAGAAGTTTCTGCCATACTTAATCTTGACCAAATGCGTGGTGTATACGGATCATTCGGCTCTCAAATATCTCTTTGCAAAACAAGATGCAAAGCCGAGATTGCTCTGTTGGGTTCTCCTCTTGCAAGAATTTGATATCATTATACGTGATAAAAAGGAGAGAACAGGCTGCTGATCATCTGTCACGTCTTGAAAACCCTCACCAAGATGTTTTCGAGAAAAAGGAAATAAATGAAACATTTCCTCTCGAGACACTCAATGCGGTTTCTTTTCGTTGGAAACTCTACCACCCATGGTTTCTGGACCGCAAATTACCATGCTGATAACTTCATAGTGAAAGGGATGTCGACCCAACAGAAGAACAAATTCTTCAAGGATGTTAAACATTACTTCTGGGCCGACCCCTACTTATTCAAAATCTGTGCGGATCAAGTCATCCCGGCGGTGTGTTAATGGACGAAGCTATGGACATTCTCAAAGCTTGCCATCTGGACCCGGGGGCCATCATAGTCCAAATTACACCGCCAAAAGGTGTTGATTCCGGGTTTTATTGGCCCACTATTTACAAGGATGCCCACGGTTTATCAAAACACGGCGCTTGTCAGCGTCATGGAAATACACGAAATGAAATGCCGCAAAAGCGCATTCAAGTGTGAGATATTTGACATCTGGGGTATTGACTTTATGGGGCCATTTCCATCTTCTCGAGGAAACAAATACATACTCGTGGTATTTGACTATTTGTCATAATGGGTTGAAGCAAAAGCCTTACCTACAATGATGCAGGTTGTTGTGAAAATTTTAAAATCTCTTTTTGCTAGGTTTGGAACTCCGAGAGCTATAATCAGTGATCGTGGTACACATTTTTGCAATGACCAATTTGAAAAAGTCATGCAAAGTATGGTGTAACCAGCGTCTCTCTCATACCACGACCAAATTGGGCGGTGGAAGTCTCCAACCGAGGATTAAAAATTCTTGAAAGGACGGTGGCGAAACTTGTGCATCACTGTGGATAAAGCTGAATGGCGCTCTGGGCCTTCGTCAGACTTATAAAACACCCATGGTGTACTCCATACAAGCTAGTGTACGGAAAGGCATGTCATCTTCGATTGAGCGAGCACAAAGCATCTGGGCTTAAAATATGCAAACTTTGATATTCAGACAGCAGTGGTGATCACGAAAAAGTTCAAATGAATAAACTAAATGAACTCCGTGATCAAGCATACGAGAACTCTTTGATCTACAAACAAAAGACAAAGAAGATTCATGACTCCAAAATCAAAAACCGCGTTTTCAACGTCGGTGATCGAGTCCTTCTTTTCAATTCAAGATTGAAGATTTTCTCGGGAAAGCTTAAGTCCCGTTGGTCTGGTCCATTTACTATTGCTAAGGTTTATCCTTATGGTACCATTGAGTTATCTCAGCCCGATGGTCCAAATTTTAAAGTGAATGGTCATCGATTGAAGCATTATTTTGGAGAGGACATTCCACCCGTGGTTGTCCCAGATCTACAAACTTTCCCCATGAACCAATGAATGCGGGGATCGAGTAAGGCTAGTGACTCGGGAATCAAAAACTATAGCACACCATATGGGTTTTCACCCATATTTCTGACTTCTTTCTATTTTCTACCACCTAGTGTGGGGAGTTGCCCCCCTTGTTGTATATAAAATCATTTTCAATAAAAAAAAATGTTTATATCAAAAAATAAAATAATGGCCTGTTTGTATTTCCCTTTTACGTTCTAGGTTTCGGCATAACCGCTGGTACTTTGAATATTGAGGGCAATATTCATTTCTAAGTGTGGTGGGGAATTCTCACGAATTTTATCATGTAATTATTCCACCCAATTCCCCCGTTTTTGGCCAAATTTTTTTTTGGAGTAAGTGTTTTTCACTTACTCAGCAAATGGTAATCAGTCCGCCATGTCTAACACACATAAGGATCGGCTAATCTAGGAGCAAACGGCTCTTGGTAAAGATATCTCAAATCCGTTTATGGCTTGCAATTTGCCCAAAATTGTATGGTGTTCAGCTCACCATATCTTTAATTAGTGAAAAGTTGGCTAGCCCGCAAGTTTATGGCTTATGGTAAAGACAGTTGAAAAACCATAATTGGTAATCGACTCACCAAAGATAATATTGATAATTTATCAAAGAGTTGGCTAGTCCAGAAGCAAACGGCTTCTGGTAAAGACAAATCAAATCCGTTTACAGCTGGTGATTTGCTCAAAATCATTTGGTTATCATTGTACCAAGGTTCTTACTTGAACTAAAACAATTGGCTACTCCAGAAGTAATGGCTTTTGGTAAAGAGATGAAATCCATTAATTTTTCTCAAATCATTGCTAGGGACTAGCAATATCTTAGTGTGGGGGATTGATGAGTGTCTAAATACTCATCATTTTTGTACCATTTAGAATGCCAAAAACATCTGAAAACACTCAGAAATGCATCAAAATGATAAAAATATCACAAATAAGTGTTTTATGTGTTTTAAATGCAAAAATACCAAAATCAGATGAAAAATGTATCAAGTTTGCATAATTGGCAGTTTTAGTCCCCCAAGTTTCAAAAGTTGTCAAATTTAGTCCCTGGTAAATCAAAATAAAGAAAAATGCTATTTAAAGTCCCTAGGGATTCCTGAGTTGTCAAAATTGGTCCTTGAAATTTAAAATTGCAAAATTACAACTTTAGTCCCTAAACTTTGAAAAATGACATAAATGGTCCTTGGATATTTAAAAATGAAAAATAATCAACTATGGTCCTTGTACTATTCACATATGGCAGGATTGGTCCTTATGTTAACTTTGTAATATTGGCAAGATCAGTCCTCAAGTTTGGTGGAATTGCACAAATGGTCCTTGTCATAAAGCTACAACCAAACGGACCCTTTTGTAATTTTAAACCCAGCCAAACCAATAGACCCTGTCAAATAACATTGTGAACCCGCACTTATTATATCCACGGGTCAAACCAGGTCAAACCCCAAATACCACCACCACTGTTCATCTCCTTCTTCCTCGCCTGTTATACCAAAACCAGGTGGTTTTTCTTCCACCTTATCACCCCCCAGCTGTCTAAAAACACTCATCACCATCCTTTCCACCTCACATCTCAGCCCACAACCAATAAATGCTTCCCCACCATAAAACTTCTCTCTTACACTCACAACCCCTGTTTTTGCTTCCACATCACCCAAATCCATTAAAACTTCATCTTTTGTGTCCCCTATACCTCCACAATATACCAAAGTTCTTTAATTGCTCTAAAACTGTCTCAAGCAACCGTGTGCACTTTTGGCGCCAAATTTCATTTAAATGGTTGAGATGCGTTTGACTGAATCAATGGCCAAGATTGTTGATGGGAAATGATGAGAAGCATGTGGAGAGTCCAAAAAGTCTATAAAGAAAGCAGAAGAAGCAGAGGAGAATCTATCTAGAATAATTGTAATTTAGCTTATGTCGTTTTAATTAGATTTCAAATTCCAGTGTATGTTTAAGCTTTTAAGCTCTGTATTTCAAGTTACTAGTGTGTAATAAAACTTTTGTTAACATCAATTTCAGTTTTAAGTTCAATATTCAGTTTATGCAATTTTCCTAGTTCAAATTCTCAAAAATCTGTCAATGTTATTGTTAGTTGTTATCAAGGACTGATAAGCCCACTTAAGCTCCTAGATAGCTTATTAAAGCTATTAGAAACCTTTAAAAGTCTGTTTAGTATAAAAAAAGAAAAATTACCAAAAATACCAAGAAAATAGTGAGAAAATAAAAAAGCAATGAAAATGGTGATCAAAGCTGGAGCAGGGTTAATAATGGATTGCCCTTGGGTTTAGAGCTTCTTGGGAAGCTATAGGAAGTGGTTTCAGTCTTGGTTCTCAGTTTTATACTTGGATTCCATGTTGTAAGCCTTTTGTCCCTTTTTAGCATTTCACTGTGTATGTATGCATTATGCTTTAATTCTCATGATTTTATGTTTCAGTGGTATTATTAAGTGATAATATAGGTTAAATTAGGTTACTTGTTCTTTAATATTGGATAGTGGTTAAAATCTCATTTTAACAGTTATAATAGCATAATCATCATTCTTAAGTTGTATGTTGTTATTGCTGTTGTTTAGTGTTTATTTAGTCTTATTAAATGTTAATATAAAGTCTGTAATCAAGTGCATGGTCTAATTCTTTGAAACTCTTTGAAAAACTTCATAGCAGTCCTATAAAGTGGTGATTGGAATTGCTTGATTAACTGTGCTAGAGCTTATTTGTGTTGTTGTTTATTGTTGTTACCTGTCATACTTGGTACTAATAACTCAAAGACACAATAAAAACCAGTGCTTGTTAGTATAAAAGTCAAAATTTCCTTTGATCTCACTTAAATTGATCACTGTTAGGATTAAGAGTCTAAAACTCATCATAGTTGTTTATAAGTTGGTCACCTAGCTTAATTTTATCATAACTTAGGTTAATACAACATAATCAATAAGTAGAATAGATCATAAGTTCATAAAAGTCAAACTGCTTCATAATTTAAAAAGTCAAATTTTTCCTAATTGTAGTTTTTGAATAAACTTTAGAATTTTAGCGTGTATTTAATATTAAGATTTAGGATAAAAACTTTTGGGATATTAAAGTTTAGCTGCTTAACTAAATTAGAAAAATATTAGTTCACTTTTAATCAGCTTATAAAGTGCTTATTACTTAGCTTCTTTTTAGTCCTAGTCTGAAAATCATGCCCTGTGCACAGTTGAGCATACCTTTTTCACAAGCTCATAAAAAGCTTAATAATAAACCATAGCTTGTGAAACTTGGCTTTTTGGAAAGCCAATCTAGCCATCTTGAAGGTCCAATGCTTATTTTTCCATTTGTAGCTTATTTGATAAGCCTGCTTATGGCTTTTTGTTTGTCCCATTCCATTCAGAACAATGACCAGTCATGGTTTTTCAGTTTCTTCATAAGCTTCTCCCAAGCTTATTAGTATAATCCAAACTTTGTACATTAGCTTTTTGGAAAGCTTAACTGGTAAACTTGTTAAATCCAGTATTTGTTTCTATTTCCAAATTTATTTAAGTACTTAAAATTAAGTTAGAAAGTACCTAGTAAAAACAAAAAGTGTCATGTGCAACAGTGTATCTTATGCTTATTTGCTTATTGATCAGTGCTTATTTTTAAGTTATTTGCATTCTCAGTTGTTGTATAAGCTTATTTCTAGTGTACTTGTGCTTATTTTCTAGCTTATAAGTCATTTAGCTTAAATCTTGTGCTTATTTCCAATTTTAGCTTAACTGTTGAGATAAATAAGCTCAAACTGAGCTTATTAGTTGTTTTCATAAAAAGTTGTAGTTATAAAAAGTGCTTATTACATTATGCTTAATTAGTTTGTAAAAGAAAAATCAAAAAAATAAAAAGTTTGCAAAAAGCCATTGCTGGGATTCGAACACTGGCCACCCAGCTCACCACACACACACCATACCAACTGCCCTTGGGTCTTTGACTGGTTATGGTTTGCAAAGTTTAATACATAACCCCTTTTTTGTCCATTTAGCTTATTCGAACATTTTAGCTTATTTTCAGCTTATTTAAACAAGCTTTTTCAACTTTTGTATTTTTCTTAGCTTTGTATTAGTATTAAGTATTTTATAAAAAAGTTTCAGATTTTTCTTAATAGTTTTAGTATTTTTAATCATTTAATTAGTCTAAAATAGTATTTAATTCATAATAAAAAATATAAAAGTCAAAAAAATATAATTCTTTTTTCTAAAATTTTCTTTTGTCATATAGTACGTAAGAAAATTGTTTTTACACTTGTAGGACTTTTATTTCAAAAATTTTACGTTTTTACTTGCGCACTCGCGTAATTTTTATACATAACGCACGTTTTCATTTTAGGTCACGTTTTTAGATAATTTAAGTTTACGTTTTAGTTAAAATAGTTTATTTAAGTTATTTTGTTTTATAAAATTAGAAAAACATCATTTTAAAAATAGTGATAGCGTTTATTTAATATATTTTAGCTTTTTAATTTTCTTTAATTTGCATTTAAGCCCCTGTAATTTACAAACTTTCTCTTTAGGTGTAATTATCATTCACAATCCTTACTGATCACTATCCTTAGTGATTATTCGACATCTGAAGTTGTTTAACACCATTCATCCTCCGTGGGACTTAACGACCCAGGAATCCACTATATTCCTCTGATCTTAATTGCATTTGCTTTCTGAGCTGTTTTAAGTTTATTACGGTTGACCATTCACAAGTGGTCAGCTTGTGTGATTAAACTTGACTGTTCAGGAGCGAATCATCTGCATACTCATACCAGCGGCCATGATAAGAAACATTTATTAGTGAGAAGTCAAAAACAATTAATGTAAGTTATGTGTTCATCATTATACAATATAGTTATTAGTTCTATCATTGCTCATGATAAAATGTACACACTTGTAGGATAATGTGTTGCGTCTAAGGCAACAAAAGGGAGGAAAATCTAGCTTCTACAAAAAGTCAGGTAGATGAAACAACACTTTACATTGCGACAACAAGTGGTGCAAAGAAAAGAAACCTGTATGGTGCTGGGTCAAAAAGAGCTGATTATCTTAAAGATTCTGGAAGTGAAACAGCTGAAATTTCCAAGGCAGACGACGGGTGGGAGAAAAAGTCTATGAAAATAGAGAGAAAGATCAACAAATTAAATAAAACTCTTGAGATTGTGTGTAGTCATTTCAATATAACACTTTCGGATTGTGATTCTGATGGTGAAAATGGTGATGGAGGAGATGCTCATCAAGATCCTAATACTAGTCACTCAAGAGCAGTTAGAAGAGAGGAAGATGACCATGATAGCCACATGATTGTAAGTTCATAAGTCGTAGTTTTCTTTATGTTATTTGTTTGGAGACATCTTTGTGATGATGGTTTGTCAGTTTTTTTATTTGTTTGAGACATCTTTAGAATGATGGTTTGGTTCAATTAGAAGACTTAATATTTTTGTAATAGTTATCTCTTTATTATTGTGTGCTTTATGTAGGAGACTTACCAGAATATTTGTTTTTAGAGTGTGGTTTTTATATTATAAGCTACAGATTTGTCACAATTTAGAAATTAAAATAAAATCATTAAATTTATCCATATATTTACCCATATGTTTGCCCATGACATTTACACGCGGTAATATGTGCGGCTAATTTTACCCGCGGATTATTATGGCAGTTGACTTTTAGACACATAGTTTTGTGGGCAATGGTAGCCATAAAATACCCACGAGTATATTTATGTGTTAGGAATTGGAAATTCCATAAGTGAAGAGTCGGTCACCCCAAATATTATCTAGCATAAGTTAGCTCGTAGACTTGTCGTTAGTTATGTTATTTAGTAGTTTATTAGTTAGTTATTTAGTTATTAGTTTAGCTTAGTGCAATACCGTGGAGGACGGATGGGTCTTTACCCACTGTATGCTTGATCCACAGCCCGACAGAGGGCGTATTATGTAAAACTATAAATACTCTCTACCTCCCAAGGTAGAGGGTTGGACCTTTCTCATTCTTAATCTAACCTTCTACGTTTTCTTCCACTTTCTCTCTCTAGAAAGGATCCCACTTTCTCTCTCTAAACTCTATACTATTCGATCCATTGTTGAGCTTATTTGTGTATTTATGAAATCCAATATGTTACAAATGGTATCAAGAGCCATGGTTTGATCATCTATCACATGTTCTTGGATTTCTAGTGGTTTTATATTGTTTTTTTGGGTTTGAAATAGTTTAGAGGTATTTGCATCATTTGGACCATTTTGTGTGTTAAAGCTTGGATTTTGATTGTACTTTTGTGTTTAGGATCATCATAAGTGTTTAGGATTTGAATTGGAAGGCTTGAATCATCGTGGTTGGGTTGTTTTTGGATTGAAAAGTGGTGTTTTTGAGATTTTCTTGCTAGCGACTTGAGTCACGGATTTTTTTATTCTTGGTAGCGACTTGCTTTGTAAGTTTGTAGCGACTTGTAGTTGAAGTGGTAGCGATTTGAGCTTAGCGACTTGTCTATTGAGACAAGCCGACAAATAGTACAAGTTAGTGGATTCTCCACTACGGCTAGCGACTTGGTGAGGTTAGCGACTTGCTTCAGAAATTGTTAGCGAGTTGTAGTGTAAATTGTTAGCGACTTGATACTAGCGACTTGGACACTTAGCGAGTTGTTCTTTAGCGACTTGTCTGCTTAGCAATTTGGTGTTAGCGACTTGGACCTTAGCAAGTTGCTCTTTAGCGACTTGACTGTGTAGCGACTTGGTGCTTTAGCGACTTGTGTCCAGCGACTTGGGTCCTAGCGACTTGGTCTTAGCGACTTGGTTCAAGAATTCTTAGCGACTTGTTGACTTTTCCCGACAAAACTTCAAACGGCTATAACTTTTGATCCGTAACTCCGTTATCAGCGTTCTACCCATCAAAACGACCGTGAGAACGAGGAGAATGGCATGCCGAACCAACAAAAGTTCATTCGGGTCAACCTTCGAGGCCTAAATCCGCTCCGAACAGAAGTTATTAAGGTTTTTATGTTTTTAGACCTAAATTTCTCCGTAAAAACGAGCATAAACCAATCCAAATCTCAACCAAACAACATCTCTGCTAATCCTACAAATAATCATAAGTCCTAACACACAATTGCCTATCATGGATAATGTGGAGAAGTATATTGAGGAAGTTACTCAAACAGATGAAAAAGTGGATGAGTGTCTGGTGCAGTTGAGAGATAGTTGTGATAAGTTGGGTAATGTATCTGTTGAAGAATCGGGTGTTGCTGAATGCACAATGTCAGAGACAACAAATTATGATGAGTCGGGTAAAGCACCAGATGATGGATCAGTTACACTGAATACGACGAGGCTCGAGAGATAGATAAGCTTGACACTGCCAGCGGTCCAGTGACTCTTGTTACACATGATGTGGATGCAGATATCAGACCAGAAATTGAGCAGGTGTCATGTAATGAGGTACCCTTTACTGTTCAACATAGTGCATCTGCTAAAGTACTTAAACAAACTGATCATTATGCTGAACATGACATTGATAAATGTTCTGTAACTGAGGCTGAGTCAGAGATTAAGTGTTTCAAAATAAAAGATATGGTTGATAAAAATGCTTTTGATGAACTTTCAAACAAACTCTCAAAACTGGAAAAACATTGCATTTCACTTGAAATTACAATACAATGTAAAGAAGAAAGCTTTCAACTTAACAAACCATGTAAAAATCCAGAACTTCTTGAATTCCGTGAGCTTTTTGAAATTAACACTTTGAAAGCTCAGCTTCAAGACAAAGAGTCAACTATCAACAATTTGAAGAAACATATTTCTAATATGCATGTGAAAAGTAATTTGGTTACAAGTAATTCTGATGTTAATACTATTGATGATATTCAAATGAGAAATGATGAATTAGCGGTTTGTGTGGCCAAATTACTAAAGGAAAATGAGTCTTTGAGAAAGCATCACATAGAACTAAGTGACTCTGTCAAAGAAGCTAGAACTAAGTCAATAGAACAAGCAAACTCTTTGATAGCAAAAATTGATGATCTCAAAGCTCAACTTCAGGAAAAGGGTTTCGCCATTGTTGCTTTAAAAAATGAGCTCAGAAAAACAACAGGGAATAGTGTGAACACTAAGTTTGCAAAACCATCAATCTTGGGGAAACCAGTTATTAGACAACCGAATGCGTTTAGATATGAACGACCAAAATTTTCAAAAACGTGGTTTGCCTCCCAAGTTGATGCGAAACAAGTTTTGACAAAACTAGTCACTTCACCTCACTTGCCTAGGAAAATTGATATGAATGACTTGTATAAGAACTCGTATCTAGAAATGGCTAGAAAGAAGGCACAGAATCGCAAAGACGGAATTTTAGGTGCAAGACCTAGGGTGATGAATTCTTCGAGATTTCAAGGCACTCCTAGTAGTTCTAAACCATTACCTAGGAACACTAATCTAAAGACTAGGAATTGGCTTACATCTAAGAGTAGTTGCATTTCAATTAAAGATATTCCCATAGTAGATCACTCTAAGAAATCTAGATCTATTTCTGAATCCAAACAAGCTGTTTGCTCAAAGTGTCTGAAATGTATCTTTAATGCTAATCAGGATAAATGTCTCACAAAATCCCTAAAGAAAGTAAATGCTTGTCACACCCCCAAATTACCTGTTTTGCAGCGGAATGGAATACCTTGGGGAGGACTGTCATAGCATCAAAGTTACAGTTATATTGAACGACCTAAAGTGTCGTTTGGAAAACACATTGTTTAATTTGTTAATACAATCAGAGTTTACAAAATATAGATCCCAATGAAAATCAACGTATACGGAGATAAATTTTATACAAGCCAAACTATGTTTTTAAAGTTTATAAACCCAAGTGAGACGCGTCGTCTCCACGACTCTATGAAATGTCCCAATGCATGCCATGAAGTGAATGCCTTAGATACCTGAGATAAGACATGCTAAAAGTGTCAACACAAAGGTTGAGTGAGTTCATAGAGTTTGTGTTGAAATGTAAAGCCTTTCAAAATCGTTTATGCAGCAAATACTAAGTTTTTGGTCATATAGAATAGTTCACAAAGCAAAGGCATCGTAAATCCACTCAGTTCCAAGTCCCGCCATACAAAACTTGCAACCTGTGTGTTTACAACCCACTGCTAAAAATAGTATGTCAATCATGTATGCATGTATCATAGTAGTAAAAGTATAAATGTCACCACAAGGGTCTTCCAACACTCGTGTTGGGATGTTCCTCCAACGACTCACGTTGGGCTGTATCCATATAAATGGCCTTCCAACATATAAATATTGGGATGTTTGTAAATTAATAGCCTTCCAACAACTTAATTTGGAGCCACTAATTCTTGTATGTTTGTAAATTAATAGCCTTCCAACAACTTAATTTGGAGCCACTAATTCTTGTATGTTTGTAAATTAATAGCCTTCCAACAACTTAATTTGGAGCCACTAATTCTTGTATGTTTGTTCCAAATATGCATATGAAATCAAGTATAACCCAATCAAGTATATAACGCAATCAAGTGTAGAGTATAAGTAATGTTGTTTGGCAAAAGAGTTTAAATGTTTGGATAAATAAGCATATATCTCGCCCCAAATAGTTTATAGGAATTTAAATGAGTAAAAGCGGGGTATGAACTCACGGTAATCAGTAAAAGTTTAGAGTAATTGTGAAATTAAATGAAAGCAGTTGAGCATGTATCTCCCCCAAGAGTAATTCAAAACGTATAAAAGTAGGGGCTATGAAACTCACCTGGTATGATTGATATGCTAACAAAATGAAGTGCACGAAAATGAGGCTCGGAAACTATCCGCAACCTAAGATAAATGATATGCTCTAATATAAGTCATGAAACAATGTCGTGCATGCAAACTCATATGATATCCATACCACTTGTGCGTTTGGAAATAACGTTTATCGTCAAAATATATGTTTATGACATCCCGTCGTATTAGAAATACTCTACAAATAGTTATGTTGAAACAACCTCCTATGATAGTCGCAAAATGGTGCACACCGAGTGTTAGGAAATGAACTCAACAGTTTTAGAAAGCTTGTGTTATTATCTCAAAGTTTTAGTATTTAAGTTTACATCCTAGAGGTCTCGATCACAAGGAAAATATAGGTGAAGTATTGCACTATAGGCCAAAAATATAGTTTAAAGGATGGTTTTCGGCAAAGTTTGAGTGACTATATGTTATTCGTTACAACTCCGCTCAACAAACGGTTGGACATTTTGGAAAATATGCTAAGCGAACTTACTTTTACTAGAAGACATCACGTTATAAAAAGTTCTACATCATTGTTAAAAACGTCCGCCAACATGGTCCTTTAGTTGCCGTAGTATGTTTTTAATAGAGAATATATTAATTTTGCTAATAGAATAAAGTTACGGCAACTTGGTTTATCTTGTGTAATTTAATCGTTACAAGTCCGTTTTCTACGTTTTCTACATCCTTAGATTCGTGTCAAAGTATACTAATATATTTTTGATAAGTCGACACAATTTATAAAGCTTAAGACTCATTTTTGACTCGTAAGGAGTGACATTTTCATGCTGAAATTTCTGAAATTAATAGTTTTCCTCGTCAAACTTGAAAAATTCATAACTTTTTCGTTATAGCTCCGTTTTAATCCGTTCAAGCGGCCACGTTTTCGTTTTAAAGTGTATTTTCTAAATATCTAGCCCAAAATAGTATACCCACTGTCGGATTTTCCCAGAATTAAAATTATGGACAGACCCTTTTCAAAAATTGTCGAAATGAGTTTTTCTCGCGCCAAACCTATTCTAACCCATCCAAAACAACTCCGAAGCTATTCTAATCCTACCATACACCTTCTTAGGGTGTCATGGGTTCCTAGACATCACCAAAACTAATATATAACAAGGAGTAATTATAGGATGGATTATTTATATATAACTCTTAAAAACAATGTAAAAAGTGGTATAAACATCCATAAGACTTGCATGTTTTGCTCAAATATAATGAAATGAATATGAAATAAATATGGAAGATGAAAAATGAATATGATATGCTTACAAGTTGCTTGATGAGGTGACTAGAACAAGGGATTAAACTTAAACACCCTAGGTTTTTATTTCAAAACCTAAACAAAGAGTGTATTCTAAATTGTTAAAACTTGACTTGAGAAAATTTTGTGATGATCTCCTTCTCCTTGTGCTTGGCCGGTTTTGGAGAAGAGAGGAGAAGAGAGACTTTTGGTCTTTTACACTTTGAGATAATAATGAGTATGTGTTATAATATAATAATTTTGTAAAAGTTATAAAATATCACAAGACAAGATCCATATTTTGTGGAAAATATTATGGTGGGGCGTGGGTTTTATGACAAGAAAGGAAAAGTTGGCCATTTAGTGATATTTTATGTGACATAATGTGTAGTTTGTAAATTTAATTAATTATTAAGTGTAGCGTTAGCTAGAAATTGATTTTAACGGAACAAAATAAAATGTATCGAAGTCATGAAAATTATAAAAATACATTTCTTGCAAAATTTGTGTGAAATAATAATTATCGTGTAGAATTTACGAAACCCGTCGTAATTATATAAATATAACAATTTATATACAAAATAAAATTTAAAACACCGGGTAAACTAATAATATTATTTTTATAAACTTAATATGAGTATAAAAATATATCGAGATAATTTTTGGAAGTAACGGATCAAATGTCTAAAATAATTAATTACGCGATAGCGTTTATTTAATAAGAAATTATGCGTTTAATGAAAAATGCAAAACCCATGCATAAATTGATATGAAATGATGAATATTGAGTTTGAGAAATGACCAGAAATTGAGAATTGTGACATTCTTCCCATGTCAGAGGAATCACGTCCTCGTGATTCGATTGATGATACTATGGCCCAAACCGCGACAAGGGTTCTAAAAGTTTATGCTCATGTATGGTCTAAATGATTATGTCAATGCTCATGCATATATCGTGACTATATCCCATTCTAAAGACATGCTCCCTTATGATTAGGCTCGATGAGGCAGGCTTTCCCATTCTCGAGCAAAATTTTCAAAAGACTTTAAGTAACCGATTTTTACTTAATCCCACAACTCATCAAACAAGAACTGTCACACGATTAGGCTAAATCGGTTTAGGTAACAACTTGTTTCTAGCTTGATCTTTGCAACTCATCAAACAAGAACTGTCACGCGGATCAAACTGGAAACAAGTGGTTTGAAGAAAATATTTTGAAAATTTGGCTCGATTACGGAATTGCTTACTCATATAAGACTACTACTCCCTTCATTGCATGATTCTTCCTGAATTAGACATAGGTGATCAGGCTATGTATAATTTAGGAGTAACTATGCAATGCTTGGACTAATCGACTCATATGATGTTTGGTGTTGAGTCATAAGTTCGCATGTATAAAGAATATGCACTTATAATGATATGATGAGATGCTATGATGATGCAGTTATAGTCTAGGGTCAATGATGCAACCTAGTTCTCTATAACCGATGCTCTGATACCAATCTGTCACACCCCCAAATTACCTGTTTTGCAGCGGAATGGAATACCTTGGGGAGGACTGTCATAGCATCAAAGTTACAGTTATATTGAACGACCTAAAGTGTCGTTTGGAAAACACATTGTTTAATTTGTTAATACAATCAGAGTTTACAAAATATAGATCCCAATGAAAATCAACGTATACGGAGATAAATTTTATACAAGCCAAACTATGTTTTTAAAG
This sequence comes from Chrysanthemum makinoi, assembly GCA_910596185.1. NCBI lineage: Eukaryota > Viridiplantae > Streptophyta > Magnoliopsida > Asterales > Asteraceae > Chrysanthemum > Chrysanthemum makinoi. The sequence continues at coordinate 115,811,237 of OU343220.1, read as the reverse complement.
TTTATAAACCCAAGTGAGACGCGTCGTCTCCACGACTCTATGAAATGTCCCAATGCATGCCATGAAGTGAATGCCTTAGATACCTGAGATAAGACATGCTAAAAAGTGTCAACACAATGGTTGAGTGAGTTCATAGAGTTTGTGTTGAAATGTAAAGCCTTTAAAAAACGTTCATGCAGCAAATACTAAGTTTTTGGTCATATAGAATAGTTCACAAAGCAAAGGCATCGTAAATCCACTCAGTTCCAAGTCCCGCCATACAAAACTTGCAACCTGTGTGTTTACACCCACCGCTAAAATAGTATGTCAATCATGTATACATGTATCATAGTAGTTAAAAGTATAAATGCCACCACAAGGGTCTTCCAACACTCGTGTTGGGATGTTCCTCCAACGACTCACGTTGAAACGTATCCATATAAATGGCCTTTCAACATATAAATATTGGGATGTTTGTAAATTAATAGCCTTCCAACAACTTAATTTGGAGCCACTAATTCTTGTATGTTTGTAAATTAATAGCCTTCCAACAACTTAATTTGGAGCCACTAATTCTTGTATGTTTGTAAATTAATAGCCTTCCAACAACTTAATTTGGAGCCACTAATTCTTGTATGTTTGTTCCAAATATGCATATGAAATCAAGTATAACCCAATCAAGTATATAACGCAATCAAGTGTAAAGTATAAGTAATGTTGTTTGGCAAAAGAGTTTAAATGTTTGGATAAATAAGCATATATCTCGCCCCAAATAGTTTATAGGAATTTAAATGAGTAAAAGCGGGGTATGAACTCACGGTAATCAGTAAAAGTTTAGAGTAATTGTGAAATTAAATGAAAGCAGTTGAGCATGTATCTCCCCCAAAAGTAATTCAAAACGTATAAAAGTAGGGGCTATGAAACTCACCTGGTGTGATTGATATGCTAACAAAATGAAGTGCTTGTGAAAATGAGGCTCGGAAACTATCCGCAACCTAAGATAAATGATATGCTCTAATATAAGTCATGAAACAATGTTGTGCATGCAAACTCATATGATATCCATACCACTTGTACGTTTTGGAAATAACGTTTATCGTCAAAATATATGTTTATGACATCCCGTCGTATTAGAAATACTCTACAAATAGTTATGTTGAAACAACCTCCTATGATAGTCGCAAAATGGTGCACACCGAAGTGTTAGGAAATGAACTCAACAGTTTTAGAAAGCTTGTGTTATTATCTCAAAGTTTTAGTATTTAAGTTTACATCCTAGAGGTCTCGATCACAAGGAAAATATAGGTGAAGTATTGCACTATAGGCCAAAAATATAGTTTAAAGGATGGTTTTCGGCAAAGTTTGAGTGACTATATGTTATTCGTTACAACTCCTCTCAACAAACGGTTGGACATTTTGGAAAATATGCTAAGCGAACTTACTTTTACTAGAAGACATCACGTTATAAAAAGTTCTACATCATTGTTAAAAACGTCCGCCAACATGGTCCTTTAGTTGCCGTAGTATGTTTTAATAGAGAATATATTAATTTTGCTAATAGAATAAAGTTACGGCAACTTGGTTTATCTTGTGTAATTTAATCGTTACAAGTCCGTTTTCTACGTTTTCTACATCCTTAGATTCGTGTCAAAGTATACTAATATATTTTTGATAAGTCGACACAATTTATAAAGCTTAAGACTCATTTTTGACTCGTAAGGAGTGACATTTTCATGCTGAAATTTCTGAAATTAATAGTTTTCCTCGTCAAACTTGAAAAATTCATAACTTCTTCGTTATAGCTCCGTTTTAATCCGTTCAAGCGGCCACGTTTTCGTTTTAAAGTGTATTTTCTAAATATCTAGCCCAAAATAGTATACCCACTGTCGGATTTTCCCAGAATTAAAATTATGGACAGACCCTTTTCAAAAATTGTCGAAATGAGTTTTTCTCGCGCCAAACCTATTCTAACCCATCCAAAACAACTCCGAAGCTATTCTAATCCTACCATACACCTTCTTAGGGTGTCATGGGTTCCTAGACATCACCAAAACTAATATATAACAAGGAGTAATTATAGGATGGATTATTTATATATAACTCTTAAAAACAATGTAAAAAGTGGTATAAACATCCATAAGACTTGCATGTTTTGCTCAAATATAATGAAATGAATATGAAATAAATATGGAAGATGAAAAATGAATATGATATGCTTACAAGTTGCTTGATGAGGTGACTAGAACAAGGGATTAAACTTAAACACCCTAGGTTTTTATTTCAAAACCTAAACAAAGAGTGTATTCTAAATTGTTAAAACTTGACTTGAGAAAATTTTGTGATGATCTCCTTCTCCTTGTGCTTGGCCGGTTTTGGAGAAGAGAGGAGAAGAGAGACTTTTGGTCTTTTACACTTTGAGATAATAATGAGTATGTGTTATAATATAATAATTTTGTAAAAGTTATAAAATATCACAAGACAAGATCCATATTTTGTGGAAAATATTATGGTGGGGCGTGGGTTTTATGACAAGAAAGGAAAAGTTGGCCATTTAGTGATATTTTATGTGACATAATGTGTAGTTTGTAAATTTAATTAATTATTAAGTGTAGCGTTAGCTAGAAATTGATTTTAACAGAACAAAATAAAATGTATCGAAGTCATGAAAATTATAAAAATACATTTCTTGCAAAATTTGTGTGAAATAATAATTATCGTGTAGAATTTACGAAACCCGTCGTAATTATATAAATATAACAATTTATATACAAAATAAAATTTAAAACACCGGGTAAACTAATAATATTATTTTTATAAACTTAATATGAGTATAAAAATATATCGAGATAATTTTTGGAAGTAACGGATCAAATGTCTAAAATAATTAATTACGCGATAGCGTTTATTTAATAAGAAATTATGCGTTTAATGAAAAATGCAAAACCCATGCATAAATTGATATGAAATGATGAATATTGAGTTTGAGAAATGACCAGAAATTGAGAATTGTGACATTCTTCCCATGTCAGAGGAATTACGTCCTCGTGATTCGATTGATGATACTATGGCCCAAACCGCGACAAGGGTTCTAAAAGTTTATGCTCATGTATGGTCTAAATGATTATGTCAATGCTCATGCATATATCGTGACTATATCCCATTCTAAAGACATGCTCCCTTATGATTAGGCTCGATGAGGCAGGCTTTCCCATTCTCGAGCAAAATTTTCAAAAGACTTTAAGTAACCGATTTTTACTTAATCCCACAACTCATCAAACAAGAACTGTCACATATTAGCTAAATCGGTTTAGGTAACGACTTGTTTCTAGCTCGATCTTTGCAACTCATCAAACAAGAACTCATCACAGCGGATCAAACTGAAAACAAGTGGTTTGAAGAAAATCTTTTGAAAATTTGGCTCGATTACGGAATTGCTTACTCATATAAGACTACTACTCCCTTCATTGCATGATTCTTCCTGAATTAGACATAGGTGATCAGGCTATGTATAATTTAGGAGTAACTATGCAATGCTTGGACTAATCGACTCATATGATGTTTGGTGTTGAGTCATAAGTTCGCATGTATAAAGAATATGCACTTATAATGATATGATGAGATGCTATGATGATGCAGTTATAGTCTAGGGTCAATGATGCAACCTAGTTCTCTATAACCGATGCTCTGATACCAATCTGTCACACCCCCAAATTACCTGTTTTGCAGCGGAATGGAATACCTTGGGGAGGACTGTCATAGCATCAAAGTTACAGTTATATTGAACGACCTAAAGTGTCGTTTGGAAAACACATTGTTTAATTTGTTAATACAATCAGAGTTTACAAAATATAGATCCCAATGAAAATCAACGTATACGGAGATAAATTTTATACAAGCCAAACTATGTTTTTAAAGTTTATAAACCCAAGTGAGACGCGTCGTCTCCACGACTCTATGAAATGTCCCAATGCATGCCATGAAGTGAATGCCTTAGATACCTGAGATAAGACATGCTAAAAAGTGTCAACACAATGGTTGAGTGAGTTCATAGAGTTTGTGTTGAAATGTAAAGCCTTTAAAAAAACGTTCATGCAGCAAATACTAAGTTTTTGGTCATATAGAATAGTTCACAAAGCAAAGGCATCAATCCCTCAGTTCCAAGTTTTACCCATACAAAACTTGCAACCTGTGTGTTTACAACCCACTGCTAAAAATAGTATGTCAATCATGTATACATGTATCATAGTAGTTAAAAGTATAAATGCCACCACAAGGGTCTTCCAACACTCGTGTTGGGATGTTCCTCCAACGACTCACGTTGGGCTGTATCCATATAAATGGCCTTCCAACATATAAATATTGGGATGTTTGTAAATTAATAGCCTTCCAACAACTTAATTTGGAGCCACTAATTCTTGTATGTTTGTAAATTAATAGCCTTCCAACAACTTAATTTGGAGCCACTAATTCTTGTATGTTTGTAAATTAATAGCCTTCCAACAACTTAATTTGGAGCCACTAATTCTTGTATGTTTGTTCCAAATATGCATATGAAATCAAGTATAACCCAATCAAGTATATAACGCAATCAAGTGTAGTATATAAGTAATGTTGTTTGGCAAAAGAGTTTAAATGTTTGGATAAATAAGCATATATCTCGCCTCAAATAGTTTATAGGAATTTAAATGAGTAAAAGCGGGGTATGAACTCACGGTAATCAGTAAAAGTTTAGAGTAATTGTGAAATTAAATGAAAGCAGTTGAGCATGTATCTCCCCCAAAAGTAATTCAAAACGTATAAAAGTAGGGGCTATGAAACTCACCTGGTATGATTGATATGCTAACAAAATGAAGTGCACGAAAATGAGGCTCGGAAACTATCCGCAACCTAAGATAAATGATATGCTCTAATATAAGTCATGAAACAATGTCGTGCATGCAAACTCATATGATATCCATACCACTTGTACGTTTTGGAAATAACGTTTATCGTCAAAATATATGTTTATGACATCCCGTCGTATTAGAAATACTCTACAAATAGTTATGTTGAAACAACCTCCTATGATAGTCGCAAAATGGTGCACACCGAGTGTTAGGAAATGAACTCAACAGTTTTAGAAAGCTTGTGTTATTATCTCAAAGTTTTAGTATTTAAGTTTACATCCTAGAGGTCTCGATCACAAGGAAAATATAGGTGAAGTATTGCACTATAGGCCAAAAATATAGTTTAAAGGATGGTTTTCGGCAAAGTTTGAGTGACTATATGTTATTCGTTACAACTCCGCTCAACAAACGGTTGGACATTTTGGAAAATATGCTAAGCGAACTTACTTTTACTAGAAGACATCACGTTATAAAAAGTTCTACATCATTGTTAAAAGCGTCCGCCAACATGGTCCTTTAGTTGCCGTAGTATGTTTTTAATAGAGAATATATTAATTTTGCTAATAGAATAAAGTTACGGCAACTTGGTTTATCTTGTGTAATTTAATCGTTACAAGTCCGTTTTCTACGTTTTCTACATCCTTAGATTCGTGTCAAAGTATACTAATATATTTTTGATAAGTCGACACAATTTATAAAGCTTAAGACTCATTTTTGACTCGTAAGGAGTGACATTTTCATGCTGAAATTTCTGAAATTAATAGTTTTCCTCGTCAAACTTGAAAATTTCATAACTTCTTCGTTATAGCTCCGTTTTAATCCGTTCAAGCGGCCACGTTTTCGTTTAAAGTGTATTTTCTAAATATCTAGCCCAAAATAGTATACCCACTGTCGGATTTTCCCAGAATTAAAATTATGGACAGACCCTTTTCAAAAATTGTCGAAATGAGTTTTCTCGCGCCAAACCTATTCTAACCCATCCAAAACAACTCCGAAGCTATTCTAATCCTACCATACACCTTCTTAGGATGTCATGGGTTCCTAGACATCACCAAAACTAATATATAACAAGGAGTAATTATAGGATGGATTATTTATATATAACTCTTAAAAACAATGTAAAAGTGGTATAAACATCCATAAGACTTGCATGTTTTGCTCAAATATAATGAAATGAATATGAAATAAATATGGAAGATGAAAAATGAATATGATATGCTTACAAGTTGCTTGATGAGGTGACTAGAACAAGGGATTAAACTTAAACACCTAGGTTTTATTTCAAAACCTAAACAAAGAGTGTATTCTAAATTGTTAAAACTTGACTTGAGAAAATTTTGTGATGATCTCCTTCTCCTTGTGCTTGGCCGGTTTTGGAGAAGAGAGGAGAAGAGAGACTTTTGGTCTTTTACACTTTGAGATAATAATGAGTATGTGTTATAATATAATAATTTTGTAAAAGTTATAAAATATCACAAGACAAGATCCATATTTTGTGGAAAATATTATGGTGGGGCGTGGTGTTTATGACAAGAAAGGAAAAGTTGGCCATTTAGTGATATTTTATGTGACATAATGTGTAGTTTGTAAATTTAATTAATTATTATTGTTAGCGTTAGCTAGAAATTGATTTTAACGGAACAAAATAAAATGTATCGAAGTCATGAAAATTATAAAAATACATTTCTTGCAAAAGTTGTGTGAAATAATAATTATCGTGTAGAATTTACGAAACCCCGTTGTATTATAAATATAACAATTTATATACAAAATAAAATTTAAAACACCGGGTAAACTAATAATATTATTTTTATAAACTTAATATGAGTATAAAAATATATCGAGATAATTTTTGGAAGTAACGGATCAAATGTCTAAAATAATTAATTACGCGATAGCGTTTATTTAATAAGAAATTATGCGTTTAATGAAAAATGCAAAACCCATGCATAAATTGATATGAAATGATGAATATTGAGTTTGAGAAATGACCAGAAATTGAGAATTGTGACAATGCTCAAGCAATGGTACAACCTGTTAAGTCTAGGATTCACACTAAGTCATCCACAGTGCATATGAAGCAAATGAAACCAAAATCTTCGCCTAGATGGTTACCAACTGCTAAATCTGTGGAAACTAGGAATAAGGATAAGTCTTCCACTATGCATAAGAAGCCTAAAAATCCTAGACCTTGCCATAAGTGGATACCATTTGGTAGAATTTTTAAGGATGCTGGACTTAGGTGGATACCTACAGGAAAGCTATTTACCGATGGCAAAATCAAGGTTGACTGTGAAACCCCAAAGGATTTTGATACTAATGTCACTAACCAATATATATGGATTGATATCTCATAACTCACGGGTTCAAGTTACTCAACCTTGATATTCAATCTGCTATGATGTCTGTTCACATCAGTTCAAGCCTCGTACTTCATCATTATGGCGTCTGCAGATAACACTTCAGGCCTCGTTCCTCAAAGAAAAGAAAGGTGTACGCTTTAGTGCGCTTTATCTTCAAAAGATGAAGAAATCTTCATGTTTATGACCATTCTCATCGACATTCTTCATCAACAAGCTTTATGCTTCTCCCATGCTCATTCAGTCATCAAGTGGATCTACGTTCATTGGTATACATTCTTATTCACTTGATTAATTAAAAATGGCAAACTTCATTTGCAATTTTTGAGGGGAGAAGAGGGAATATACTACATATTGATGGATGCTTAAGTTATGGTCAAAGACTCTCCAACGCCTAATGTCTTCACTCACTAAGGATAACTGGGATATACTGTTTGGGATTCATTGTTTCAAGATATGTTTGATGAGTATTTCCAACCGCTAGCGAATGTTGATCATCTAAGAAGTACATCTCAGACTACTCAAGAAAACCGATCTCCAGTTATTCCTCAACGCATTGATAATGACTATCATAATATTGCAGTTGCACTCATGAATAATGATCTGCTCTTTGGTATTCCTTTGCCAAATCTTCACGGATTATTGTTCCTCTCGATGTGCACACTATAAATCAACGACATGAACTTAAAGGAAAATGACTACCTCATCCGCTCAAAGACATTATTGGTGAATCTTCCAGATCAGTCTCTACATGTATACTTTTAGGAAGAACACATTGATGTTGAGGTATCATTTGTTCCGGTTCAATCAGTGGGTGAATGTACATCCGATTGTATGTTTATTCACGTGTTGGACATTTGACACAAGTTGATTACTTCGGAGTTAATCATTTATCACTTATTTGAGATTGAAGTTGACTTTCACAAAGGCGTGTTCTTATTTGATAACTTGCTCGGGCTTATGAATTTGAGTTGAAGACTTGGGTTATCTAGTTGCCAGCAGTCGGGGTGGATGGTTGAAGACCTGGTTAACTATCACTATTAGGAGTTACGTTGTTTTACTCGGTGTCACATGCAGATGATGGTGTGGATAATCTCAAGAGGTGTTAATGTCTCATACTTTGTTTGAGTAGTGAGTACTTAGAGATTTGCTTGATGCATAGATTCTCGAGCGTTCTTCCATCATTAAGTGCAAGCTTAGAACACATGCGGAGAATTCTACTTTAGTTTCAAGTTTGGTATAACGGGTTTTCTTCATCAGTGGTCACTTCAAATTGTCTACGAATGGGTTGATAAAGATAGTCAGAGAGAGTTTCTATAGCAGTTTATTCTCACAAGATTCATTTGAGCTAATTTTTGTTCTTTTCTATGTCAAGAATATTTGGTATGAATGATGTGTTGCTGATTCTGAGGTATCAAAACCAGCAAGGGGGAAGGAGAAATACATCTAAACACACAACGAGTATACGTGATGAACCTAATACTTCGTCTCTATTAAAGTAATCCCGGGAAAGACAAATGTCATAACCGTAGAGAAACTCAGTGTTTACTCATAGCCTTTGGTGTGTTATTCCAACTATTCGGGGGAAGGATATATTATTCTAACTATTTGGGGGAAGGATGTATTATTCCAACCATTTGGGGGAAGTGGTCTCTGGATACTTTTGGTATGTGTTAACTCAGCTTTCAGCAGGAATAAATATGAGAAGAATATGTGGAGCGTGAGATGATATTGCTTATCGACATCTTCTATATGATTTATGATAAAGTGCTTCCGGTTAGTGCTTCATGTACACAATGTAATGATGATTCCGATGAGATCGCAACCATCAAGGGAGAGATATGTGTACATCTGGGTCACACAACATATTCACATGATCGAGCTTAATCAGTTATTCAGGAGTTGTCATCCGCAAAGAAGATCAGTGATTCAACCAGTTATTGTGATGTCATTGTCTCTTCTCTTGTTGGGTACATGTGTACGTTATGGGCTGATTGGTTATATGTTTGATAACTGGAGTGCATTTGGTGAAATGAAGGTGTTGATATATTGTTCCCCTAAATAGACAACTGGTCAATCTCGAAGAGTAAGGTGTACATCGTGGATGCACAACAGGTTCATGTGATCGGTCGTAATTAGTTAATCCAGATTTGATAACCACTGAGACGATCAATGTTTCAACCTGTTACTTCGGTGTTCTCGTATTCTTCGGGGTGCTGAGCTTCATTCTATGAGACCGTTTTTATTCGTTTCTACTACTTGGGTAAATGGTCTTTATTCCTAGTCTGTCGGTTTGGGGGGAAGCTACCAAAGATTCACTTTTTGAAGGCTCAAGTTCTTACGACGATTCAAGAGCCTCAAATGCTTTGGTGGTGAAAGTTTAAGAGATGATGACTTCTATCTTCTACAAAGTGTTGAACGATTTTCTTATCTCGGTACTCGTATCATCATCTTCTTAAAACTATTTCTCTATCTTTGTAAATAATTTTCAAAAAGCAAAATACAAAAATATAAAACCAACAAAAACAAAATAGAAAAATATAAAATCAAAAAAAGCCCATAAAAATCAGAAAATTGAAAAATACCAAAAATATGTTTTCTCAAGACATGTCTTCTGGTATCGATAACATCTACGGTCTTAGAAATGTCATTCAATAATGGCACGGGACTTTAGATGAAGTTCGAGCAGGAGGTGTAAATATTCTTTTCCAAAACATGTCTCAAAATATGGCTTACAGTTATTTCAGACTGTAACCCGGGCTTCAAATAATGGCTTGCAGTTACTTCAGACTGTAACCCGTGCTTAAAACTATGGTTCGCTGTTATTTCATATAGCAACCCGTTCTTCAAGAAAGGAAAGTGCTACGCTTAAACCAATTTTCAAATATTTCGTGCACTTATCCTAAAACTATTTGAGGAAAGTATGTCGAAGGACTGCTGTTCCTACCTAAATGTTTTTCCATCTAAAATTCTTTAGAAAAATATTTGTTGTGTTTTTAAAATGTTGGTAAATGAGTTGCTTAAAATCTTTCAGATTCAGAGTTTTTGTAAAAATTGAAAACTCAATCAATGACTTAAACGCTGTTAAACCTTTTAGAAAAATTGAGTCATTAATTGAGAGGGATAATGTTTTCAAATCTATATCATCTAACGGGCTTTCTTAATTATCCTATATGCTTAATTAAAAATGATGTTAACCTATGTTGAAGGACTAGGTGCCCAGGATATGATTGTTAGGATTAGATGATTAGAGTTTGATGAAAACATTATTCCCATGCCTTATATGATCTGATTGATATGTTGAATTGACGTTTATTAGTCGATTGTTGTTTGGGTGATGTCGACCACCATATATTCATATGTGTGTTCACTAACGTATGTAGGTATATGGGTATATAAGAATGTTCCCGATCCAGATCCCACAATACAAGATGATTGGATGCCGAAAGGAAAGGGTAACTATATCTTGGGTTGACAAATGAAGAAACAGAGCTTAATTGGACTTCTATGTAGAGTTGGCATAAATGCAACGTAAGAGGTCTCACTGCATCAGCATATGGTTTTCTTCTAAGTGATTGAAGAAACAGAGCTTAATTTGACCTCAGTTGGCATTAAAATGCAACGTAAGAAGTCTCACTGCATCAGCAGATGGTTTTTCTTCCAAGCCCTACAGCAACAACATAAGCTTCTCAACCATCTAACGTATCTTTGTGCAGGATACCATTTTTAAACAATTTTGAAAAATTTGAATAAATTGTTTTGAAAATGGAAAATATTGGTTTGAAAATAAATTGGACTATATTTTGAAAATCACCGGACTTCTTTTTATCAAAACCTATGTCACTCAATTATCGACTTTGGTCATCGATTGAGGGGGAGAGTGATTTAAAATAAAATATTTTCAAACGATATTTCTTCACAAAAGTTCCCGTTTGTACGTTATAATGTGGTGATCTAAAGATTTAATGTTATGGCATGGTATGATTTTCTTTAAGAATCAGGGTCTTTCAAAATGAAATTTTTTCTGTTCTTGTTTGATTGTGAAATTGTTTTATTTTACTAAAAGATCTCTTAAAACTATCATACCTGACACTAACAATCTTTAATGTCTAAATGGTCCTTATCTGTCATCTTTCAAAAATTGAATCTTGCCATGTCTTTCCCTAAAACTTTCTAAATGATTTAAATCAATCGGGATCCAAAATCTCAATTGGTTTGAAATTTTTGATCAGGGGAGAGATCGTGATTTAAATCTCAAATTTGTTTAAATGGAATTGGTTTTAGTCCTTTAAAGGCACTCCTGCCTCCATGTGCCAAACGATTTCAATATACATAATGCACATGTTGAGGGGGAGCATTTATCCAAAAACAAGATGAGTATTTAAACGAGGCCACATATTCTCCCATGTTTTCTAAACCTTATTAAATCACTTGGGATCCAAAATCTCAAAGGGTTTGATATTTTTGATCGGGGGAGAATTTGTGATTTAATAATGAAATTTGATAAAAGGTGATCGTTTTGATTCAATTGTACAGGCTGCTCTCTCATATGTGCTAAATTCTTTCGAATCTCGAAGCACATACTGAGGGGGAGCATTTCAAAAGAAAATAAACTATTGAGGTACACAAGCTTTTATGTTTTAACATGAAGTACCTTGATTGAGTTTTCAAATTGTTTTCTTAATGGCTTTTGTGTTCGTGGATGTGCTTCAAAAGAACTCTTTCCTCTATGTGATAAAATGATTTCACATATCCTATGCACATATTGAGGGGGAGTCTTTTACCAAGAAAATTAAATGGCTTTTTCTATGAAAATTGTGATCAAAGAAAATATTTCAAAGTTCTCTTGCCTCCATGTGCTAAACAATTTCTAAATCATATGCACATGTTGAGGGGGAGGTTTTCTAAATGATCAAAACTATTAAGGTACAAAATGCTTTGATCTCGTATCACAAGTACCTTGATTGTTTTTCCAAATGATTTTTCAATTGGTTTCAAAGAAGGAATGAACTGTACCAAAAGACCGACCATTTTACTTTATGCATGGAGTTATAAGGATGGTGAGGTTAGGTATTAGTTCCCACGATCCCGCGAGAGCCGGAGGGATCTACCCAGGGACAATCCACTAGATAGTGTAGAGTCCTTAGGTATGATGAAAAAAGGAGAAAAATGAGAAATGGGAAGAGTGCGGACTGAGACAGATCTAGTACTAGAATAAACCCAACAAGGTTCTAGTTATGAAGTCTTGGTAAGCACTAAAGGGGTTGAAGAATGAAAAAGAAATGAATATGAAAAGGGTGAAAAGAAATAGCCCTCCAATAATTCAACTTTAGGGCAGTAACCGGGTTCAATACATATGCTACTGGTGGTTACTAAGGTAACGCCGGTATTGAAGACAAGACGGCATGGACCCAGTGACACACTACATTAAACTTCCCAAACCACTCAAGTTCCTCTTAAAAGGGCTTGTTTCATTCTCACAGGGAACCTACATAATCTATCGACTTTTCTCTTAGAGATTGTTGACATTGAAGAAGGAGACCCTCTCCCTAGTCTCCGGCATAGGAACCAAATGTGCACAACTGAGTCTAGAGCCAAGAGATCATCCACAATATCTCATTAGGACACTAAATTCCTGAAGACTTGCTGTTTCACACAATATGGAAAGTAAGAATATATTATGAGTCCTACGCATTATCCTTGTGGTATTGCCAGAACATCTGAGTGATATGCAAACATATTCACGATGAAGATGGAAAGCCTTCTGGAGCCAACATCAAACAAGCTCCTGGTAGGTGACATGTGAGATCTTTTCTAAAGATCAAACTTGTGATAACTGGATAGAAACAATGGGGCGATTCAGTCTTGAATCAACCTTGGTCCAGGAAATGGATTGATGGATGCTTTTGGAAAAACCGTTCGATGTGCAAATCTTTTCTATTCTCTAGCACATAGAATGTGTATTCATTTTCAAACACAAAAAGTATCTCTGATTGAAAAATACTTTTGGAAAAACCGTTCGATGTGCAAATCTCTTCTTTTCTCTAGCACATCGAATGTGTACTCTTTACAAATACAAAAGGTATTTTGCTTGAAAATTGATCTTTCTCATAAAACCTTCGTCGTATTGCAAAAACTCTTTCTTCTAAGCAATACGCGATTGTTTTCAAATCATTTTTCATCAATCAGTAAATCTCAATTTGCTGATTTACTCACTCCGTGTTGTCTTCTTTGAGACGTTCCGGTTTGAGAACAGCTAGAACAACTGCAAAACCCTGTCAAGAAGATTCTTAGGAATCATACCTGATCACAGGCAGTACTTGTACTGATCAACGAGGAACTGTGGGCCGTGTACCTCAATTCAACGAAAGTGATCAAAGACACTTTCATGTGTTTTATTGCTAACTGTTGTTTGCAGGTACATCTGGACGGTTGCAGCTGATCAGAATTGAGGAGTCAATCCAAAGCCGCATGCTCACAGCATCCACACTTAATTGAAGAAATCATGACTTGTGCATATCTACAGAACCTCGTTCTGATATTCTTATACTATGCTTCTGCTACGCTGCTGCAAATATCATGAACCAGTAAAGCTTCCGCTAATCTGATGGAAAGATGTCATGATCCAGAAAGTGTGAGCATGTCGGTCCAAAAGTCACAACATCACATGAAGGCAAAATTACAAAGGTGATCCAAAGATTTACTGTGGCTGATGATATCATAGAAAGCTCAAAGATCATCAAGATGTGGATCAGTTCAAAGACCTCCACTGAAAGTACAAAATAATCGGACTATGAAGAGTCACTACAAAAGCACAAAGATTGCAGAATTGAAGAATTAAAGTCTACGAGCTCAAGAACAAAGTCAAGAATAGAATGCTAGGAATCAAAATGTAAAACATGGGGTGACCTCCCTTAGGGGGATATTGTTAGGAATTGGAAATTCCATAACTGAAGAGTCGGTCAACCCAAATATTATCTAGCATAAGTTAGCTCGTAGAATTGTCGTTAGTTACGTTATTTAGTAGTTTATTAGTTAGTTATTTAGTTATTAGTTTAGCTTAGTGCAACACCGTGGAGGACGGACGGGTCTTTATCCACTGTATGCCTGATCCACAGCCCGACAGAGGGCGTATTATGTAAAACTATAAATACCCTCTACCTCCCAAGGTAGAGGGTTGGACCTTTCTCTATCTTAATCTAACCTTCTATGTTTTCTTTCACTTTATCTCTCTAGAAAGGATCTCACTTTCTCTCTCTAAACTCTATACTATTTGATCCATTGTTGAGCTTATTTGTGTGTTTATGAAATCCAATATGTTACATTATGGGTGTTCTATGGTGAGTTAGAAAATCCCACAAATAGTTTACCCATGAATGCAACATAATTACCCACCCATAAAGATGTCGGTAAACTTACCCACAATGTTAAAATGTCATGGGCAAACTATTAGCCTCGAAGGTTTTACCCATCTACATAGAGTCGTGGGTCATCCGTGGGTATAACCCAATTACCCACCAAATTAGGTGTTTTACCCACAAATTTTGTTCGTGGGTATTCGCCTGAATTCTTGTAGTGTAACCTTTGTCGTGTCTACCCATATTGTCTTCGAAAATTATATAGCCCTTAACTCTAGTGGTGGAGATTTGTGTAACCGCCAAGCTTATTATAGAATACATGCTATGACTGTGCGATTGAGTGATCACCCCGAAATTGACACTTAGAATAGTTGAGAGATTTGAGTGTTTCATTCCCATTTGGTGAGGTGTTCGGCTTTGTTTTATTCTAGCATAAGGGATTTGTAAACTTATATTTTCTAGGTTTTGGGAGATATCTTTTTAGAAATATTTCTAATAAGGTCTACTTGAGGGCAAGTAGAGTTCAAGTGGGGGGATATTTGATAACATCAAATTATCCTGAATATTAAGTGTCAATTTCCCCCGATAATGCTTGTAATTTATATCATTTATATGGATTTACGCTTGTTTTCAATTATGTTACACTTTCAGGTAAATTACGAGCATTGGAGCTAAAGAGACGTGGAATTGGCGAATTATCAAAGATTTATCATAGTATTTTTACTTTGAAGAAGTTATAGTGTAACTCATCTCTCACATTATGCCGTAACTAAAGCGTGACTCAGAAAGCGTACTCATCAGAAGATTATGGCGTAACTCTCCTAAAAGATTACAACGTAACTATATTAGGTCAAATGAGTTTCCGCGCCGCAGATAACTACGCCGTAACTCTTGCATAAACTACGGCGTAACCAAGAATTATTGAAGATACGTCAGAACTACTTCTAAGGTTACGCCGTAACCAGCAGATCTTGTGCAATTTATGAAGAAATAGAGGATTACAGCGTAACTATTTTATTAGTTACGCCGTAACCCAGATCTGGCCTATAAATACCCCATGATTTCCAGCATTTCAAAGCATCCCATTTCACACACCACAAACAAAGAACGTGGGAAGAAGCCAAATACAGGTCTAGAGGAGCATACAGAGCTATCTCCAAGGGAGAAATCGCTCCCCTACGATAAGCATTAGCATTTTATCTTTTCTTTACTTTCGATTCATTTATTTCGTAACATTAATTGTTGAATAGATTTGTATGGTTAATATGAGCGGCTAAGCACCTCTTGGTGCTGGCCTAGTTATGATTCCTTAATTGTTTTGTTTACATTTATATTACTTCTGTATAATTATTTCTAAGTGTATGCATTCATAGTTTATTGGTAGCTACCCTTGTCTCGGTAGTTTTGAATGGCGGTAGAGGCTAGTTGCTTAGGATATATGACCAACTGACCCTAAGTGACTAGACAGAGACGGGAAGGGTAATATATGACCAACTGAAAACCCTTTCTACTTGTGCGATTTGACCAACTAATCACCTACCGTTTGGATGAACTTAAGAATTAGGGGGTGAGTGTTTAAGTTGCTAATGCCCGGGCACTCACTATTATAATTCTAGCATGTAGCGGTACTTTAAGACTCGGCTTAGGGGACCAGGAACAATTGGACTTATGAGGGGACACCTGTCTTCTCCAGTGGTGGCATCTTTCCTGATAGGTTAGGGCGAATTGACCAAATATGTCCTCTCGACTTTGACCCCACCTGAAGTAATTGGAAGTAATTAGACATAGACATTACTAGCTAGGATGAATAACTAGGTTAGAACCACTCTCCTTTATTCATCACAATCTTTACCTTTAATCTGCTTTAGTAGTTAATTAATTAAATCATATTAAAATCTATGACACCTAGACTTAGTATTAATCCAACACACATAGCTCTTGGGACGACCTCGGTTTTACCAAATACTACACTACACACGACCGGTTACATTGCCCGTTAGTGCATTAGGGTAGACCATAGGTATAACGAGACATTATAAATATTAAAACCTGGTCAGTAAAACCTGCATCAGCACCCCAGTGACACAATCTACCACTGTGGTATTTTGGGGGTGTTACAGACATGCTCACAGATTTGGATCATGACATCTTTTCATCAGATTAGCGGAAGATTTGTTGTATGTTTTTATCGTCATGATTTTCTTCAAATATGAGTGTGAGATGTGAGTATGCAATTATGAATTGACGTATCATCCTCTATAAGCTGCAATCATCGGGAGTACCTGCAAATGACAGTTAGCAATAAACACACTAAAGTGTCTTTGTTCACTCTCACTGAATATGGTTGCAAGAACAACGGTTCCCCGTTGATCAGTATAAATACTACCTGTTATCAGGTAGAATTCCTAAGAATCTCCTTGACAGAGTTTCGCAGCTTTACTAGCCATTCAAACTGGAGCATCACAAAGTAGACAACAAGGAGTGAGTGAACCAGCGAATTGATATTCACTGATTGATGAGAGAATGATTTGATAAACAATCGTGTATTGCTGAATAAAGAGATTTTGCAATACGACGAAGGTTTTTAAATCAAGCTTCACTCGAAAATACTTTTGTTTGTAAACATTAATGCGCATTCCATCTGCTGGAAAATACTTTTGAGCACATCAAAAGGTTTTACCAAAAGTATCCATCAATTAATAACTTGGACCAAGGTTGATTCAAGAATGAATCGCCCCATTGTTTCTATCCAGTTGTCACAAGTTTGATTCTTGAAGAATCTCACATGTTACCCACCAAGAGCTTGTTTGATATTGGCTCTAGAAGGATTTCCATCTTCATCGTGAATATTTAACATATCACTCGGATGTTCAGGCAATACCACAAGGATAATGCGTAGGACTCTCAATATATTTTCTCACTTTCCACATTGTGTGAGACAGCAAGTCTTCATGAATTGTGTGTCCTAATGAGCTTTATAGATGATCTTTTGGCTCTAGACTCAATTGTGCACTTTGGTTGCTATTCGGATACTAGAGAGAGAGTCTCCTTCTCTAATATCAACTATCTCTAAGATAAATTCAATAGATTATGTAGGTTCCCCGTGATAATGAAACAAGTCCTTTTAAGAGAACTTGAGTAGCTGGGAAGTCTAGTGCAGTGCGTCATTGGGTCCATGACCTTTTGTCTTCACCCTTTTAACTTTTCATTTCTTTTTCATTCTTCAACCCCTTCAGTACTTACTGAGACTTCATTACAGAACCCTGTTGTTTTTATTCCAGTTCTAGCTCTATCTTAGTCGGCACTCTTCCCTTATTCTCACTTTTCTCCTTTTTTTTCATCATACCTAAGGACTTCTACACTATCTAGTGGATTGTCCCTGGGTAGATCCCTCCGGCTCTCGCAGGATCATGAGAATTAATACCTAAATTTAACATCCTTATAACTTCAATTCATATAACTTCAATTCATAAAATAAAATGGTCGGTCTTTGTGGTACAGTTCTTTTCGTCTTGAACCCAAATGAAAATCATTTAGAAAATCAATCAAGGTACTTGTGATACGACATCAAAGCATTTTGTACGTCAATAGTTTTGATCTTTCATAAACGATCCCCCACAATATGTGCGTAGGCTTTCGAAATGATTTTGCACATGGAGGAAGAAATGTTCGTTTGAGTTTTTGTAAATGCTCCCCCTCAACATGTGCAACGTAGATTTCTGAGATAATTTAGAACAAGGAGGACAGATTATTTTAAAGCACTTTTCATGATCACAATCGCCATAGGGAAACCATTTAAAATCAATCAAGGTACTTATGATAAAATGTTGATGCTTTAGTACCTCAATAATTCTTATAAGAATTTTGAAATGCTCCCCCTTAATATGTGCATCAATAACTAAAATTGTTTAGCACATATGGGAGAGAAGCCTATACTTTGAGTCATAAAAGATCACATTTTATCATATTTCAAATTTATATCATATTTTTCCCCCGATCAAAAATTTCAAATCCTTTGAGATTTTGGATCCCAAGTGATTTAAATATGTTAGGAAAATTGGAGATAAATGTGGTCTGATTTAATTTAATCTAACAAGAACATTACAGTGCTCCCCCTCAAATTGAGAGGGAGACTACAAGCCACAAACCTAACTCTACTATATACTGCATAGTTATATATTTTCAAATTATGTAACAACCCCAAATTTTGTGATACGCAGCGGAATTTCAAGCTGGGTGTTACTTCATGGCACAACAGTTATAACAATAAAAAATTAACCCTAATTGAGTCATTTTAAAAGATTTATCATTCGATTTATATAAATATCAGAGTTTACAAAATGAGGTCCCAGTGGTTTTACAGTTTATTAAATAAGTTTTTTAATGATAATATAGCCTTCCTGAGTATCCGTGCCATCCTCGTAAATTATGAACCTAAGATAAACATGCTAATAAGTGTCAACACAAAGGTTGCTGAGTTCATAGAGTTTATGATTAAAACAGTTGAGTTCAATAGTTTCGAGTTTGAGCGATTATTTTAATAAATATCAATATCGATGAAATAAGTAGTGGTTTACGTTGTTATACACCCATAGTTCATTTGTTTAGTAATCAGTTGAACACAAGTTTCAAGGTTGGGCCATGTTATTGCACCCATAAATTCAGTAGTTGCAGCATTTTTATCATTGCAACACAGTATATATTGCCTTAAGTCTCATGAACGCAAACCTTAACACGAACGCGTCATAATAATGACGTAAGTTACAAACATCATAATAATGACGTGAGCAACAATGCCCTCTGGTAGGAGTTTGCAATTATCCTAGTATTCTCAAATAAAGTGCATTTGGTTACCTATCCGGCTAACACAAATGGGGCGTCAACTGCCAATAGATCTATTCACTATATTCGCATTCACTCGCAAGTGATTAATGGTGCATGATATGAGGGACTTTTAGTGGCAGATGTAAGTAACTTAAGCAATAGCAATCAGGTGTAGGTGTAGCATAGAAAAATACTTGTGTTCGATTTTGTAGCATGTATCCCCCACGAGTTTGAAAAACAAGTAAAAAGTGGGACTATGAACTCACGGTAATATGTAAAAGTATAGGGAACTTTTGAAAGTAAATGAAAGTAGTTGAGCATGTATCTCCCCCAAAAGAGTTTACAAAACTAATAAATGATAGAAAATGGGGCTAC
Source organism: Chrysanthemum makinoi (assembly GCA_910596185.1). NCBI lineage: Eukaryota > Viridiplantae > Streptophyta > Magnoliopsida > Asterales > Asteraceae > Chrysanthemum > Chrysanthemum makinoi. The sequence continues at coordinate 115,791,455 of OU343220.1, read as the reverse complement.
CAAGTCACCTCGATGTTACAGTAGTCTGGATGGAAAACAAATTAAGTAATGTGAATAAACTGCTCCGACACGTGACCTGAGTTAGTATGTCATGTTTTTAGAATACGAATTCAAGTTTATGCGATGATAATGCTTTATCGGGTTTTGGGTAAACATGAAGTCTCTTCAAAAATTAGTAATACTTATCATACTTATTTTTATGGCTCGGATGATTGTTAATAAGTTTTATCGAAACCAAAGTTGTTAAATATGACATGTTTCCAAAATGTTATATTTACAATTTTAAATATTTACAGTTTTTACCCTTCACTTTCAAAAATAACACTTTAAACCCTCAACTATGGGTTATTGGCAAAATCAGCCTTTATATAATTAACTTTGAAGAATTTATATTTTTAGCCCAAGAAAACTTTATCTTTCAAAAATTACAATTTGTATACTTGTAGTTTTATAAGAAAAGTTCACTTGTTTTATGCCTAAATTGACAAAAGTGAGTGTAAATATAAGCGAGGCCTTAAGAGGTTTTTATTACATTCTTGATCCCTTCAAGAGTTTGTCGGATGGTCTTTCTAGTGGTTCAAACTAGAAGTCTTAAGCTCTTACGGTTTGGTCGCAATGATTTCCCAAAGTAGGGGGTTAGGTGCCTTATGTGAAAAGTGTTGGTTTTGGCGATAACAAGCCCGAATGAGGACGGATTTTACACGAGGAAAGCCAGTGTTTTTACAACACAATTGATACTTTAAACACTTTGCTATAAGCTCTTCTAAATGGTATAGGTCTCATATTCTAGTCATCTTTGGTTAGAGAGAAACAAGCCCGTGAACATGGCCACTTGGCCACGTCGCGGTTTAAGAAAAATTCATTTTTGACCCATTAACTTTTACGATGTAATCTAGGGACATCATAATAGTTAATTAACTCATTTTAAGTCATTCTCTATCATCCTATAGCTCATAAGACTTAAATTTTGAAAAATGTACGCAAGAGTTATTTATGAAAATCTTTACGAGTCACCTTCTTTTTGATTGATTATAAAAGAGACCATAAGGGTTTTTAAAGACGTTCTTGGGGTTTTAAAATCCTTGCAGCGAGCTCTTTAAAACAGTGTATTTCTCATACTTTACAACTCTTTAATTAGCGAGATATTAATTATTAAAAAGGGCTACTTAGGCTAGTTTTGACAAATTGAAAATCTTGTTTTCAAACAATAAAATTTTATAACCTTTGCATGCAACGTTGTGACATGTTGTTTAACTCATTTTCAATGTTTCTAGGATAGTTCAAAATCGAATTTATCAAAAATCCCAAGTTTTTCCCAAAGACCTTGTGTATAGGACTTTTGGTTTTTAGGACATATGGCCATAAAGGAGTGTCGTTTTTATGCAAGACACTAAGGATTTTAAACAAACTTATAGGGGCATTTTAGAGTGTCCTAGGTGGTGATTACAAAGGTCCTTTGGTTGGCCCTAATACCTTCAACCCAATGTAGAAAAATGGGTCGCAAGTAGGGGCGTTTGGTTTTTATAAAATCAATACAGCTGTTGGGATTTTTATTAAAATATGACTTCATATGCGTTTTCTGGACTCGTGCACCTGAGTTGTTGAAAAAAACATCATTCCGGATAACTTTTGTGCTTTAACTTTTTGATGAAACGGACCAGAAGTGCCTCGAATTGCGTGCCCGACCCTTATGTCCACAGGAAGTTTTTAACAGCTTTTCAGTAACTTTGTTAGACCGTATCTTTTGACTCGTGTACTCGTTTTAGATGATTCAAATTGCAACGTTTTCCTTATAAAATCCTTTTGAATAGTATGAACTTGTTATAAAAAGTGATAACGGAATTGAATGAGTTTATTAGACTTACCAACTGTTGGTACTTGATCAAAAGGAGACATGCCAAATGGGACTTTAAAACTTTCTGAGTCTTCCTAGATTTGAACTTAAGCTTCTATTCCTATCTCCAAGGCTTGTGTAGCAGAATGTGGGAGTGTGAGAGTGTGTTTTAGGCTAACAAGTGAGGGATGGAGTGAAATGAAGGAGTAGGGGGGGTATTTATAGGCAAAGGGGTTAGGGACTTGGTGAGGTGTCTACTTGGGAGTTGTAAGAGTCCTTGTGGTTTGTAAGAAAAATTGCTATGTGTTTTATTGTCAAGCCATGTGATTCAAATGGTTATGAGGAAAACACCATGTGTTCGATTTTATAGTCATAAGGTTTAAGTTTGGTTCAAGTGGTTTGAAATGAGGCTAGGTGTCGAAATTTTTGGCCAAAGGAAGAAGAAGAGGAGTTGATGTGGCTTAGTTATGTTCTTATATATCATAATTATAGTTCGGGTTATGGTACATAAAAGTTACTAAAGTTTACAAAAAAAAATTCCTAAGATAGTATAGTTTCATTTTGTTCAGTTAGGTTACTAAACTTTCGGTAAGCATACACTTCGAAAATTCAGTGTTTGTCCGAATAACTTGGATGTATATTTTTTGATAAGTTCAGTAACCTGAGTGAACAAAATTCAAAGTTCAATAACCTGAACATTCACTTTTAGTAGTTCAGTTACGTGAGTGAACAAAGTTACAAAGTTTAGTAACCTGGATGAACAAAATGAAACTATATTACCTTAGGACAAATTTTTTGTAAACTTTAGTAACTTTTGTGTACCATAACCCTTATAGTTTAGTTAAATTAGAAATAAGTTAAAGTTAGTTTAGCTTAAGTAAATGACATATTTAATATACATGCATAAGATAGATTACCACAAGCATTGGAGAGTTGTAACTTAGACTTGTAAATTAGAATAAAATCAAATTTAAAGGCTTGTGCATTATAGGGTTGTACCTTGTGCTTAAAAATAGGTACATTGAGGTTTATAATATGATTTATATAAGTATTAAGCTTGTATGCATTAAAGACTTGTACATGTGCTTGAAAGACTTGTACATTAATATTTTGAAAATATATCATGCACATAAAATCATAGAGTTGTATATTAGGGCTTGTAACAGAAATTTAAGTATAGCTAGGTTCCGTGCTTTAATGACTTGTACTCTAGGTATAAAATGTTGTACTTTAGTGTTGATGGGTTAGTTACGTGAAATCATAGTTATAATAAATTATGTTTCATGAAAACTCCAATAGATAGAAAACGTTTAGTTTGAATGTTTAATAATCGTACATTTATGAAATAACGTAAATCGGTAAATAAAAGTTGAAAACTTTTATACTTGACATATAAGGAATGAACTTAAGACATTATGGTGTTGGTGTGTACATTTATTAAGAATGTGAGTTACGTCATATTAGTTAGTTGTTGTGATTAGATAAACTGATAACGTTTAAAAAAATTATCCGTGAAAAATGGATAAGTATTCTTTAGTTAGAATATCATACAAGTGAAAATTTACCGGTGGTTACATATTACAACACTACACCACGTAAAAATGTTTGAGATAATAACTACAGAAAGGATATGATCATTCAGTTCTCTGTAGAAGCTTGTAATACCCATCACGAACTCTTCCGCCTACAAAACTCTCCAAGCTTCAGAAGATTCTCTGAGTCTTGAGCTTTTCCCAATGGCAGAAATGATGTCTTCACTCCTTTCCACATACCGTACAGTCCAAAACCTAGTAGTTTTCCCTGGTCTGATCTTGAGTTTGCACTCCTTCACCCGATAATCCAAAGCTTCTTCTATTTAACGTAGAGTGCCATCGCTGAATTTTTATAACACACAAAGCCTCATGAGCATCCTTGACCCGTATTTGTCAATGAAGATAACGACTCATGGGGAATTAATTACTGAGTAGTCGTGCTTGAATTCGAACCCTATAGCTTCCCATCGAGGCTTAGTTAGGTTGACTTGAGTCTGGTAACTCTCTATTCCAAGTTGAAAGTCACCAACTCTTTGTCGAATGACTAAACTTCTAATCCATAAGTTGATTGCTGCAGAAAGAGACTCCTTTTCACGAGGGGGTAGGTGATCAAAGTGTCCTGGAAGGTTCAACATATAAAGATCTTCAAAATCATTGGAGTACAGGTTCTTGAAATCATTCTCCTCTATTACATGGTCTTTTTGATCAGCTCTGCGAAGAACAATTTTCTTCAACTAATCGTATCCATACATGGGAAAGATCTCCATACTAACTACACTCAATATACGCATTTGTGTTCGAACAGCCCTACGACTCTTCTCTGCACCGTGCCCATCGATGTAGAAGCGCTTTTTTTTAAACCACCAGTGTGAGACTCCATATGAAGCAGCAACGTCGTACTCATACTCTTTTTCAGCCCAAAAATGATCTGGAACCATTTGTTCTAAACCAGCATCCGGATAGTCAGACGCCTTCATTTTAGAGATTGATAGAGCAGGTCTGCTTCTCTTTTTCCTGACACGCATGGATAATCCAAATCCTTGTTGAAGAAGAAGTCGGTTTGGATAGTTACTTGACCAGGTGGACCTCCTAGTGGAAGTGGCTTGTTGACGTTGAATGTAACACCCCAAAATTTGGCACAGCCAAAGCATTCGGGTCGTGGGGTGCTACTAATTGGTATCACAACACAAAGTATAGAACAACGGTTTTACATTAAGAAAAATTATAAACAAATGTATAAAGTTTACATTATTCAAAATTAGTGCGGAAATAATGGCCCATAATAATAATAACAAAGCGGTCCCAAAAATGTCGAAGTATCCTATGACCATACCATGCCATGCCAAAAGCCTCCAAAGTATCTTTGTCATGATAAACCAGAAAATACATGCTAAAAATGTCAACACGAGGTTGCTGTGCAATGATAAATGATAACATCAAATAATTCTGAATATTAAGTTTCAATTTCCCCCGTTAATGCTCGTTATTTATATCATTTATATGGATTTACGCTTGTTTTCCATTGTTTTACACTTTCAGGTAAATTGCGAGCATTGGAGCTAAAGAGACGCTGAAATGGAAACATTACTAAGGATTTATCACAGTATGCTTATTTTGAAGAAGTTACGGCGTAACTCGTCTCTCACATTACGCCGTAACTATTGTGTGACCCTGAAGTCCAACTCATCAAGAGGTTACGGCGTAACTCCTTCCAAAGATTACGACATAACTCCATTAGGTCAAAAGAGGTTCCACGCCGTTGATACTTACGCCGTAACTACTGCATCACTTGCGACGTAACCAGGTTTATTGAAGACCACGACATAACCATTTATAAGGTTACGCCGTAACTAGCAGATCTAGAGCTTTTACGACGGAATAGAAGGTTACGGCGTAACTCACCTATTGGTTACGCCGTAACCCAGACCTGGCCTATAAATACCCCAAATTCAGCATTTCTATTCATACCATTCCACACACAATACTCTGAGAACGTGGGAAAATACTCAAGGAAGGTCTAGGGAAGCATACGGAGCTATTTCCAAGGGAGAAGTCACATCATTACGATAAGCTTTAGCGTTTATTATTTCTTATACTTTCAATTCATGTATTTCGTACCTTTGAATATTGAATTGATGTGCATGATTAATATGAGCGGCTAAGCACCCTTTGGTGCTAGCCTAGTTATGATTCCTTAATTGTTTTGTTTGCATTTACCTTTACTTTCGTACAATTATTTCTAAGTGTATGCATGCATAGTTCTTTGGTAGTCACCCCTGGTTCGGTAGTTTTGAATGGCGGTAGAGGCCAATTGCCTAGGAGATATGACCAACTGACCCTAGGTGAGCGGACTGAGACGGGAAGGGTAAGATATGACCAACTGATGACCCTTTCTACTTGTGCGATTTGCCAACTGATCACCTATTGTTTGGATGAACTTAAGAATTGGGGGGTGTAGTGTCTAAGTTCCTAACGGCCGGGCACTCACTATTTAGAATCTAGCATGTAGCGGTACTTAATGACTCGGCTTAGGGGACCGGGAACAACAGGACTTATGACGGTCGCTGATTTCTCTATGGTGGCATCTTTACTGATAGGTTAGGGCGAATTGACCAAATGTTGTCCTCTCGAATTTGACCCCACCTGAAGTAATTGGAAGTAGGTAGACGTAGACATAACTAGTTAGGAGGATTAACTGGGTTAGCACCACTATTCCTCTATTGACTTCCTTTCTACCATTTAATTGCTTTTATACTCTGCATTAGTAGTTTAATTAATTAAAACCATATAAAACCATTTATATTCTGTGACAATTAGACTTAGTAATTATCCGACACACATAGCTCTTGGGACGACCTCGGCTTTACCATTTACTACACTACACACGACCTGGTACACTGCCCGTTAGTGCATTAGGGTAGACCATAGGTATAGCGAGACACTATAAATATTAAGACCTGGTCAGTAAAACCTCCATCAATAAACCAACAGGACATATGTATATATAATAGTGATGAGCAATAATAAAATGAATTGCAATCCACAATATGAAATCCGACCACCACGTGGTCCCGTGAACAATTGGAATCCAATCAGTTATTATCGCTAACCAGCTGGAGCTAAACTTTAGGATAAATGTAATCATATGTATCCAAATATACTGGGTGCCACTACCCAAAGATTGAACTAGGTACCTCTACCCAAAGATGAACTGGGTGCCTCTACCCAAAGATGAACTATGAACCCTTGATCATGATGCACACAAATTACATACACATATATGTCCAAAATGAAATAATATTAATTTAGCACAGCGTATGAAATAATATTATTGTAACAATAATTGAATAACTAAATATTTTGTTTAGCAAAGCACATAAAGTTTTCAAGAATTAAGTAATTTGCAAATATTGAAATTAAGTAAACAATCATGTATTCTCCCCCAAAAGTGTTTTCAAAACAAGTAAAGTAGGGGCCATGAACTCACCTCGATATGAAGTAAAGTAAGAATCAAAACTGACACCACTGGCATCAAGGAGCATGACACGACAGTGTCGAAAGTACATGTACAAAGGTACAACATCGGCACAACCTAATAAGAGTTTGCTATCTCAGAATAAATCTAGCAAGCAAAAATGAATTTTCGAAAGGTAACGAGTCTTAGTTTACGTGGAATATTCGTATCGTTAATTTCAAAAGTCCGTTATCAATATCTCAAAAAGTTTAGTTTTGACGCTTTGTGTGGTGATAAGAAAACATAGACTCGACATACAACTCACGCTAAAAGAGAATAATGAAAAATAAATCCAAAACGTAACTCACATGCACAATACGAAAATACACAAGTAAGACACAACTACCAAATAATGAAAAGATAAATAGATGGTTAGGTTTTGATCATTTACCCAATAATTCCCAAATATAATTTTTATATCAAGTATGATTCGTTTTACTTTCGGTTGATATCAAAAGAATTTTATAAATAACGGTTAAATACGATTCATTTATCAAAACACGTTTCAATTATTAGTTAATCCTTTTAAATGAGTTAAAACAATTTAAAGAATTTATTAATCCGTTTTGATGGTAATTATTATTCCGGTTGATTGTTTATTAGTTATCGAAACATGTCCAAATGATCCAATTATCAGTCAAATGTTGAATCCCAAATACGTCAAATCAAAGTCTGAGTCCCAAGTAATAATCTCAATGTCCAAAACGTACCACGATCGTAAGGTCAAAATAAAATAGTTCATGTTAGTTCAAATATCTAATAACCGGAAAATGTTACACGAGTAAAATGTAAACTATCAAAATAGCATCACACTGTTTTATTTGTAGTGGGCTTGACCCCTAATTAAGATCTCTCATGGGTTTGAGTCCCGTAATACACACACGTCACAAACACGTTCAAACAAATATACAATTTCACAAACACCAATATAGTACTCAATTTAACACATTACTCAAGTCTTTTTTTTTAGAAAAGAAAATTCTATATACACAACCAGATTAAACATATGAGTCCAAACCGTGACCACATGCAAATAACCAAATAGGTTAACATAAAAAGATAAGCAAACATATACAAATCCACAACACAATACGAAAGTCCAAGGCCAAACCGACACCTAAATGGGTCAACACGAATTCCATACGCGGGTTTAACCCGACCCGAGACCAAAAGAACTACACAACCAAGCACACCCTGATTAATTGCAAAAGTGACAACCATACATGTTGTTTTCTGAAAACCAACCCAGACAAACGCGCCCTCGTGGGTGATAGAAAACCGAGACACAATAACCAGATACTAAGCTCAAAATAACAGATTAAATACCAAAACTAAAACAATAATATCGAACACGACAAATATGAAATCAACACTACAACTAAATCTGGGTCGACTCAAAACCCAACGTGGGTTTCTAATTCCGACAGGACCAAAACAACAAGCAATCACCACTGTTGATTCAATTTTACCACACGAATGATTTTCGAAAATGTTTTTAAACCATGTTTTATCCACGAAAATAATAACCCGTTCTCTATTCGATTTAAAAAAGAAAAGATGGTAACATTAGTTTAGGTGTATGACATACCCACGAATCAGAAGAAAAAAGAAAGAAAGAGATAGCAATGGGGTGCTGGAGATGCGGTGGTGACAATGGTCATACGACCACAAGCACGAATCCAGGAAGCCATAAGTGTGCCCTCACACTAAAACCAAAACAACACGTGAACCCTTATCACCTTGTCTTGAATGGCACCGTGAAATGGTGGAGTGGTGGCGCCGGAGGTGGGAGGAAGGGTGGTCGGATGGTGGATGTGATGTGGGTGGCGGCTAGGTTAAAAGAGAGGAGGAGGGTTGAGTTGGTTGCTAGGGTTTTTGTAAAAGAGAGTGTTAGATATAGGATTTCACAAATACACTAAACCATAACCATGTGAGGCGTTGTCAATGTTTAGAGAGAGAAAGTTCTAGTGAGAGAAAGGAAGAGAGTTGGGAACTATGTGAAACAAAGAAAAATGGTATTGAAGCTCCAACCCTCTACCTTGGGATGTAGAGGGTATTTATAGTATCTTACAAACAAACGCCACCTACGGGCTGTGGATTAGGCATACAGTGGGTAAAGACCCGTCCGTCCTCCACGGTGTTATTTAACTAAATACTACTTAACATAAAATAACTAAGACTACGAGCTTTCTAACGATTACATATACTTGAGGTGACCGACTCTTTAATACCTGGAATTTCTAATTCCTAACAATCTCCCCCTAAGGGAGGTCACCTCAAACACACATTAAAATTACATTGAATACAAACAGATATTACATTGAGATTGTTCTTGGATTCTTGTCCATGTTCTTTGTTCTGTAGCTCGTAGTCTTTGATTCTTCATAATTGCATGTTTGGATAATCTGAGTGGATGTCTTTAACTGATCCACGTGATATTGAGTTTTGAGCCAGCTTTGAGATCATCAACCACATTAAATCTTTGAATCAACCTTTGTGGTGTTGGTAATTAGTGATGTTGTGACTTTTGGACTGGCATGCTCATATTTTGGATCATGATTTATTCTTATCAGAGTGGCGGAAGCTTTCGTTGATTCATGATATTGGCAGCAGCGTAGCAGAAGCATAGAGTGAAAATATCAGAGTCATTGATGCACCAATCATGATTTCTTTAGATATGAATGTGTTGTGTGAGCATGCGGCTATGGATTGACTGCTCCATTCTGATCACCTGCAAACGTCGGGGTGTACCTGCATAAGACAGTTAGCAATGAAGAGTACGAAAGTGTCTTTGATCACTTTCGTTGAATTGAGGTACACGGCCCACGGTTCCCCGTTGATCAGTACAAGTACTGCCTGTGATCAGGTAGAATTCTGAAGAATCTCCTTGACAGGGTTTCGCAGCTACTCTAGCCGTTCTCAAACTGGAGCGTCTCAAAGAAGACAACACGAGTGAGTGAACCAAATAATCGAGATTCACGATTGATGAAAAGAGAATTGGAAAACAATCGTGTATCGCTCAATAGAAATTGTTTTTGCAATACAACGAAGTTTTAGTGAAAAATCATTTATCAATCATAAACACCTTTTGATTTGAAATAATTGTACACAGTCGATGTGCTTAGAGAAAAGAGTTTTTAAACACAACAACCGGTTTTTCAAAGGCATCCGTCAATCCATTTTCTTGGACCTGGATTGATTCAATTTTGAATCGCTCCACTGATGAGGTCCATATGTCACAAGCAAGTCTTGGCAATACCACAAGGATAGTGAGTAGGACTTCTTAAAATACATTCTCACATTCCACATTGTGTGAAACTGTGAGCCTTCATTGACTGTGTCCTAATGAGATTTATTGATGATCTCGTGGCTCTAGACTCAATTTGTGCATATTTGGTTCCTATGCCGGAGACTAGGGAGAGGATCTCCTTCTTCAATACCAAGTATCTCTAAGAGAAAGTCGATAGATTATGTCGGTTCCCCGTGAGAATGAAACAAGCCCTTTTAAGAGGAACTTGAGTAGCTTGGGAAGTTAGTGCAGTGCGTCACTGGGTCCATGACGTCTTGTCTTCAATACCAGTGTTACCTTAGTAACCACCAGTAGCATATGTATTGAACCCGGTTTCTGCCCTAAGGTTAAATAAATGGAGGGCTATTTCTTTTCACCCTTTTTCTCATTCAATTCTTTATAATTCTTCAACCCCTTCAGTGCTTACCGAGACTTCATAACTAGAACCTTGTTGGGTTTATTCCAGTACTAGCTCAATCTCAGTCAGCACTCTTCCCATATTCTCATTTTTCTCCTTTTTTCATCTTACCTAAGCACTTCTACACTATCTAGTGGATTGTCCCTGGGTAGATCCCTCCGGTTCTGGAGGATCATGGGACCTCAACCTAACCTTATCATCCTTATATCACCATACATAAAGTAAAGTTGGTCGGTCTTTTTGGTATCATTCATCTGCCATAGGAACCAATTGAAAACCATTTGAAAATCATTCAAGATACTTGTGATATAGAATCAAAGCATTTTGTATCTTAATTGTTTTGATAATTTTAGAAACGCTCCCCCTCAACATATGCATAATATTTTAGAAATTGTTTTTGCACATGGAGGCAAGAGATCTTTGAAATCGTTAGATTGAGAATGAAAGGTCCAATATTTTGATTAACATTTTCTAAAATGATCATCATCACTTCCCAATCAATTTGAGTAAATAAAACATTTTGAGGAAGGATGAGGTTTTCAAAAGTTTGCTCCCCCTCAATATGTGCCTCGAATTTTGAAAGAATTTTGCACATATTAGAGGGAACCTGCACTTAGAGACAATTCAGACACGTTTCAATAATTTGAGGTTTAAAATAGTTGCACCCCCTCAACATGTGCATGCTAAAATTTGAAATCGTTTGACACTTGCGGCACATGTGGGGATGCGAACATGCTAAACACTTATGAAACCATTTATCGAACAATCAGTTTAAGTCCAATTTAAATCACAAATTCTCCCCCGATCACAATTATCACATCACATGAGATTTGTGATCTCTGTAGATTTAAATTGATTTTGAGAGCTTTTAAGGAGAATTATGACTTGATTATGAAAGCGTTTTAACTGATAAGGATCGGATTTTTAGACTTTAGACTCCAAAGATTTAAACATGCTTGAATATCTTTTGAAAACAAACCATTGTTTGAAAAAAATACACTTTTTAATTAAAAATCATTCTCCCCCTCAATGAATGACATAAGTTGTTGATTGAGAGATAGATAGTTTTAACAACCGTTTAGTACAAATGATTTTCAAAAATTGAGCCCAAGTAATTTTTTCAAAGCAATTCGTTTTTATTGGATAGTGAGAATTTTTTATAGAATCAGAGCATGAGATTTGAAAAACAAGATAAAACATGGCTCTGTTCTTTCTTTAAACACGGGTTACTGCCTGAAATAATAATAAACCACCATTTTTCTTAGCCTCAATTTTTTATTTATTTTTTTTTTAACATTCGAAAAACATCTAAAGTCCCGTATCATTCTTTGAAAGACAGCATAAAGACCGTAGATGTTATCGAATCGAGAAAAAACATGAGAAAATGACAATATTTTTGAGGATTTTTCGAATTTTTTACATTTTTATGGATTTTGAAAGTTTTATAATTTTCTATATGATTTTTGAAGGTTTTGTAATTTTGTATTTTGCTTTTTTTTTTAAATATATACAAAGAGATAGGTGAAGAAAGACCTTTACTCCTCGTCTTCCTCCTGAAGACGTTTGAGTGTTTCTGGTTGAAGGCTTTTCAAGCCAAGTCGTGGAAGAATAAACTCAAAACGTTCTCTTGGAAGAGCTTTGGTGAAGATGTCTGCTAACTGGTATTCAGTCCTCACAAAATAGAGTTCCACCACACCTTTTTCCACTTGTTCCCTGATGAAATGATGTCGAATGTCGATATGCTTTTCCCTTGAGTGTTGAACGTTATTGCAAGAAAGAGCAATAGCACTTTTATGTCCAAAATGAAATAATGTCGAATGTCGATATGCTTTTCACAGTACAGAGGGCTTTTGTTGAATACAAAGCCATAGTCAGTTAATTGAGATCTCATCCATAGGATTTGAGCACAGCAAGATGACATGGCTATGTATTCAGCCTCGGTAGAGGAAATAGAAGTACTCATTTGCTTCTTTGACGACCAGCTCACAAGCTTATCACCCAAAAACTGAGCACCTCCATACGTACTTCGACGGGTATCTTGACACCCTACATGATCTACATCTGCATATGCTGTTAGTGACATACCGGTGTCCTTCGGGTACCAAAGTCCCATGTTGATGGTTCCTTGGAGGTACCGAAAGACCCGTTTAACCGCTTCAAGGTGCTTTTTGGTAGGCTTAGCCTGGTATCTAGCACACATGCATACAGCGAACAGAATATCAGGTCTACTGGCTGTGAGGTACATCAGGGATCCGATCATGCTATGACATTTTGTTTGGTCTACCATGATCCCTGAGTGGTCCTCATCCAGTTTTGTACGCTCAATCATGGGAGTGTCAACAGGGTCACTAGTATCAAATCCAAATTTCTTTAAAATCTCATTAGCATATTTAGATTGATTTATGAAAATGCCTCCGGGACATTGTGAAATTTGTAATCCCAAGAAAAATGATATTTGTCCCATCATTGACATTTGAAATTTAGAACCCATTTCATTTGAAAAATGGTCACACTCATTGGGGTCAGTCGAGGCAAAGATGATATCATCAACATAAATTTGAACGTGAATTAAGTGTTTGCGACTTCACGGTGAACAATGTTGGATCAACTGCTCCTTTCGAAGCCGGTGAGACGAAGAAACTTTGATAGCGTATCATACCAAGCCCTTGGAGCTTGCTTTAAACCATAAAGAGCCTTCTTCAAACGATAAACGTGAGTAGGATGCTCTGGATTCCCAAAGCCTTCAGGTTGACTGACGTAGACGACTTCTTTAAGATCTTCGTTCAGAAATGCCGTCTTTACATCCATCTGATAGACTACCATGTTCTTACTTGCAGCATTAGCCAAGAATATTCTGATTGCCTCGATTCGAGCAACTGGAGAAAAAGATTCTTCAAAGTCAATACCCTCCTCTTGACGGTATCCTTTAGCAACCAATCGAGCCTTGTTCATTAACACATCACCATGCTCTTCAAGTTTCACTTTGAAGATCCATTTTAGAGCAATGATCATAGCATAATCTGGAGCAGGCACTAATTCCCATACATCAAGTCGATCAAACTCATGAATTTCTTCTTGCATGGCATTGAACCAGCTATCTTCATTCATGGCGGTTTTAACATCTTTTGGTTCGATCTTTGAGAGTACAGAGTTGAAAAAGCACCATAAGGCATCGGTTGCAAGTTGTTTCTGTGTGGATACTGGACGAGAGGGATTTCCAATGATGTTTTCTAATGGATGATCGTGAGTCCATTTTCTGAGGTATTCATGTGGCTGTTGTTGAGGGACTGAAGTAGCAGAGTCGATGTCTCCTGAAGAAGATGGTTTCGATGATGATTCAGGAGCAAATATGTTTTCAAATGGATCATCTTCGGGAGTAGCAAAGGGATTGACTTCATCCTGTGAATCAGAAGCATTTCCATGATGTACACTTGATGATTGAAGATTTGTTGATAAAACAGATTGGTTAGCAGCAAGAGCTTCTTGGCTTAATGAGATAGAAGTAGAAGGGTTAATTTCATTGACAGGGATATAAGCAGCCTCTGTTGATTGAATTGTCATATCATTGTTACTTGGCTTAAATTATTCATCAAAAATTGGATCAAACAGTTTCTTTAAATCATCTTCTGTGGGAGGTACATATGGAGTTGCTGATGAGGAGTTTGGTACAAGAGATGAACCAATGGGACTGCTTTGAAGTGCGGGTCCTGAACTGGATTGTCCAGGAGCCATTTGACGGGTCAGCTCATCAAACGTGACGTGAATTGTTTCCATGATATTTCGGGTTCTCTTGTTGTAGATTCGGTAACCTTTTCTGTTAGGTGCATAGCCTACAAAAACTCCAATGTTTGCTTTAGCTCTCAGTTTTCCTAAATCTTGACCATCATTAGTTGGATAACATAAAGCAGCAAACACACGAAGGTATGATAGATCAGGTTTTCTATTGTGGACAAGTTCATAAGGAGTCTTTCCATGAGAAGTGTGAATTAGAGATCGATTTTGAGTGTAACAAGCAGTGGCAATAGCTTCAGCCCATAGAAACATTGGAACCTTTGATTAAATTAGCATTGTCCTTGCAGCTTCTACAAGAGTTCGATTTCGTCTTTCAACTACACTGTTCTGTTGAGGAGTTCGAGGGACACTTCTTTGGGGACTGATTCCAACATTTCCATAAAATTCATTGAGTTCTTTATTAACAAACTCAGTTCCATTGTCGACGGACGATTGAACTATTTTGTTGAGACGGATCTGAAGTTGTTTAATGAGTTTAATGATGACATCCGGAGTTTCATCCTTCGTCCTCAAAAACTTAACCCAAGTGAATCTAGAGTAGTCATCAACCACTACTAACACATATCTCTTCCCATTAATAGTTTGCACTCTCATTGGTCCACATAAGTCCATGTGAATTGTATAGAGAACTTCTGTGACTGAGTTTGTAGGTTTGGGTTTATGGGCATACTTCTTGCTTTTTCACCATTTGGAATGCTGAACAAAGATGATCCTTTTCATACTTAAGTCTAGGTAGACCTACAACTAAGTCCTTTCTGGAGAGATAATTGATGGTGCCAAAGTTTAAGTGATTGAGACGACGATGCCATAACCATGACTTTGTTTTAGAGGCCTTTGACAACAAGCAAATTGGAGAAGACTTCATCATATCTTCGATAGAGATGGTGTATAGATTTGAGCCACGTGAACCTCTTAAAAGTTCCTTACCATCAACTTCTCTAATGAAACAAGTATGTTTTCTGAAGGCTACTTCTAGATCAGAATCACAGAATTAACCTACAGAGAACAGGTTATGACCAAGACCTTCCAAATAATATACCCTGGAGATAACACTTTTTCCAACAACATAATCTCCATAACCCATAATTGCACCGAAATGATCATTCTCGAATCTAACTGTCCCGATGAATTTGCTCACGAAGTTCATGAGCCGTGACCGGTCTCCAGTCATATGTTTGGAACGACTGAGTCCGGTACCACGAACGATTTGAACGATTTGCAGTTGAACACACACAAGAATGGATAACTGGATAATTGGGATCCCCATGCAAGAATGGGTTCCACTTGGTTAGTCACGATATTGGAACACCCACATCAGAAATAGAAACATCCATGTCAGAAGTAGAAGCAATGGAATCATTGGGAATATATGCAGTTCTGGTGTCTGTATTTGACCTATTAAAAGTATGTTCACTTCTTAAGGGAATACTTCTAGCAATAGGCATCCATTTTATAGTGGGCATAGTCTTAGCAGTTTGAGGGCAAAACTGATTATTCTTATGGCTAAAAGGTATCCAATAATAACCTATCTTTATAAATGTTCTTCCTGTGGGTTTCCACTGTTTTCTAACAATCATTCGTCTTTGCCTTTTAGCCTTCTTTACACGATTATTAGCATTAACAATTTTAACGGGCATTTGACAGCATTAGACAAAGCATTCACACCACATTCATGATTAGCAACAGAATTCAAGCAGACATCATTACAAGGTTTGCAAATAGTATCGAAATTCGAATTAATTACAGTATGCCTATGGCTAATACTAGAATCAACACGATTCGTTTTATTTGACCCAAACTTAAAGTTCCTAGATTGGTCTTCTACTCTCTTCCAAAGCACATTCTTAGCTTGCAAGGTCCTATCATTCCTTGTATTGTCTTGAGACTTTGACCTGCTCGCTTTAATGTCACGATTACTCTGTAGAGGGAATGGGAACATTAGTTGGTTGATATAATTTTTGCATTCCTGAACTTGATGTGCAAGGATCTGAACTACTAGAAGGCACATTAGTGTTTACTTTCTTAAGACTGTGATTTGAGCTATTTGCAGGCATACTAAAATTCACTTTCTTAGCACTAACATATCTGGAATCTGAACTACTTGAAGGCACCCTAAGGTTGAAATTGATAACATTGGGCATAGAACGGATTTCATGCTTGGCACTAGGCATAGAACAAGGCATCACAGCTTTGCCTTTTGCACCTAAGAATTTTGGACATGTTGCAATTACACATTCAAGCAGCTCTTGAGATCGTTTGGCCTGGAGGCAAGCAAACCTAATTTCTCTATTAAGAAGTTTATTAATGAAATCCTCTTCAACAATCTCACGAAGACATTCTAGACTATCCTTAAGGTGAGCACAATAGTCATGAAACGCAGGTTCATTATTCCTAAGATGAGGAGGAATATATTTAACTGTCACAGTGTATTTGCAGTCTAAGGGTGACTTTGAAACAACATTCTTATTAAAAACAAGTGGCAGTTTCCCATTTTCCTGACTTCTCAGATTCTCAATTTCCTTTTGTAAAGACATTATTTTTTCGTTGTTTTGGTCACGAGTGACTTTCATTGAATCATATAACTCTTTAAAGTGTCGTTTAACTTTTTCATTTTCTTCTAGAAAACTCTCGTTTTCCTTTTGTAAGGCATTAACTAAGTTTTGAAGATGAAAAGTTTGAGAGTACTGAGAATCTAAAGGAGGAGGCATTTGGGATCCAGTCACATTGTTCTTTTCACCCTTTAATTGAGAGATTTGGGCTTTCAACTTTTTGGTCGTGTTACAATGAGCTCGAATCTGTTCATCACGTTTGCTAATTTCAAAAGCTGCATCAAATTCAGGAACATCCAAGGATGTCTTGATATTTGAGGTTTTAACATTTTCTTTTAGATGTTGATATTTTAGTTGTAAATCAAAATGTTCAACTTCTAGTTTAGAAAGATGCTTTACCAAATTATCGTGATCATCCTGATCAATTTTCTCATTAAGTTTCAAATTAATCTTTTCAAGCTCAATGACACGATCATGGGAGACTTTCAGAGCAACAGATAATTCATGAAATTGAGAAGCATTAATGGAGCAATTCGTAGCAGTGTAAAACACATCTTGAGCAATACATTCAGAAATAAGATTCTCATTCAAGGTATGCAAGTTCTTCCTCTCAATCTCATTATATTTTAATGCTCGCTCATAGTCACTAACCTCAACTATCATTGCATCAAATTCCTTTTCCATTCCTTTAATATCTGAATTTATCCCCTTTTTAAGACTCTCAAAATGATCTTTTAGTAGTTTAAAGAAAGGCATGACCTCAGCTAGATAGCATTCTTTTGTTTGTTCAAAACCTCTTTCCCATTCAGTTATCCCAGTGGGTGTGATCCTTTTCTTAAAAGTTTTCTCAAAATCGACAAATAGTTGAAGAATAACATATTGGCTGATTAAGGTCTTGCTTTTAGTGGCAATAGTCCTAGGAACTAAATGCATTGGTGTATTGGGAGGATACACAGTCGCTGAAGGCATTTTCCTAAAGGGGGGTTTGTTTCAACAAGATTCTCTGCTTTTTGCTTATCTAAATCCTTTTTCCAGAAAACTTGTTTAGGTGTTAATAACGTTTGAGGCTTAAATTTGTTTAAGGAGATCCAGTTTTCCTTCTTGTAATCATGGGGTTTGATCGTGATGTTATTCTTTTTGCATTCAGGATCTTCTAGCTTCTTATTCATTTTCACCCTAGATGCATCATCTAATATTCTATCTTCCTCAGAGCACTCAATGCAACTAGGTTTCTGTCTAGGTTTAAGAATCTCATTGCCATCATAAATTACATTTTGAGTGCCTTAGCTTACTGTACTCAGGGATGGGTTTATCTATAATGGGAACACTATGCTTATCGCTTAAAACTCTATGCTTAGTGACCAAGTGAGCAGTCTGAATGGTATTCCCTTGTACGTACAACTTATTTTCAAGCTTGTTCTTCAAAGTTTTAGATTAGAAAAATCATTCAAAAGTTTTGATTCCTTGGCATGAAATTCCTGCTTAAGTACTTTAACATTTTCTTGAAGTTCTTGTTTTTGCTTAGCAGTTTTTGAAAGCTTTTCTTGTAAGGAATTTAACTCTTGTTTTAACACTTCTTCTCTAAAATTACTTTTCTAATAATTGTATGCATTTGGTTATCCATCTCCTGCTCACGAGTAGTTAGCTCAAACTTAGCACGTTGTTCATAAATAGCAACTCGTTCTTTATAGGCGTTAAGTTCAGAGATAACGGAATCATCAGGGGCACATGCAGTGTATTCATCAAAAACATAGTCATCGTTGACTGCAGAAGATGCATCACTTGGTACAACTTCACTTTCACTTTGTTTCACATATTGATCATATGGGACAACATTAATATTACCCATATCTTCAATATTTGACTCAAAAGTTTTAGTTGATTGTACTTTGTCATGCATCTTTTGCACATCAGCATCATCGTATAGTTTTAGTACCTCAGAAATGATTTTGTCTTTGGATGGACCAGTTTGTGGTGAAGATGAGACCTTAGGAGAGACCATTGGAGAAATGCTAGCCATGAAAATTGTTTGTGTAGTAGGTCCATCATCAACATCAGAGTCGTATGCATCACAGTCAGCTACTTGAAAGGCATTCTGATGATTGTGACCTATCTCCTGAATAGGCTGCTCATCCACATCTGCATCATATGTCTTAGCATTCCCTTCAGCAAGAAACATCAGCTCCTCTTCATCCAAGGTTGCTCCATTGTCCTGAGCTTGCACTAGCAACATCTTATCCCTGAAGTATTCAGCATTCTGAGGACGTTTTGGAGATGTGCAGTTTCTAGCAATGTGTCCCTCACCTCCACAATTGTAACACTTGATCGTCTTGACTTGTCCCTGATTTCCATTCCTTCCCCTGTTCTGATTTGTCACATAGCCTCTACCAACTCCACCTCTTCCTTGTTCATACTGCCTTTCTTGAACTGGTTGTACTATAACCTTCCCTTATCTGACAGTAGCTTGATTGTGTGGATTGGATGCTGTTCTAA
This sequence comes from Chrysanthemum makinoi, assembly GCA_910596185.1. Classification (NCBI taxonomy): domain Eukaryota; kingdom Viridiplantae; phylum Streptophyta; class Magnoliopsida; order Asterales; family Asteraceae; genus Chrysanthemum; species Chrysanthemum makinoi. The sequence goes on along the minus strand of OU343220.1, from coordinate 115,772,034 downwards.
GGTTGTTGTTGGTATGTGGGAGAGTGTTCATGTTTTGACTGATCATGAGAGCTAATTGAATAATGAAGTTTCCTACAGATGCATCAGCATCAGCTTGTTTGAACATTGGATCGGGAATGAGTTTGTGAGTTCCATCACCCATGGGTATAACTTGTAAAGCTTTAGTGGTAATCCCAATGTTTGAGTAGAAGGAAGTTGAATCATTTGATGAGCTTGTCTCTCCTGGATTTGTTTTGGATTGTTCAAGAATCCTCTTTTCAAACTTGGCATGTCTCTCATTCTGAAGAAGGAAGGCATAGAGTTGCTCATAGTTTGTATTCTTGAATCCTTTGGTTAGCTTCACAGAGGTGACAAACTTGTGCCATTCGGGATTCATGTTGTTCACAAACTTTGAGTTCAACTGAATGTTTGGCATAGTCATTCTGATGTTCCTCATGTCATTAACAAGCTTGTGGAATCTCACGTAATACTCATAGACACTCTCATATGGTTTCATCTTGAAGTGCTCAAATTCATCATAGAGTTGTGATTCTCTGTCATCCATGGTTAATTCAGAACCCGAAAGAAGCATCTTGACATCATCCCATACAGCCTTTGCTTCAGTGTTATGATTGATAAGCTTGTAAATGTCTTTTGGAAGACCTTGCAATATGATGTTAGAAGCCCTGATATCCGCATCGAACCTCTTCTTCTCCTTATCATTGAGCTCATCATACGTCTTTGGTCTGTCTATTCCATAGATCATTGTTCCATCTTCAGCTGTATCAATTATGTCTCTAGTAGTCTCAACTCTATACGGTCCTTCATCTATCGATTTGAGAATGTTGACCCCATTTTCCTTTCCAAGACAGTACAATCTGATTCTTTGAGCCCAAGAGTCGTAGTCAGTTCTGTCAAGCATGGGTGGACGAGTATCGAACCACTGCTTGAACATCCTCGGCAACAGTGGAGATGATAGTAGGAACGTTGGTAGACATGTTTCAAGCTCTACGGGATTTTACTATTCTTTGATTAAACCGGGAAATTGATTCTTTCACGGGATTTTACTAAACCAAAAGAACAACCGTAAGAATGTATCATGAAGAAGTAACAAGCCTAAATGAACAAGTATCTAACCACACAACTCACTTAATTATCAACTCGCTTAAGCAATCAACTCGCTAAATAGCCAAGTCGCATTAACATCAACTCGCAACACTGTCAACACGCTTAATGAATCAAGTCGCTAAATAGCCAACTCGCTTTAGTATCAACTCGCAACACAATCAACTCGCTTGAACACCAAGTCGCTTAAATTAACTTGCTAGCTTTACAACTCGCTTAATAACTAAGTCGCTTTATATCTCAAGTCGCTTAAAGAAACAACTCGCTTAGAACCCAAGTCGCATAAAAATCAACTCGCTAAACAGCCAAGTCGCATGTACCAACTCGCATCAAATAACAAAGCAACTCGCTTTGAAGAACAAACTATCCGAGACTCAACTCGCTTCGTACAAACTTCAAAAATAACCACTTTAACAATCAAAAACAATCAAACCACAATGATTTAAGCCTTCCAATTCAAAACATAAATACATATGATGATCCTAAACGCAAAAGTACAAGCAACATTTAAACTTTAACACTAGAATTTGTCCAAATGAATCAAACTCTCCTAAACCTTTAATACCCCAAAAACCTTATGAAATCCACCAAAACAAAAAGCATGAAAGATGAGTGATCAAACCATGGCTCTCTGATACCAATTGTTACATATAGGATTTCACAAACACACTAAACCAAAACAAAAAGCATGAGAGAGAAAGTTCTAGTGAGAGAAAGGAAGAGAGTTGGGAACTATGTGAAACAAAGAAAAATGGTATTGAAGCTCCAACCCTCTACCTTGGGAGGTAGAGGGTATTTATAGTATCTTACAAAAAAACGCCACATACGGGCTTTGGATCAGGCATACAGTGGGTAAAGACCCGTCCGTCCTCCACGGTGTTACTTAACTAAATACTACTTAACATAAAATAACTACGACTATGAGCTTTCTAACGATTACATATACTTGAGGTGACCGGCTCTTTAATACCTGGAATTTCTAATTCCTAACAGAGAGGATGTAACCCTAAGTTGTGATATATATGCATATATATACTCCTCAACTAGCAAAAAAAGAAAATGAAAGATCTTGGAAATTAGGATGGCGTGAACGGAAATTATAACATAGGGACTAAATCCGCATTTCTTGTAAACATTCATGAATTTGCGGATCGGGACTCATTTATTCTAGCAAACTTTCGATTCTCAACACGTAGCCCTAAGTTGTGATATATATGCATATATATACTCCTCAACTAGCAAAAAAAGAAAATGAAAGATCTTGGAAATTAGGAGGGCGTGAACGAAAATTATAACATAGGGACTAAATCCGTATTTCTTGTAAACATTCATGAATTTGTGGATCAGGACTCATTTATTCTAGCAAACTTCTGATTCTCAACACGTAGATTACGCCATTGCGTTCCGAATAAATTTTCCGATAAATTGAGTATTCACATGGATAATATTTCTCGTATTTAACTTAATTAATAAACCAAGTTGTTTTAAGAGTTTTTGGTTTGTGCCGGCTCGTTTAAGGAACAACTTTCACGTTTTATAATAAAGTTCTTGTTTTTAAGTTTCAAAATGGCTCGGGAAAAATCAGAAATAAAAAACAAATAATATTAAGTATAAGTTAGTATTAAAATAGGCTCTAAAAAATTACCGGGTGCTACATTGAACTTGATCATATTCTTGTCTAGTTGATCAGTCAGCATCTTGTAACACTCCTCCATTTGGTACTGTAAATGAGCTACGTCCGGATGAAATACCTTTACAATATCATAGGCTAAGCCTACAGGATCTTTTGATGTGAGCTTTGATATCCCTTGTCTCTCACAATACCATTTCATAAAGCTTCATATATCCCTGGTTATGTTTAGAAGAGATTCCTCTGGTGGGGCAACTCGGTTGGCAGTGATGATGTTTGCCTAGTTGTGGTCTGGAGTTATTAGATCAGATGCAGGAATGGTCCAAGTAGGCTCTGGAGTTGTCAGTCATTCTTCTCTCCACCAATCTTGAGTCATTTCCTTGGTGACTTAGAATCTTCAGCACCATCTTCCCCCATGAATGTTTTCCACCAGTTATTGTTACGAGACACCTTAGGAATATGTCTGGTGGAAACATCCTCTTTGTCTGAATCAGACTCTTGACTAAGAATAAATTCCTCATTAATTTATTAGTCTTCGGGAATGGAAGAGAAGGTTGGTGTGAATCTCGAGTCAACTATTGTCCATGCAGCATGGGCTGAAGTTTTAGCCATCTTGTAAGAACCTTGGCCAGCTGAGGACCTTGGTTGACTTGATGATGGTGGAGTAGGAGATGGTGTATTAGTCTTTGTTTCCTTAGAACTGCTAGAAGTTCCATCAGCTCCTGAAGAACTTGCACCACTGGAAGGTGAGGAAGGAGGTGGAGGTGGAGGAGCCCCAAATGGTGGTTTAGGCAAACAAAATCTCCTCTTCTTCTTTTCCTTGAGTTCACCTATATCCTTCAAGAACTGCACATGGTTATTACGATTCATCGATTTCTGAAGAGCGTCATAAAGCAGCACGTGGTCTTCATGCTCTTTGTATTCCTCAGTCTCATACATCCTTTGTTGGAGAATTTCTTTCATATCCGATGTAGGGAGGTCTCTAAACCTTTTATACAAATGAGCTTTCATTGACCATTCGAAAGCTTCTTTTACTTCTGCTTAAATTGCATTAACCACTTCATGGACAAAGTTGAGACGTTCCAGCTTTGATAATCGCAGATAATGATGTTTAACTTTGTTTAGCAGGTTTGGCTTCTCGAGGGCTTCAAGACATTTCAGAGCATCATCCAGTTCTTGCTCGATGTTTCTGCTTGTAGGTGGTGGAGGTGGTGGTGATGTTGTTTCAATCGTATCAATGATGGTTGTGGAAACGGTTGTTGTAGCTTCGGTTGTAACGGGCGGTGGAAGTGCAGTTGATGGAGTTGTTACTGAGGGAGTTGGTGTTGGAACTGACATTGGTGGAATGGTTGATGTATCATGTTGAATGGTGACAGAAAGCATGGATACAACTTCCTTTTCCTCTTTTTTTTTATCTGCTTCAGTATCTGACGGTTTATCAACAAGGAATTGGTCACCATAGTTGAAATCTTGCTTAAGGTTTTTAAGAGAAGAAAGTATTTCGGAAGAGTTTTTGTTTCATCCAGGAGCTCTTGATCATCAGTCCTAAGCTTGAGATTTTCTTGGAGATTTGGATAAGCTTATTTCACAAACTTATCTACTGCTATCCCACTATCTTGAACACCAGGCACTATTTCCTTGTCCCTTGATTCCGACTTCTAAGTGGTACCAGTTTTAGTAATAGTCTCCGTCTGGACCTCTTGTTCAAGCATATCGAAATTTCCACCCTCGCTCTCTTGAGTGTCTGACTATGTGTCAGTGGAGTCTTCATTGATCTTAGGAGTTGGAGAACGTTCCCCTTCAGCTCCACTGGGCACCTTAGAAGAAGATGATTTTGTGGTTCGATTCTGGAGTACATATTTGGTAGCAGTCTTGGGATCTGGAGAAGAAATAGTCAATAGTGTCTCTGCAACCTGCACAACTTCCTCAACTTCTTTTCCTTTACCGTTTCCTTCAACATCTGGAAGGGAGTGACGTAACCCGGAGTCTAGTTAAGTAATGGTCACACCCTTCCTTGGTCATCTCACTGACTCCTCTTGTTCCTGTAAACTGACATCAATGCCCTTTTGAAGCTCAACATCATCAACATCCTTTTGGGTGAGCTCAGTACACTGTTTCTTAGACCCTCTTCTTTTACCCGCTCCACCCTTTCTCTTCTTCTTGCTAAGGTTGGAGGAATCACCGGTAGTAGATTTATCCTTTTCTTGAGATTTCTTGGGAAGGGTGGCATATGATGCTTTGGATGACTTAGATGGTGTTTTTGTTGATTTTGTTGGTGTTGGATTGGATGATTCATCGGCACTAGTCTTGGTTGCTTTGGCCACATAATCATGGAAATACTAGACATTGAGCATATCGTCAGTGATAAGAGCATCTGGAACTGCCTTTCCAAAGATCTCTTGAGTAGAACCTTTAGCAACAAACTTTAGATTGCCAAGTATATGCTCTGATGTGGCAAGATGAAGAGCAGATTGGCTCCGTGGATTGAACTGATGCTTGGACTAAAGGTGTTGAATGATGAGTTTGGAAAACCTGATGCTAGGGATCACCCGCTTGTGCACAGATTTCTTCCCTTTAACATTTTGTTAAGTCTGTTCTTTGTCCGAAATGAAAGTGTGAATCGATAGTGTGAACTCCTCCCATATTCGTTTAGCATAATCAATGTTTGCTTGATTCACCACACCCTACAAGATTTGCTAAATTGGTGCCCTTGGTCTTTCAAACCCAGATGTTTTACCAGTGAGGCATAGATTGAGAATTGTGACGATTTCCCTCTTTGGTTGAAACATTTCATTATTAATAACTACAGAGATCTTGTTGTTGACATGCGGATATCCCAAGTCAGTGATAAATGATGAGTGTCTAAATACTCATCATTTTTGGTACCAATTAAACTGCAAAAACATCTGAAAACACTCAGAAATGCATCAAAATGATAAAAATATTACAAATAAGTGTTTTATGTGTTTTAAATGCAAAAATATCAAAATCTGGTGAAAAACATATCAAATTTGCATAATTGGCAGTTTTAGTCCTCCAAGTTTCAAAAGTTGTCAAAAACAGTCCCTGGTAAAACCAAATAAAGAAAAATGTTATTCAAGGTCCCTGAAATATTCTAATTTGTCAAAAATGGTCCTTGAATAAATCTTTTGTTAAATGGCAGAAATAGTCCTTCAAGTTTGGAAGAATTACAAATAGGTCCTTATCACTAAACCAAACCCTTGTCAAAAACCTTTTGACCCCTGCCATGTACACCTTTTGGACCTGTCACTTCCCTTTTAGACCCCCGGTAAAACCACCCAAGTCAAACAACAGCCCTCCCACCTCCTACTTCCCCACCACTTGCCTTCTCGCAACTTACACCCAAATCACACTCACCAAAGCCTTATCCTTCCCCTCTCACCCATATAATCATCACACCTCACCCCTAGTTGCTAGCTCGGAAGCCCTAAGTCAAATACCCTTTTTCCCGCCAAAATCACAAAGGGCCTAGATGAGCAAAACTCACCCATTGGCTCTCAAATGAGGTGGGAAGTGATCGAGGAGATATTTGAAGTATAAAAAGAGGAAAAGAAGGAAGACTGAAGGGTAGTTAGTTTTTTAATAAAAAATGTATGTCGTTTTTTTTTAGAAATGTCTTAGCTTAAACTTTAAAGTGTAATTTTTTAGTTCCTATGTACTGAATTTTAAGTTAATGAAGTGTTTGTATTCAAATCTAAGGTCTAATTCAAAGTTTTATTTAAGTTTCATAATCTCATGCTCACTGTTGAAAAATCCATTTTCAAAGTCTTATACTCAAATCTTTATTATTTTAATCTCAAATAAGCTTAGTTAAGCTAATTTTAGCTTTTGATAAGCTCAAAAATCAGTTTTAAGCAATTTTCATGAAAAGTCAACAAAAGTCAAACTTGGTGCAATTGGTCATGGTGATGAATGGGGTTGATGCAGAGGTGATAATGGGTTGGAAATGGAGTAGAAAAGCAGTTATGGGTTTGGTTTAACCTGCATACCATTTGGACACATGTTAGTGGAAAGCATTTTAAGTTCCATAATTGTGCTTGTATCTGTATTTATGATTTAGACTAGTTTTAACATTTTTATATAGTTGTATTTAGGTAATGTAAACTCAGCTTGATCATTGGTACAAGGATCAAGATTAACTCAATTTTATTTACTTGTCTATGGTTTAAAGTGGTGTTTGGATTGTGCTTGTATACTGTGTTCATGCTTATTCAGTGTTTAAAGTTTGTTGATTCATGCTTGTTAAGCTTAGTTAGACTCATTTCAGTCACTCATTTGTGCACAAGATTTGCCAAAGTCAAAATTGCTTATTAACTGTCTCACTTTCTCAACTGTTGTGATTTTGCCAAATCCAAGTCTTATTTTGTGTTCAAAATACATAGAGTTAGGTTGCAGTGGCCTTATTTCATCACTTAACTTCTATATCAGTCCTTAAATCAAGATCAAAGCTCAAGAAAGTCAACTTTTCAATTTTTGTCAAAAAGTCAAATATTGAAATACTCGATTTTGCCAGCCAAGATAGAAGGATTTTATTGAACTTCGAAGTCATGTTCTATGAAACTTGTGGTTTTGAAAAGCCATACTGGTCTAGTTCATTATTGTGATTTTTATGTATTTTTGTGAATTTTCTTAAGCCCTCAAATAAGCTCATCAGCTTAGATGCCTGCTCACAAGCTTGAGCTTTTATCCAATTTGTGCAGCCTTTGCACATTGCTCAGTTGAGCTCAACTAGGTCTCATCTTTAGCTTATGGTTAGCCACCCAGGTCTGCGTTAGGTTCCAATTGATGTTTTTCAGTTTTAGCTTAATTTGAATCTTGTGCTTAAGTCCAAAAGTAGCACCTGAAATCTGTTTTTAGCTTATAAGCTCAAACATCAAATCTGTGCTAGCTTGTAATCCAGAGGATATGGCTTGTTGATTTTAGTTGCTTTAGAGTACCTTTAGCTTATTTTAACTTGTGTTATCAGTTGGTGGTTTATTTTGTCCATTTGGCTTATTCAAGAGCTTATTGATAAGCCCTTGGCTCATCAGTTTCAAATCCCTCCACATAACCCCCTATTTTTCCATTTTTCTTAGATTCCTAGTATTATTTTAGACTTATCTTGAATTTTTCATATTTTTCCTGTCCTGTTTGCTATTTTTCTTGATTTAATTCAGTTTTTAGTACTTTTTAATTAGCTTTAAATACCAAAAATTAAGAAAAAGTTCAAAAAAATAATTTTTCATTTTTCTTAGGTTTAGATAAATATAAAAAGTAAAAAAAGTAATTTTCCATATTTTTCATAGTTTATTTTGTAATTTTTAGTAATTTAATTAGTTTTTAATAGTTTAAAATTCATAAAAAATTCAAAAATAATCAGAAAAATACAAAAATAGTTTTGAAAATTCTTTTTTTGTTATTTTAGATTTTTCCAAGTCTTAATTTTATTTTTCTAGGTTTATTTCCTATTTTCTTGTGATTTAGGTTATTATTTAATAGTTAAAATTAGTTTTTAATTAATAATAATTAGTTAAATAGTTATAAAAATAATTTTGTTTTTCTATAAATTTTCTTTTATCATTAGGTTTGTAAAAATGTCATTTTCATATTTTTAGGACTTTTATTTCTTAGATATCGCTTTTTATTTTGTACGTTTACGTAAGTTTTATTTAAACGTAAGTTTTAAGTTTTAAACGTTCATCATTTTGCAAATAGTGATAGCGTTTATTTAATATTTTTATCTTTTTAATTTTCTTTAATTTGCATTTAAGCCCCTGTAGTTTATGGGCTTTCTCTTTAGGTATAGATCAATCACTATCCTTTCCTTTTCAAATCCTCGATCACTTCACGTTTGACTATTCTCGCGGCTTCGTTGCTGGGACTTAACGACAAAACACTATACTCTCCTGATCTTCATTGAGTTTGTTTCTGAACCGTTTTAAGTTTCTTACGGTCGGCCATTCACAAGTGGCCGGTTTGTGTGAGAAAACTTGACGGTTTGGAACGGATCAATAAACTCGATCAATTTGTCGGTGGATGGTGGAGAAGTGAAAGGGTGAGTTGGGTTTACTGGTGTGATTTGAAGGGCTTTTCGGATTGTGTCCTTGGTCAGTTCATACCATGTATTATCAAGTTGAAAGCTGTACACTGCAGTGATTTTGTCCCGCTTGACCATATCCCAAAATTATTGAATGTAGATAGATGGGATTGTGGAGCCTAATGTTAGAGCACCGAAGAAGTTAGTGTTCTTCATTATGTCCACAGCAGTTTTATAGATAGGTTTAGGTTAGGTTTTTTCCACGTCAATAAAGAAGTTGCTCTTCCCAATCGGCACCCAGTCAGCATAAGGGAGAATTTCATCCTCAGTACGTGTGCTAGGTGGGACAGTAGTGGCTTGGTTAACCGAAGCAGTGATGTCAGCCATAGTATATGTACTAATCACATCCACAAAGAAAGATATTTGCAGGGTTATAATGTTAGATGTGAAATACAGCTTAGACGATAGGAGCATATGATATTGAATACCAAAGCATTGGAAATCCTAAGACATAGTCATAGAATATCAAGTACTTAAAGATATAAGGGACACTCATGGGATTATATCACATTAATCACCATTTCAAGATTCACAAAACACAGTTTTGTCAATTTGTGATGATTAAGTCAAATAAGATAAATCTCAGGAGATCAAATTGCAACAAACATAGAACATTATTGACAAAACACATTATACAACCCCAAGGGACAAAACGCATACTTGGCAACTAGATGATAACAAAAATTTGCTGCAATTAAGATACAATAATCAAAATGCATCGGGACAAATCGCATAGCTAATCAAGTCGCAGAGAGATCACAACTCACACAGGACAAGACGCAGTCTAGTCAAGTCGTACAAGGTCAAAACGCATTAAGACACAACGCACTGGTAAAAACGCATCAGCTCAAAACGCATTAGGTCAAAATGCATTAAGTCAAAATGCACTAGGTCAAACCGCACTAGGTCAAAACGCAAAGATCTTACAAGACGCAAAGACCCAAGTCGCATGAGACAAACCGCAGTCTAATCTGACAAATCGCAGTGAGATTAAAAAAATGGCAAGGTGGGTCCTACTCTTTAAAATAAAATAATCTTTTATTAATCAAAACGCAGGACATGAGAATTGACACAAAATGCATTATATCAAATCGCACCAAGCATATTTTCAATCAAACGCAGACAAGCATAGCATTAACAAAACGCATCCAGGAATCATAACCAAATCGCAACCAAGAATATTAATTTCCAAAACACATCCAGAAACATTTTCATCAAGTCGCATACAAGCATATAGTCATCAAAACTCATTCAAGAATATTTTTACCAAAACGCATTCAAGAACTAATCTACCATAAATCGCAACCAAGAACACACTTTTCCAAAACTCATTCAAGAACAATTTTAACCAAAACGCATCTAAGAACAATTTTCTAGAACGCATTCAATAATCCTCATAACATATCACAGACAAGATCCAAACTTCCAACAAATTAACAAGTTTATGTCCAGAACACATTCAATCAAACACAAATCAGTTCTAACATATCAAAACAAAATTTATCACAATGGTGCGCAAACTCCAATCATAAAAATTAAACATAATGCAGAATTGGGGCAAGTGATTCATGGGGGTTTAATTACTATCAACAACTAGTAAATTCAACTAACTTAACACCTAAACACAACAACTAATCATTAGATATAGGACAAATCTAAAAGTGCGAGGGAGGGGAATCAAATGAAAGGCACATAAACACTGCAATAAAGATCAATTATTAGACATATGATGATGATGCTAGATATAATTTTAGTGAAATGAGCCATTAATTCAATTTATACCTAAATTTGAGTCACAAGGATCAAAATGCAGTAATGAGTAGAGAGAAAAAACAAATGCATGTGGTTTGACTGTGTTTTCGAAAAGTTTGCCTTGACAAAATGCATCATTTTTTATAAGTTATAGAAAATGACATAAATGGTCCTTCTCATTGACAAATCGCATAATTGGCCCTTTTCTTTGACAACTCGCACTCACAACCTTAATAAATATCATCACGTGTCATTTTTGGCCCTACAATTTGAAAAATTGTACTCTAACCTCAAGTATTTTCATACATAATCCAATTAGTCCCTTTACTTTCTTAAAGGTGTATATTTGTCATGATCTTTTTGGTTTGAATCTTACAACCCATTACATGAACATTTAGAGATACAAAACTACACGAGTAGGCAAGTCAAGATGACCATAATTACACGAATATCTAGGAAAAAATTAGCAGATAGCAATCAAGATCCTAAATATAACACATAATCAGCTCATGAGACCATATCAAACTAAATGCAAGATTGATACCCTATCATGTATGAAAGTCGGGATATAATTCAATAAATTGAAGCAGTTTGACAGATAATCATATATTTTGAACATTAACTCTCCCCCTCAATCAATGACTCGATTTAGATTAAGCATGAATAGTCATTGATTTATTATGAAAAATTTATGCACCCATGATTCCCATTGATTAAAAATACTTTTAGCAGTACTGTGAAAAGCAATTACAGATAAATCATTAATATAAACAATTTGTATACGCATGTTTTGAGAAACACATATGAACTTCTATTCGAACTTCATCTAAAGACCCGTGTCATTATTGAATGAAATTTGTAGGACCGTAGATGTTATCGATACCAAAAGACATGCCTTTGAAACTACTTTTGGTATTTTTTTATTTTTCAGATTTTTTTGGGTTTTTGAAGATTTTATATTTTTCTATTTTGCTTTTTGAAAAAATATTTACAAAGAAGTGATCAGGAATCATAATACATGCTCATCAATTCTGACATTCTGGAGTTCCAGAAACAAGAGGCTTATGTTCCTTTGGAACCCAGACCATGAGTCTTTTCTTGATAGAATTGATCAGTGTACCCGCAAATGAGTAAGGAATACATGCACTAACAACACCAGTAGGTATGCATTTAAGTGGGTTAGCTGCAATAGTATCCAGACTTTTAGGAATTTCACAATCAACCTTAGTGTTGTCATTGGTGGTTAATGTGCTGCTAGGAATCCATGTGAGTCTAGAGTTCTTAAATATTCTACAATTTGGTATCCACTTAAGGCAAGATCTAGGAGAGTTTGACTTCTTAGGTACTGTGGAAGATGTAACGTTATTCCTGTTTCTAGTTTTTGAAGCTTTGTCATTACGTCTTTTCTTAGGAGAGGAGTTAGCATTTTGAGACTTCTTTAGTGCACTAGAGGATCTTTTTACATTCCTAATCTTCAAAGATTGAGCCTTGGCTTGAGCATTACCTTTCATTTTCTTAGGATTAGCTTGTGAAGTGACTGGTTTTGACAAAACTTTGTTCTCATCAACTTGGGAGGCAAGCCTTGCTTTTAAAGGTTTTGATCTTTCGGATACAAAACACAGTAGGCTGTCTAACAACAGATCGGTCTCTAATGGGATGAGAAACTGGCTTCCCCAAGTTTGATGGTTTTGTAAACTTAGTGTTCACACTTTTCCTTACGGTTTTTCTAAGTTCATTCTTTAAAACAACTATTGTGAAACTCTTATCTTGAAGTTGAGCTTTGAGTTCATTAATTTTAGCTATCAATAAGTTTGTTTGTTTCAAAGTATTAGTTCTAGCTTCTTTGACTGAGTCACTTAGGTCTATGTGATGCCTCTTCAAAGTCTCATTTTCCTTAAGTAATCTAGCCAAACAAAGTTCTAATTTGATATTTCTAGATTTTACAACTTCGATGTCATGTTTACCCTTGACTATATTACTTTTTTCATTGATGACATAAATATGTTTCTTCAAATTGTAAATGGTCAAGTCTTTGTCTTGAAGCTGATCTTTCAAAGTGTTAATTTCAAAAAAATCACAAAATTCAGGAAGTTCCGGGTTTTTACATGGTTTGTAAAGTTGAAAACTTTCTTCTTTACTTTGTATTGCAAGTTCGAGTGAAATGCAATGTTTTTCAAGTTGTAACAATTTGTTTGAAAGTTCATCATAAATTTTCTTTTCAACCACATCATCAGTTTTGAAACACTTTAAAAGAGACTCAGCCTCAATCACATAACATTAATGAAAGTCATGTTCAGTGATGTGATCAGTTTGCACAAGATTATTGGTAGTTGCATCATGTTTAACAGTTAAGAATACCTCTGCACTTGATACTTGCTCATTAACCTTTATGATATCTGCATCCACTTCCTATGTGACAGGAGTTCTTTGAACAGCTGGTTACATCATTCTTGGCTGTCTCTGATAGTTTGCATTTAGCTACATACGATCTTTCAACTGATACATTCCCCGACTCATCACAACTATCTCTCACTTGCACCCGACACTCATTCACTCTGTCATCAGTCTGTGTTCTTTCCTCATTGTTTTTCTTAACATTATCCATGAGTTGGATTAATGTTTCTCTGAACATATTTGCTTCCATCCCAGTGTGATTCTTGAAGCACTTTTTAGTCATATGTTTATCATAGTCCGAAGTGTATTCACCATTAAATAATGACCGAAATTGCTTATTGAACCATTGAAGGTCACCTGAAGTGCAGCTTTAAAATAGGCTTCTTGAACCTTTTCTCTGTCAAGTTTTTGTTCCAGTTGTTCGAAGTTCAAGAACGATGATAATTCTAGACGGAAAAGTGTAATAACTGCTAGTTCGATTCCCATTCTATATCTATCTTCGGTTTGAAGTAACGTGAGGTGTGAATGTAGTTGTCGAAAAGGTTCAGTTCAACTCTCCTTTGCAAGAACATGCAGTAACTGTGATAGGTGCACTTCTCTCTCTTCAGAATCTGAACACGAAGATCTCACATCGTCATTGATTGATTCAATCATCTTTAACCGTTCAGTATAGCCAATATTGTTATGGTTGTCTACAGTATCATACAGTTTGAGTACTTCCAAAATCACTTAATCAGGAGTGTAAGACATGATGTTGTTGTAAATTTGAACGTGTTATGATAAAAGTTGGATCGATTCAATGATTAGTGATTGTATGTTAAAAGGGATATTAGAATGATCGGATTAGCTGAATTGTTGTTTAATCGCAGTTAAACTCAAAATGCAGTGATAAATCCCTAGTATTTGACAAAACGCAGTGACAAACCGCAGTGACAAAACGCAGGAATACCAAGTCGCAGTCCTTGAAAAAATGCAGTGACAAAACGTAGAATATCCATAACGCAGCATTCAAATCGCAGTCAGTTCAAGTCGCAGCCTATAAAAACGCAAGATACCCAAAACGCGTAGACACAAAACACAACTCTTGACAAACCGCAGGGACAAAACGCAGGTCGCTTTCAACAGTACATGTACTACTGTCCTTTTCCTAACAAATCGCAGCCCGATATTAAAATAATAATCAAACCGCATTCAACTCAGATCAAATCGCAGCTTCTTCAGGACAAATCGCACCCAAGAATTCCATCCGAGTGTCAAATCGCAGTCAAGAACAAAGACCCTTTTTCTCCTAAAACCACCTAAAATTCACCCTTTTAAATGTTTTTGCTTGGTTTCTTTTGTACAACTTGATCCTAGAAGGTTATAACTATCCTAAAAACACTTACTTTAACATCACAAACATGAGAATCAAAGGAAGTCACTTATGAGTCCAAAAATCTTCCAATACAAAATTTTTAATCTAAAACCACCAAGATAAACGCACACACAACCTAGCTAATCAAACCATGGGCTCTGATACCAATTGTAAGATATTGGTTATCATAACACCACACCAGATTATAGCAATGGAATGTGTAATTCTAGAGAGAGAAAGAGAGAGAATGGGATGTTTAGAGAGAGAAACAAAATGGTAAGCTTAGATTACTTGTGAACATCCAACCCTCTCCCTTGTGGGGAGAGGGCTATTTATATAATATTCTACGCCTTGACTTGATGAAAAACTCTAGACACATGAGAAAAACTCTACCACACACAATCTATAATTAGGAGCAGTCGTGTTCGCTTTTAGAATATGGAGACACTATCTGTATGGCACAAAATTTATGGTTTTCACCGATGATAAAAGCCTACAGCATATTATTGATCAAAAAGAGCTGAACATGAGACAACAACGTTGGCTAGAACTGCTCGCTGATTAAGACTGTGAGATTCAGACCCTGGCAAGGCTAACGTAGTAGCAGATGCCTTGAAAAAGGATTCTAATGTGACATCGGTCTTCGGACCTAGTACTACTAATGAAAAGAAAGGGGAAGACTCGGATAATGATTGAATCGAAGATGTATATAATGATAATTATCATTTCATGATTGGTGGAGGTGCATATGATGTTAGTTTACGTGAGGATGAAGATTAGCGCTCTATATGACACTTGTGACCTTTAAGGTTTAACTTTGGATCATCGGGCACTTTGTGAAGCGATGGACATTAATCTTCATGGTCAACTTAAACATTTGCTTTATTTCTTGTCCTTGTAGTAGTTTCATAAGTTTGGTTTGTCTTTTTATCATAGGTTTGGTTTGAAGCACAACTTAAGTGTTTGTTTCCCGTCTTTGTAACGGGTTTAGATGTGGGATTCACCCACATCATATGTACTTTAATGTTTTTTTGCAGTAATAGATTTATCAGGTGTGTCCCCTTTACATCACAAGAATTTTACATAAACAACATAGCATATCAAAGTCCATAATCCACTATGTATACTACAAAAGATGCATTAGTTGTTGGGAGTGATGCAAGGCGACCTATGTTGTATTGGGGAAATAATGCTAAATGGTCTACAAGGTTCATGAATATTTTAAAGATTAATTAATGCTCTAATGGAGTACAAAGAAAGAAATTTGTTGATTAATTCTATAAAGAAAGGGCCCATATGTGATGAAAGAGATTGATGATTCCAACAACCCTGGAAAAACAAGACTTCAAGAAGAAGATGATTTGAATCAAGCTGAATTAGCTCAAAAGAACCAACATTGAGCATAACACAATTTTTCTCACCAACCTACTACCAGAATGGGTACGTTTCACCACCGCAATCAGACGAAATCAGGATCTCACCAAAAAGGATATCAATAATCTATTTGATCTTCTCAAGCATAAATAGGTTGAAGTAAATGACGTCAAAGAAGAGATAATGAAGAAAGAGAATCAAATTCAAAACCACTTCAAGATCCTCTTGCACTCGTCTCATCATTTTAACCAAAACAAATATATAACGGTCTCACGTACAACACCAATAAAAACATCCAGTACTCACCATTACCTAAACCACAAGAAAGTGAAGCTGGCAACTACTTAATTAAATTCCATTCTCCAGAGTATGGCATTACATGGAAAACACATTCAGAAATACTTTTACGAGCGTCCCACAAACAACAGTTTTATTGCAGTAAACAAAAGAAAAGATGTTCAGCCAAGAGGCGACGTGGTTAAGCAGGGTGGGATAAGGTTGATAGATACTTTGTAAAAGAATTCATAAATTTTCTTGCAACCTTAAGATATTCACTTCAAAGTCTCTTTTGTTGACAATTCTTAACTATCAAGTAATCTTGATCGGTATATCTTAAAGTTGATTAAACGACCTAGCATTGGTCTTCGGGTCAAAACGAGCTCTTTAATCAACCACAAAACCTTATCGATCAGTATCTTGATTGCTTAGGATTTATAAATCAAGTATGCAAAGATACGTTTCAATTCTTTTTAAATTAATCCTTAAGTGTCATGTAACTGAACTTGATATATCTTCAGGTTTCTCAGTCAATTTAAATCTTTTGAAGAATCATTAGTATGTGACAACAACCTTTTGCTCATCTCTTAAGTAGGTTTTTTGTTTAGGTATCTGATCACGAGCACTTTCATATATATTTACCTGCTCGTTACCATTTTTGTGGTGTTAAAGAAAAGGATTGAAGGAATCGGAGAGAGGATGACAACTTGCTGATGCCAGATATTCAACATTAGCATGCATATATAAGACAACGCAACATTAATTGTTCAGGAAATTGATGAAGCCAATGATGAAAGTTGATTATCAAATTGGTGTTACAAATATATTACAAAATATATACGCTGATTCACAAACAATACTTGTGCTTTCTTTAAAATTTTAAGATAAACACCAAGTAATTATTGTTAAACGATGTTTTCATGGCATGTAGATTTTATGTAATCCTTAGGCTCATCGTTATGGCCAACCGAATGATCGATCGGTTGCCCATAGGTGACGCGTCCCCAAATCCACAAGTAACCAAGCACGACCCCCCTTTTTTTATACAAAACGAATTTACATATTAAGCCTTCAAGGGGTTTTTTTTTAATTGTCATTTTTGTTTATAAATAAAAAATTTACATTTTAAGTGATGTTTTTATTTTATTTGAATTGTTATGTAATGTTTTTAAATTATTAATGTAATTTAAAAAAAATTATAATAAAAAAAAAAAAAAAAGATTGCCTCACTGATAAGGTCATCATAACGAAAGTTCGATCTTGTGTTTGCCTTAAGAGAAAGAAGCTAACGTAACAGAGTTATAAGTTGGGTTACCATAACTACTGGTTTTATATTATTCTAGTAGTGTAATCATTAGATGCAAACAAAAAGCAACAAACGGTTACTTTATCTATTATTAGGAAATCTACAATTATACTCATCATGCAAATAAAACTGTCATTTTGTGATAAGGCCGGTTTTCTCATTTTGTTTTGATTCATCATTAACACTTGCATCATCATCATCATAATCACTTCATCTCATGTGTTCCTCGACCCCCAAAACACCAAGTGACACTTATCATCTTTCTTACTTTGAGTGTATAAGAAGTGAACCTTTTTAGAGTGCGTATGTTTTGTTAGTGGGTTAGCGGGTTAGAATTAGAATTTGGATACGTTTAAGAGTTGGTTTTGAGTTGAAAGAAAATGTAATAAAATGAGAAAATATACAAAATAACGTAAAAACTTATTTGTTATAAATTAGTATATCATCATCATAATCACTTCATCTCATGTGTTCCAATAAAAGTAATATCTATATGTTAAAAAGGATTTTCTCCGTCTCAAAATTATAGTTTATAATTTTCTTTTTTGATATGTTATAATAATTATCTAATTTTCATTTTAAGCAATAAAAAGGAATTGCTGCTGCTACACCAAATATTACTGCTGCTCCAACAAATGTTTCTGCTGCAGCAGAGAATATTTATAATGTTGGTTCTGTTGCTGATGAAAAAGTTGCTACTGCTATTTCTACTGATTAACCAAAAGTTACTGCTGTTGCTAGTATATAATAGCTATATTATGAGATTATTATGGCTCAAGTTATGACATTATAAGACTAACTGTGATATTTTAATACTGTAACAACTCGTGAATTTCTCTACCCGTCTTCGCGGCTAATTTTTTTCCTTTCCTTTCGAAATATAATCATGTCAACTTACGGATTATTTTGGAAACTTACCTCGACCTCGATAATGAAAATTATATAAAACAAATATATAATAAACTTTTATATTTTCTACCAGGCCTCTAAGCCTAACACTACCCGATCCAATTCATTTTATTTTTATTGGGCTCGCGTGCTCAACCCGATCCAACCGAACACCTTACAAAATCACTTGGGCCTAGCCCTTTTCTTCTCCCCAAAGGCACCCAAATGAAGTGATACTACAAAATAAATACAAGTAAATTGTTGATGTAATATTTCTATGATTCTGTGAACCATTCGAGCACAACACAAAACCAACCAACATCAACTTTGGATTAAATAAACGTATACATGCATGTGAGACGAAATAAAATCCAAGCGCATCCTATATTTCATATTTTGTAAATGTGAAAAGCATTTTTGGAATATTGTTTCTTTGTTTTATGTGATTGTTTCAAGACTCCAAAAGCAAAAACAAACATCACCACCTTTGGTCAAATTTTATTATGTGCGTGAGGGTGTGTGTAGGAAACCAAAACAAAAACAACACAACCCTTTGGTCAAATAATGTTTTGCACAAGTAAAAACTATGTCTCTACGTTTCTGTGTTGATAACGAGGCACCCAAGCAAAACAAAACAACATCAACTTGATTATATTAACATATGCATGGGTGTGTATGTGTGTGTGATCAAAAGTGGAAACCAAACCAATGCCCTTTTGGCTTCTGTGATCCCAGCGAGCACCAAGGTAAACAAAACAAAAACACCTTTGGCCATATATGTAGCATGCGTGTATATTCAAAGAGGAGACAAACATCAATCTAGCCACCCTAAACATGTTATACTACCCTAAACACTAACCTTGACTTGCCTTTTGACCTAAAACCTAGGAATCCTAGTTTGACCTCAAGCATGCTCTTGAACCATCCCTTTCACTCGACTAAGGCGACACCAAAACGTGCCCTCCTTTGGCTGCCATATCATGCACGCTCAAAACTCAAACAAACTTCATTTCTCTTTTCTTGAAAACATGTATGAACACACATAAAATATTAGAGAACCATGATTTATTTCCTCTATATAACACTCCTAACACTTGATAAATTCACCAACTCACACTTGACAAAACTTATCTCATCCTCAACATAAAACGTTCACTGTGGGAATAAGCAAGAAAAGGAAAACGTCTACTGTGTAGACGAGGTCAAGAAGGAAACGAGTTGCAAGGTTTTTGATAATCTCGTTTGGGTGAAGCCATTTTGATCACGTTCATTGGTCTTTACATCTCGTCGCCACCATTTTGGTGTTGTAAGTTCCTTTCGATTTCCTTTCATTTCGTTTTCTCGTTCTAACATGTATCACACGTACACATATTTAACATACCTAATATAGCGACCTTACACATTTTATAAATTTAACACAAATTATTAGAATGTAAGAAAACCAAGTAACATGTTTTTACAACAACTAAACTCATAACGTACGACTAGTATTAATTTGTAAACTCACGTTAGCATTTTCTTAAAAACCATGGTCGCGTATAACGATTTTCATCATCACCCAACGCTCGTTTTTGCTATGGGAACCTTAAGCGCATATTATATATCGTGTTAGTAACGCAAGAAACGATCTAAACAACTCATTAGAATCCTCCCTCATGTTGCGTTCATGTTTAAAACTCACCCGAACACATATTGAACCGGCCCAATAATAATTATAATAAGCCCATAAGCTAACAACAAACTAATTATAAGCTTTCGTAAAAGTTCAATAAGCTAACTAAGTCGAAATGTATTTTTAGGACTAAAAATGCAGAACATATAATTTTCGGGTCAATAATAAACATCATGGAAAGTTAAAGGTAACTCTTATATATTAACGTATGCATGGTAAAAGCCTAAGGTAAAAATGGTAAATATAGGAAACTAGTGATTAAAAAAGAAATAATTGATTTTGTGTTAAAAATATTTAAGGAGTAAAAATGTAAATATAACTTTTTGGGATCAACTTTGTAAAAACAAAATTTGAGGGACCAAAAATGTAAATTCTGAAAATTTTGAATCAGACAAATTGTCATTTTTCCAAAGTATAAAGGCCAAACTCATACTTTTTATAATTTGAGGGTAAAAAGTATAAATTTGAAAAAATGTTTAGAAAACTTATAAAGTTAGAACGACTTTATAAAAACGAGTATTTTGACGACCTAGAGTTCATAACGAGAGTTATTAAGTCAATAACTAATTAAACGTATATATATATATTTATAAGTATATAAATATATGAAAACACTATTCGATATCAACACATCTCGAAGTAAATAAACCAAACTCTCGGTAACATCATCATATTATGAATCAGCATTAAAATCACTCTATTGAATTGTATATTCAATACTCTATCATTTTGGTTGGGAACCAAACATTATCATTATTCTGAGACTTGCCATCTCGTTTTTAGGTTCCGGTAGGAGCCACTGATATATCACATTTGATCTCTTTGTGCTTTATTCAACGAACTGCTAAGGTGAGTTTATAGACTAACTTTTACTCTTATTACTTGGTTTATAAAACTATGGGGTGAGAAACATGCAAAACTCTTTTCGGACCTGAAAACTGATTACACTATTACGTGAAATCCATGAATCCCACTATGCTACTGTTAGTTTCATTTGGGGAAGCGTGATTGTTACGAATAGATCTATTAGGGATGACATCCCTGTTCGAGTTTGACCGGATAGGCAAATGTTGAACGTATACCATATCGAATCCAAGTGTACTAGAAATACACTTGCGGGGCCTTATTTATCATGCTTCTAGATGCATGCACACTGCTGTAGTTTCGGTTGCATGAACTTGGTATTAACGTAATAGACTTTTACTACATATAGTATCATTCACGGGATGCTATATGTACAATTGTGGTCCAACTTGATTACTTTAACTTAAACCTATGATCTAACCAACCTTTGTGTTGACACTTTAGCATGATTTTCTCAGATTTACCTTATTGGCATTGGCATTGGCATAGGCATTCGTTGAAGACTGGCATCCGAAGTGTTTTAAAGCATATCTAATCAACTTTTAATGGGAAAACATATATTTTTATGGGCTTTACTTCCGCACTTTGAAACAATATTGTAAAAATATTTCTTAAATTAAACTATTTTTCGATAAAGGAATAAATTTTCCTTTCTTTATTACCTTGTGTTGGGAATTTAGCAAAGACAGTTTGTACTGCCATGGTTAATGGTTAGGTATGCTAGCCTTAACTGTGGACTGCGAAGGAATATAACTAAAGAGTACAAACTGCTAGTACATTTAGTTAGTATTGCTTATCAGATTTGTATAGTCGGTTAGATAATTATAGAAAAGTTTCTATAATAAGTATCTTTTGTAGAAGGTTATTGTAACCCTAGTAGGACTCCTTAGCCTATAAAAGGAGGTTATAGGTTAGATTTAGAGTACGAGTTATTCTAGAGTCAATCACTTCAAGGTTCTTGTAACCCTAATAATTTTGAGTATTCGTATTAATATATTGAAGTGTTTTGTGAGAAACAGGTTGTGTTTAAGTATTATCTTAATCGTTAAACATTAGATTCCACATATTGTTTAATCTTAGATTCAAGACAACTTACTATATTGTTGTTTGTGTTAGATTTATCTAACTTAATCAACTTGATCAATTGCTTAACTGGGATCAACAAGTGGTATCAGAGCTTGTGATCCAGAAGCTGTGATATAAGGGAATTTGTGTTCAAAGCTACTGAAGTTTTGGAAGATTCAACACACATGGTTATTGCATCTAAGGTGCCTATGTTGAAGACAGGAGAGTATGAACTATCGAGGTTAAGAATGCAACAATACCTCAAGATGTTGGATTTCCCTATGTGGGTAGATCATCTTGAAGGGTGATTCTCTGCCTGCTAAGAGTGCTGATGGGAAGGATCTACCCATCAAAAGTATTGAAGACAAAGCTCAAAGAAGATTGGAGATCAAGAGTCATAGTATCCTCCTCATGGGATTACCTAATGAGTATCAATTAAGCTTCTGTGAGAATGAAGATGACAGGACTTTGTGGGAAGCTATACCCTTTATACGGTGCTAGGCTAACCACCGAGTTCTTTCACACCAAGGAGAACTAATCCTATCACAACGTCGCCTACCCTTTATTAGGTACTAGGCTAAGCACCTAGTTCCATTACTATGGAGGAACTACTACCCTTCTCAACACAACACCTAATATCAAGGAGATCAACTCCTTGTTACACCATCATCAAGGATATCACCATCCTTGGAAATAAATAAATACTTATATGTATAACGATGCACCTCATCGATTATACGACCTAGGTATTCTTTCCAAATGCGACTTGATTTGATTCTTCGGCATCCTTCACTAATGCCTTTGACACAACGCTTGGCACCCTTCACTAATGCCTTCGTCTTGACACCTTTAGCATTTTTCACTAATGCTTTGACACGGATGATGAGCATCTTTCACTAATTCTTTCATCTTGACACTTTTGGCATTCTTCACTAATGCCTTCAACCCAACATCTATGTAGAAAGGAAGAACTATCAACAAGAGAACCTTAGTTGTCTTGATGATGACGAAGCATGGAAACTCATGGACTTGAGCTTGCTCGTCTTCAAGAAGTGGTGATCTTGCCTTTAAAAGGAACCTAGAAGATCACATAAAAACAAAAGACAAACTACATAGATCACTTAGATCTGAGGTTAGAGGGTTAGAATACTTGGGGAAGTATGTGTGTAAAGTGATGAGTAGAAAGGAAGAAATGGCTCTTTATTTATAGAGAAATATCTCTACTGTTCCCCGTATCCCACGGATCCCTTCCACTTGGGATCCGGCTAGCACAAAGCTAGGGATCCGTGGAACGCTCCTCTTTGCCCATGGGTAATTTTGGTTATGGGTCATGGGTCATGGATTATGGGTTGATCCATGGTTTTCTTTCTAGATACAATGAACTTGGTTAAGTGGTATATATAAAACCATGGGTTATGGGTCAATACCATTTGCTAGTTTTTACCCATTTAGTATATACTTGTTTTTTACCCATTTAGTATATACTTGTTTTTACCTATTTTAGTATACTTAGCTTAAGTATATGCTAACCCAATATGTAAACACTAGTTGTTTGTACATATGTATCTAAATCATAAAATCACTTATACTTGTTTTAGTGTTTTATGTGAAAATGTAAGTGTGTTAGGAAACTATTGACTCAAACTATTTACGTATTATTTTTGTTTCATTAAAATGATTTTACGTTTGTTATCGACAAAACATTAGAAGATCATAAAATATAAATAAACGCTTTTACCGGCTTATTTGTATTAACAATCTCCCCCTTTTTGTTGATGACAAAATATAAAATTATTTTAAGGATAAGCTAAAATTCGTAAAAGTTTGAATTTGTAGTTTTTACTTTCTTCTCCCCCTTTTTGTCGAAACAAAAAGTGTTAAAAGAAACTAACACAATTTTTATAAGAAAAGGTATGTAGAAATGTAAAGAGAGCAAGTGACGGGAATGGTACTCGTCTTAACTCCCCTTGACGAGTCTATCCCTTTGAAAGGGCGTCAAGGTCATGACGTAAAATAGACTAATTGTGTTTGCAATTTAAGTTTGCAAATGGTTCGTCTAAGTGACGAAAACGTGCTCCCCCTTGAAGATTGCAAAGTTGCAATGGGGTGTCATGAAGTATAGTCAAAAATCGGATTAAGTTGCAAATGTTTTTGCAATTTCGTTTGACCCAAAGCTCCCCCTAGCTTTATGGTGTCAAAATCTTCATGTGTTATTTTGAAAATCTACAAAGTAAATGTTAGAAAACAAGAGTGTAGTGCATAATTTCCTACAAATAAAACTCAAGTTAGTAGAAATTTTTGCTTCTGATCCACGGATCCCACGGTTCCCTTCTTGGAGGGATCCGTCTAGGTATTTTTGGAGGGATCCGGCTGTCTGTTGACAGTTTCTTCAGCAGTGAAGAAATGTCAAGCAATGCTAATGAGGAAATGAGATATATGTGCAATGTAACAAGCACAACACACAAAATAATCATAGCATATAAGTATTCATTCAATAAAACAAGAGATAAACAACCAAATCTCTAAAACTAAGAGAATGAACTTAGCCATACAAATACTACTAATGCTAACTAATTACTAGACTTAAAATGTGACAATGTGCTTGAGTCTAGGGATGAGTGGACTTGTTGAATTGATCCAACTTTGCAAGAAGATGATTAAACATGAAATGTATCTCATTTCGTACTTCTTGAACAAGTCCTTGAGTTTTTAGACAATTTGGGAAATTATTGTCTTGGTTTGGACCCGGAGGGAAATGGATATTTTGAGGAGGCTCAATGTGTGTTTGCTGGTCTTCATTTTGAGAAGTAGGAAGAGGTTCTAAAAATGAGGGTGGTAATGGAACTTCTTCCATATGATCAAGGTTGTTCCTTGTCTCCCATGATGGACTAGTTGGTGTTGTAGGTGGTTCCCGATTCAATGAAAAGGTTGGTAAATGGGAGGTTCTTGGTGGTGAATGGAACAATGAATAGATGTTTGTGTCACACCCCCAAATTACCTGTTTTGCAGCGGAATGGAATTCTTGTGGGTTGACTGTCATAGCATCACAATCACAGTTATATTGAACGACCTAAAGTGTCGTTTGGAAAATACATCGCTTAATTTATTAAAAATATTCGGAGTTACAAAGATAGGTCCCAAATGAAAATCAACTTGTGCGGAAATAAATTTGGTACAAGTCAAACGATGTTTTTAAAGTGTATAAATCCCATGTGAGACGCGTCGTCATCGCGACTCTATGATATGTCCACATGCATGCCATGATGTGAATGCCTTAGTTACCTGAAAATACATTGCTAAAAGTGTCAACACAAAGGTTGAGTGAGTTCATAGAGTTTATGTATATGTATAATACGACTACCACAAGTATAAGTTTGTATGACAATGAAGTCACAAAAATGATACAATTGCTATAAGTCCATGACACCGAAACTAGACTGATCATGATGTTCGCCCCAACAGAGTGTTTGCCAAACAACTCAAATAATCATATTAAATGAAATGCATCCGTTTAACCAGTCGGAATCCACCAACCCGGATGGAGGAGTCACCCTCGATAGATCTATCCACTCACCCTCGCTTCTATGAAATTAACGGTTCATGTTATATAATGGGGACATTCAATTAGCATGAGGTAACTTAAGTAATGTAATGAATTTGATATACTTGGTATCGTAATAAAAATGATGTGCACTGTATTCTCCCCCGTAGTTTTGAAATAAAGTAAAAACTTGAATAAATCGGGGCAATGAAAACTCACTTGATGAATTGATGCGATGACAAAAGTGTGTACACCGAAATGTACCGTGAATCTAAAAACTTGACCTATTATGAATGATATGATTCGCAATAAGTTATGATGTAATGTTATGCATGCAATTCGGATGATATCTATACCACTTATGAATTTTTTAAAACAATACTTTTCATCGAAAAATAATCTTTTAACGTCTTGACCATTCTTAAATTACTCCACATGTATTTACGTTGAAATTATATCCGACGATAATCATTTAGTGACTTATTAAGGAATTATAACTTTTTGTCGTAAAATAATGTTGTTGAAATTTTCATGAAAGTGACTAAACGGCCTTGAAAAGCTAGTCGTAAAATGGTGCACGTCGAGTGTTAGGAAACGAACTCAACGGTTTTGGGATGCTTGTATCATTATCTCAAAGTTTTAGCATTTAAGTTTTCGTCCTAGAGGTCTCGATCCCGGAGAAAAGTATAGGTGAAGTATGGTACTTGTACCCAAAATATTGTTTAAGGATGGTTTTCGGCAAAGTTTAAGTGACCGTATTTTATTCGTTACAACTCCGCTTAACAAATGGTTTGACATTTTAGAAAATATGCTTGCCGAACTTACTTTTACTAGAAGACATCATGTTATAAAAAGTACTCCGTCATTGTTAAAAACGACCCTCAACATGGTCCTCGTTGTAGTATGTGTCTAATAGAAATATATTAGTTTTTCTTATATAATATAGTTACGGCAACTTGTTTAAAATGTGAATAACTTAGTCGTTATAAGTCCGTTTTCTACGTTCTTTATATCCACGGAATCGTGATAACATATACTAATATATTTTTGATAAGTCGACACATTTAACAATGCTTAAGACTCATTTTTGACTCGTAAAAAGTCGAGACAGCATGCTGAATTTTCTGAAACAATTAGTTTTCGTCGTCAAACTTGGAAAATTCATAACTTCTTCGTTATAGCTCCGTTTTAATCCGTTCAAGCGGCCACGTTTTCGTTTTAAAGTGTATTTTCCAAATATCTAGCCCAAAATATTTTGCTTACTGTCGAAAATTCCAGAATTTCAAAATATAGACAGACCCTAAATTAAACTTGACGAAATGAGTTTTTATCGCGCAAAACCTATTCTAACCAATTCAAAACAACTCCGAAGCTATTCAAATCCTACCATACACCTTCTTAGGGTGTCATGGGTTCCTAGACATTACCAAGAGTGATTTATAACAAGGAGTAATTATAGCATGACATAAATATATATAACTCTTAAAAACATGTAAAAGTGGTATAAACATCCATGAGACTTGCATGTTTTCTCAAATATGATGAAATGAATATAACAATGAATATGAAATATGATCATGAATATGGATGCTTACTAGTAAACTTGATGAGGTTATAAGAACAAAGGATTTTTTCTAATCACCCAAGGTTTTTATTGCACAACCTTAATCAAGAGTGATACTAGTGTGTAAATATCTTGTCTTGAAAATATTTTGGATGATCCTTCTTGGTCCCTTGGTGTGGCCGGTTGCAAGAGGAAGAGAGGAAGAGAGGTTTATTTGGTTTTTACTTTGGATAATTATGAAGTGAATATGTTTGTGTTTAGGAATAGATATTTGCAATTTACACATGACTCACCCCCCTTGTGTCGACAAGGGGGTGTTAGTCACCACTTAGATACTTTTTTTTTTTTTAATTATGTTTAAGTATAATTAAATGTAAGTTAATTGAAGACATGTGGTAACTTGTGTACACATTTGAGTATTTAGGGCAGCGTTAGATAAAAATAAATTTTAACGGGTCAAGATAAAATATATTGAGGTCATAAAATTATAAAAATACATTTCTTGCAAAATTTGAGTGAAATTATAATTATCGTGTAGTATTTAAGAAAAACGTCGTAATTATATAAATATAACAATTTATATACAAAATAAATTGAAAACATCGGGTAAACCAATAATATAATTTTTATAATCTTAATATGAGTATAAAAATATATTAGGATTATTTTTGGAAGTGTCGGATCAAATGTTCAAAGTAAATGTTTACGCGATAGCGTTTATTTAATAGGAAAAATAAACGTTTAATGAATAAATGCAAATCCATGCATGAACCGATATGAAATGATGTTATCAATGTTATGTAGACTAAATCTAGTCTATATGAAATGTCCTTGATGATATGTTCATGAATTCGCAGCTAAACCATTAAGGTTACGCGAATTTGATACTCGTAAACGTAGTTTACGATAAATGATGAAATAGTGAAACTTTTAAAGTTTGTAAAATGACCTGAAATTACGAGTTGTCACATTCGCCCAATCAAAAAGGAATTCAATCCCTGAATTCAGTCCATATTAGGTTCTACGGTGTTATCGGTGAAAGGTGAGGATATTTGGGTCGCATCGGGTCGTCCAATGTTTTCTGAATCATATCGCGCCTTTCCAAGACGGGACTTTGAACATAATCTGTTGTCAACTTGAAATTCTAATGATTTGCGACTTATGGAAAATATTTCCAATATTTTGCGTCGTATATCGACATAGCTTATCTAGCTATATGTTGTTACTTGTAACTGATTTTTTATTTGTACGATTACTTTGTTGTATCATGAATGACTTATGGACTTGTGAGTTAAACTTTCCTGGTTTTGACCCGTGAATAAGTGATTGACACCTCGACCATAGAGTGCCTCAATTGGTGTAGTCAATATGTTCATGTAATAACTATTGTTGTAAAGCAACTTGTTCGATGAAGAATGATTTACCTAATCATTTCTAGAATATCACACATGCTTTGAGCATATCTTCAAATGTTTGAATTGTCCCCTCGCTCTAACCATTGAGCTGAGGATAATAGGTGGTACTTATGTCCTAATAGATTCTATGGAAAGATTGAAATGATTGCTAGGAATCTAAGGAAAATCGGCTTCCTTATATTATGTACAACTGAAATTGATACTACGTGTCTCGTGCCAAATTTCAAAATGTTAAATCTGTCGAAAAGGACCTTATAACAAGGAATAGATTATGGGTAACAGTTGTGATTCCTCGCGTTTCTAGTTCTAGCGAATGTCATTACTTGAGTCTTCCTTGCCTAAGGTGCTTTGTCTCCATGACTAAAATGTTTATTGTTTGATTATTGAAGTGTTTCCATGCTCTATGTTGTAAAGTCACAAAACCTTAAATGTTTAAGTGATGTGGTGTAGTGGTTGATTTTCAAGATTTCTTCCGATATTGAGTGCTTCTAAGATGTTTCATCACTTAGATTGTTATCATGCTAGCAAGAAAATATATATCAGCTCATACTATGTCGAAGAATGTTTGTTCTAATTTTACTTGTAGATGGGGAGTCATTGATTGTCCGATATGTTCAAACCTGTTGCATCTCTTGATATAGAAGTGAGGTTACTTGGAATTTCTAGGGAACACAATGCCTTAGGGGAAGTTTATATCGATAACCTAAATTTAACCAAATTTTCCTTTAAGGGAAACTCATTGTAGTGAAGTTCACATATTGTTGAAGCCATGTTTAATGGAATGTTCTGTAGTCTCAGCTAGAAGACTTGGTTGATCTCTATGGTGTTGCTTAGTGTGTATTCGCTTCGTACTAGATCTTATAACTCGGTCTTGCTAGTACTTTTGAAATGATATAATTTGGCTTCTAGTCCAAAATAGTGTTTCAGAATGTCTCGTGATGTCTTAAGATTTTTGTTAGGTTTTGAAAGATCTCGCTACCTACTACTAGTCCTTGTGGGGAAATCTAAAGTCCTTTCATTGTTTTCTTGTATCGAGGAATCCTCCTCACACATGGTATAGAAAGCCTGTCCTAAAAAGGTAACTCATCAAATACTAACTTATCGGTTGAGTGAGGGATGAATGGCGTGGGCTTCTATAGAGTGTTAACAAAAAGGAATGTTTATGAACAATTTATCTGATTACAAAGCTTTGCTTTTGAGTGAAGATTGTTTTAAGAAATTTGAAATGATGCTTGTTACTTTCATGACATAATTCTTCCTGAATTATACATAGGTGATCAGGCTATGTATAATCGAGGACAAATGATGTGATGCTTGGTTTTGTTGAAATGATATTATGTTCCTCCGAAGTTTTAGATGGTATTCAACGTTTTGTTTTGTAAGATAATTGCTCAATAATTTTTCGGAGTAACATGAAAATTGTTTTGCATGATGATATTAAATAATTGATAAAATGACTGAAAGCCAATTGATAGGGTGGTAACGAAACAACTTTGTTTTAAAACTTTATGAAACAATGTTTCTAAGATGGTGTAGAATAGCTTGAAATAAAATTTAAGTGAAATAATGTTATGAAGTAGTAGCAAAGTAACTTGAAATATAATTTGTCGAATGGTTTGTAGGATACACGGGGAAACCTCATAGAATGGTAATAGTCTCCTAATTGGTCAAGAATAAAGTTGGCCTAACCCCTAGTAAGATAGTGATGTATCATCGCGAAATGATTGAAAATTGGGCAATTGGAATAATGAATGAAATAAACAAAGGTTGTGATTATCGTGAAGATAATAAATGATAAAGATTACATAAGATTGAAAGGTACCTATTATCTATTCCTGTTGATGGTCAAATCGTGTTTCAAGTGTAGGAGTAGTAGGCGGTCTAGCAGCAATAGCCCTAGAAATCTCACAGTCCTCAAAACTATGAGATGGTGTAGTGTCTATAGTCTTAATGGTAGATGGTAGTGGTGTGTCAAATCATGCCCGCTTCCCAAGCGGCAAATCAAATGTATGACTAATAGGTCCACTAGGACTAAGCTTATAAGTCCTACCAAATGGTATGATCTGTCTCAACATAATGATAAAAATTGTCCTGATCCTACAGTGAATCAATAGTGATCGCGATGGTGTAGGTGCAACTTCGTCCTCCTAAAAGGGTTCAGTCTCATCATCTGATGTTATCGGTGTTGAGTCAACTGATGTTAAAATTGTGATAGGGAATGACAGGGCATTCTCCATGTCAAAGTGATGTGAGTATGATGGGATGGGTATTTGAAGGCATCTATGTGACAATCGATTTTGAAATGAAAGTAAATAACTCGTAAAATGTGCGTATGAAATCGCATGTATAGTGACTATGCACTTATGATGAAATAATGAGATGCTATGATAATGTAGTTATAGTCTAGGGTCAATGATGCAACCTAGTTCTCTATAACTGAAGCTCTGATACCAATCTGTCACACCCCCAAATTACCTGTTTTGCAGCGGAATGGAATTCCTAGGGGTTGACTGTCATAGCATCACAATCACAGTTATATTGAACGACCTAAAGTGTCGTTTGGAAAATACATCGCTTAATTTATTAAAAACATTCAGAGTTACAAAGATAGGTCCCAAATGAAAATCAACTTGTGCGGAAATAAATTTAGTACAAGTCAAATGATGTTTTTAAAGTGTATAAATCCCATGTGAGACGCGTCGTCATCGCGACTCTATGATATGTCCACATGCATGCCATGATGTGAATGCCTTAGTTACCTGAAAATACATTGCTAAAAGTGTCAACACAAAGGTTGAGTGAGTTCATAGAGTTTATGTATATGTATAATACGACTACCACAAGTATAAGTTTGTATGACAATGATGTCACAAAAATGATACAGTTGCTATAAGTCCATGACACCGAAACTAGACTGATCATGACGTTCGCCCCAACAGAGTGTTTGCCAAACAACTCAAATAATGATATTAAATGAAATGTATCCGTTTAACCGGTCCGAATCCACCAACCGGGATGGAGGAGTCACCCTCGATAGATCTATCCACTCACCCTCGCTTCTATGAAATTAACGGTTCATGTTATATACTGGGGACATTCAATTGGAATGAGGTAACTTAAGCAATGTAATGAATTTGATATACTTGGTATCGTAATAAAAATGATGTGCAATGTATTCTCCCCCGTAGGTTTGAAATAAAGTAAAACTTGAATAAATCGGGGCTATGAAAACTCACTTGATGAATTGATGCGATGACAAAAGTGTGTGCACCAAAATGTAGCGTGAATCTCAAAACTTGACCTATTATGAATGATATGATTCGCAATAGGTTATGATGTAATGTTATGCATGCAATTCGGATGATATCTATACCACTTATGAATTTTTGAAAATAATACTTTTCATCGAAAAATAATCTTTTAACGTCTTGACCATTCTTAAATTACTCCACATGTATTTACGTTGAAATGATATTCGACGATAATCATTTAGTGATTTATTAAGAAATTATAACTTTTCGTCGTAAAATAATGTTCTTGAAATTTTCATGAAAGTGACTAAACGGCCTTGAAAAGCTAGTCGTAAAATGGTGCACGTCGAGTGTTAGGAAACGAACTCAACGGTTTTGGGAAGCTTGTATCATTATCTCAAAGTTTTAGCATTTAAGTTTTCGTCATAGACGTCTCGATCACGGAGAAAAATGTAGGTGAAGTATGGTACTTGTACCCAAAATATTGTTTAAGGATGGTTTTCGGCAAAGTTTAAGTGACCGTATTTTATTCGTTACAACTCCGCTTAACAAATGGTTTGACATTTTGGAAAATATGCTTGGCGAACTTACTTTTACTAGAAGACATCATATTATAAAAAGTACTCCGTCATTGTTAAAAACGACCCTCAACATGGTCCCTCGTTGCCGTAGTATGTGTCTAATAGAAATATATTAGTTTTTCTTATATAATATAGTTACGGCAACTTGTTTAAAATGTGAATAACTTAGTCGTTATAAGTCCGTTTTCTACGTTCTTTATATCCACGGAATCGTGATAACATATACTAATATATTTTTGATAAGTCGACACATTTAACAATGCTTTAGACTCATTTTTGACTCGTAAAAAGTCGAGACAGCATGCTGAATTTTCTGAAACAATTAGTTTTCGTCGTCAAACTTGGAAAATTCATAACTTCTTCGTTATAGCTCCGTTTTAATCCGTTCAAGCGGCCACGTTTTCGTTTTAAAGTGTATTTTCCAAATATCTAGCCCAAAATATTTTGCTTACTGTCGAAAATTCCAGAATTTCAAAATATAGACAGACCCTAAATTAAACTTGTCGAAATGAGTTTTTATCGCGCAAAACCTATTCTAACCAATTCAAAAAAACTCCGAAGCTATTCAAATCCTACCATACACCTTCTTAGGGTGTCATGGGTTCCTAGACATCACCAAGAGTGATTTATAACAAGGAGTAATTATAGGATGACATAAATATATATAACTCTTAAAAACATGTAAAAGTGGTATAAACATCCATGAGACTTGCATGTTTTCTCAAATATGATGAAATGAATATAACAATGAATATGAAATATGATCATGAATATGGATGCTTACTAGTAAACTTGATGAGGTTATAAGAACAAAGGATTTTTCCTAATCACCCAAGGTTTTTATTGCACAACCTTAATCAAGAGTGATACTAGTGTGTAAAAATATTGTCTTGAAAATATTTTGGATGATCCTTCTTGGTCCCTTGGTGTGGCCGGTTACAAGAGGAAGAGAGGAAGAGAGGTTTATTTGGTTTTTACTTTGGATAATTATGAAGTGAATATGTTTGTGTTTAGGAATAGATAGTTGCAATTTACACATGACTCACCCCCTTGTGTCGACAAAGGGGTGTTAGTCACCACTTAAATACTCTTTTTTTAATTATGTTTAGGTATAATTAAATGTAAGTTAATTTAAGGCATGTGGTAACTTGTGTACACATTTGAGTATTTAGGGTAGCGTTAGATTAAAATAAATTTTAACGGGTCAAGATAAAATATATTGAGGTCATAAAAATTATAAAAATACATTTCTTGCAAAATTTGAGTGAAATTATAATTATCGTGTAGTATTTAAGAAAAACGTCGTAATTATATAAATATAACAATTTATATACAAAATAAATTGAAAACATCGGGTAAACCAATAATATAATTATTATAATCTTAATATGAGTATAAAAATATATTAGGATTATTTTTGGAAGTGTCGGATCAAATGTTCAAAATAAATGTTTACGCGATAGCGTTTATTTAATAGGAAAAATAAACGTTTAATGAATAAATGGAAATCCATGCATGAACCGATATGAAATGATGTTATCAATGTTATGTAGACTAAATCTAGTCTATATGAAATATCCTTGATGATATGTTCATGAATTCGCAGCTAAACCATTAAGGTTACGCGAATTTGATACTCGTAAACGTAGTTTACGATAAATGATGAAATAGTGAAACTTTTAATGTTTGTAAAAAGACCTGAAATTACGAGTTGTCACAGTTTGGGTGAGGGAGAGGCTCATTCAAAGAGTGTAGTCCATGCTCAATGAATGATGGTTTTGATGGCTTGCTAGAACTAGCCATGTTTGGTTTAGAACTAGATGATCCTTTTTCTAGTTCGAAGGGTTTGGTGTCTAATCCTTGCGGTTCTCTTAGCTTTTGTTGGATGGGTTTGATGAGGTGGGATTCTAGTGTCATTATCTCTAATGGGAGATGTTTCGGTGGATGAAATTTCATGGATCATTTGACCCATTCTTTTGGATGATCATATGTTTGAAGAGTTGTTGCTAGGAGCCTTAGTCATGGTGATGAAGATGCTAATGTGAGTTTCTAATTGCTGATTTTTGAAAGGTAATTGAGGATGATGCCATAAACCTAAGGTTGTTTGGTTTATAAAGGATAATTTGAATTTGGAAATTAAATTCTTGGCCACTTAGAAGACTAAGCATGCTCTTGAGATTTTAATCAGCTCTAGGAGGACAATTAATGTATGCTAAAAGTGGTTAGAGAACTAAAAGGTGACATAAATTTGAATATAGGAGCTGATTTATGCTTTCTGCATCTACGGATCCCGCGGATCCCTCTCAGAGGATCCGCCGGTTAAAGACCAGAGATCCGGCTATCGACAGGTTTAGGTGAAATCATTATGATTTTGTAAGGTTTATTATTAATGGATTTCAAGGTTTTGACTTAATTTTGAAGTCTTTAGCTGTTGGATATCTCAAATCCTCAACCATAACAAGTAATGGTGCTTAATGATGGTTTTGGCCAAGAAAATTTGACCTTGGGTAGTCTAACTATATGTTTGACAAGGATTCCATTTAATTAGATGTGGAGAAATGGTGATAACAAGTCCTAGAAGCCAGATGATGTCCTAAGAAGAATGTACTAAAATCTTTAAAAATAGAAAGAAATGAAAAACTAATTTTGGAGCCTAATTTTGAGTCAAAAATGATTGAGATCAATTTGCTAAAATTGAAGGATAGGCCAAACTAAGTGCTATCAAACGTGATAGATGTTGTGTGAGTGTTGGAGCGGAATTATGGTGAGTTTTGACTAGTTGATAAATCAAAGATATTTCGAAAAAATATTCTAGATAATCCATGGATGAGAGTGAGGTTTAAAACTATTTGAGAAAGACTTAGTTGGTTCTAGTATCTATTGTTTGACTTGTTTGAGGTGATCTAGTAGACTATTTTGATGTAGCCAAATCTGTATTGCATATCAGATACCACGGATCCCGCGGTTCCCTTATGGGAGGGATCCGGCTAGTTCAAAAGCTGGGATCCACCAACCACAAATCAGAGAGCTTTAAGGAAATGTGCAACTTTGCACTTTATAGTAAATGCTTTTCCTAGTTGTTTCTATGGGGACTAAATGCAATAACACAACTAATATAATGTATATCAAAGTAGGAAGAGCAAAAATTCCTAGAATGAGTGACGACGACCACTTAAGGGGTCGTAAAATCTCATTTTCCAAATACCTAAGTTAGGATTGTTTAGTGCCAAGATATGGCAATACCTACATACTACGAGCATAGTTTAAAGTGTTTACAAACCATTGTTTGAAATTGTTCATCATATACTAGAGTCCTAAGACCTTACCTTTCTTTTCCTCCTTCACTTCTTCACCCGTCCTCCACTCTTTATCAAACTATCTTCACTTCTTCTTCCTCAAGAAATTGGCGAAGCATTTGAAGATTCCCTTGGTTTGTTGCCATTCGGGTGATTCATTAGGGATGTTTGGCAATTGGTTAATGTAGTCCAAGGGGTCAAGATCGATATTTTCGAGTGGGTTGCTACTACTCCCTTCACCTTCTCCTTGCCTCTCCCTTTCGTCTGAGGAATCCGTGGGTGGGTGTGGCCTCTTGCCTTCCACCATAAACCTTGTTGTTCTACCCTCGGTTAATGGTACCATAACCTTATTGCAAAAGCTATGATCTAAGGATTGTGGGGAAGGGTTTAATGCAAAGATGAATTTGGCAAGACGGGTTAGAAGCATTGCATACGGAAGCACCATCTTGTCCATGCTTCTTACACTTGCCATTCTCTTAACCATGTAGTAGGCAATGTTGAAGCGAGTTTCGGTCACTAGACAATAGATCATGAAGCTTAGACATGCGTTGGGGTGATCCTTGTTTCCTACTAGACACACCACATTCTCTCTAATCACATCTTCCCATTTTCTATACAACGGGTACATCTCCGAGAGCTCCATTTGGAAAGGATCTCTATAGATCAGTAACCCTTGATGGGGATGCTCTTGGCAAAAACACGGTGTCTCTTACCGTGGTTGCTTCCGGGATTGTTGCGTGATAAATGTCGTGATGATCAACCATTGTGTGTAGTTGTCCCAAAGACCATTCATTGGAGTACATACAAATACCTTGATACGGAACCCCTATAATTCTTCCAAACTCTATAAGTGAAAGACTAAACTCTCGCTCATTGATGGTGAATTCAATTGAGATGGACCCATCATCATTTCTAATTATACCCATTGTCTTGTAGAATTCAAGCACAAAGACCGGGCAAATTTGCTCGTTTATATCCAAAAAACAATCAAACCTAATGGTTCCAAATACTTCCCTTATGTCGGTATTTGCAAGAAATGATGGTTCAACAACTCTACCTTCGTGAAAGAGTCTCCTTTCAAGCAACTTAAAGGCTTTCCTATCATCCCGACTTAATCCATCTTTCCTATGATATATGGGTATGTAGTGGGCGGTGTCTTGGTAATCTTGTTGCTTGTTGCTTGGCATGATTGTTCCTAAACAATACAACCACAATGTGGTGTTAATTGTGAATAGTAACCTAGAGGGTTTGATCACAATTTTGCTCAATTCATTTTAATTGAATTCAAGAAATGAGTTTAATTTGTATTAACAATGTTAATTCTTTTATTTGGGTTATCTTAGAAACCAATGTGGTAACAAATTATGACAAACCCATTTGAACCCAACCTCTAAAATGAAGAACTTGTAATCCTAGTAATCAAAGAATGAAATCAACAATGTAGTGAAGATTATACTTACACAAGTGATTGTTATGCTTGAGAGAGATGATCAAGTTGCTCTGTGGAACAGTAGTAAGGTTTTTGTTCGTGAGTCTTTAAGGGGAAAGTAGTTTGTGGAACATCCACAATGATCATTCTTTCATTTAAGCTCGTCTTCGCGGATCCCGCGGATCCCTCTCATTTGGGATCTA
This sequence comes from Chrysanthemum makinoi, assembly GCA_910596185.1. Lineage (NCBI taxonomy): Eukaryota > Viridiplantae > Streptophyta > Magnoliopsida > Asterales > Asteraceae > Chrysanthemum > Chrysanthemum makinoi. Next base: position 115,734,978 of record OU343220.1, on the reverse strand, counting down.
GCTAGTGTAAGTCCAGGGATCCGGCATAACAGCAAAAATCAGCTCAAGCATTCCTTGATACCTTTGGTTTGGAAGTTCTAAAGTGCCTAGAGTTTTGATGTTTTAGGTTCTAAAACTTGTGGTTGATGTTTTGACGATGTTAAGCTAATCTTATTTGACGTAGTTTCCTTTTAAAGAATTGGTCATAATTCTTTGGGAATTATTTTTCAAATATTATAATAAAATCCCATTTTATTATAATGTAAGAAGTTTCACATAGATTTTTATTGACGTAGATGGAGTGTCAATAAATCCTTTTGTGAATAATGATAAAGGTAAGTAATTAAAGATCATACCTTTGCCAAATATTCTTTTTAAGAAAAGAAGTATTTAGAAGTTTTGTGATCTTCTTGGAATCTCTAGATTAATGTTGTAAGAATACTAAACATTCTTTTTGTGAAAGGAAATATTTAGATAAATTCTTTATGATCTTCTTGGTAACTCCAAATCCAAGTATGGATAATGCTTAAGAAAAAAAATGTTAGAGCATTCTATCATTGCCAACAATAAACAATATGATGATTTTTAAAATATGACAAAAATAATCCTTCTTTGTAGTTTTCAAACATACATGGATCATATCAAGTTTTTAAAGTACAACATACTCTAAGAAACTTTGTAACGAAGCTCTGATACCAATTGTGGAAAACTAGAAGGGGGGGTTGAATAGTTTTACCAATTTAAAATTTCCTTTTAAATATTTAGATCGACTTATGTCAATCTATTTGGTTGTTTATGTTGGACGTTGATAGATAGATATATAAACGTATAATGAAAGATAAAGAGTAAGAAGCACATCACCACGACACAAGTTATTTATAGTGGTTCGGCTACAAGGACACCTTCCTTGCCCTACTCCACTCCCCGAGTTACCTACTCGAGAGTTCGTAAGCACTACACCAACTCCTTATGGCGGAGAAGCCTTCACAACGCCGCTTAACCTTTTTCTGGTACAAAGCTAAATACCGAGTTCCTTCACACCAAGGCGAACCACACCTAACACAACGTCGCCTACCCTTTATACGGTGCTAGGCTAACCACCGAGTTCTTTCACACCAAGGAGAACTAATCCTATCACAACGTCGCCTACCCTTTATTAGGTACTAGGCTAAGCACCTAGTTCCATTACTATGGAGGAACTACTACCCTTCACAACACAACACCTAATATCAAGGAGATCAACTCCTTGTTACATCATCATCAAGGATATCACCATCCTTGGAAATAAATAAATACTTATATGTATAACGATGCACCTCATCGATTATACGACCTAGGCATTCTTTCCAAATGCGACTTGATTTGATTCTTCGGCATCCTTCACTAATTCCTTTGACACAACGCTTGGCACCCTTCACTAATGCCTTCGTCTTGACACCTTTAGCAATTTTCACTAATGATTTGACACGGATGATGAGCATCTTTCACTAATGCTTTCATCTTGACACTTTCGGCATTCCTCACTAATGCCTTCAACCCAATATCTATGGAGAAAGGAAGAACTATCAACAAGAGAACCTTAGTTGTCTTGATGATGACGAAGCATGGCAACTCATGGACTTGAGTTTGCTCGTCTTCAAGAAGTGGTGATCTTGCCTTTAAGAGGAACCTAGAAGATCACACAAAAACAAAAGACAAACTACATAGATCACTTAGATATGAGGTTAGAGGGTTAGAATACTTGGGGAAGTATGTGTGTAAAGTGATGAGTAGAAAGGAAGAAATGGCTCTCTATTTATAGAGAAAATTCTCTACTGTTCCCCGGATCCCACGGATCCCTTCCACTTGGGATCCGGCTAGCACAAAGCTAGGGATCCGTGGAACGCTCCTCTTTGCCCATGGGGTAATTTTGGTTATGGGTCATGAGTCATGGGTTATGGGTTGATGCATGGTTTTCTTTCTAGATACAATGAACTTGGTTAAGTGGTATATATAAAACCATGGGTTATGGGTCAATACCATTTGCTAGTTTCTACCCATTTAGTATATACTTGTTTTTTACCCATTTAGTATATACTTGTTTTTACCCATTTTAGTATACTTAGTTTAAGTATATGCTAACCCATTATGTAAACACTAGTTGTTTGTAGATATGTATCTAAATCATAAAATCACTTATACTTGTTTTAGTGTTTTATGTGAAAACGTATGTGTGTTAGGAAACTATTGACTCAAACTATTTGCGTATTCTTTTTGTTTCATTAAAATGATTTTACGTTTGTTATCGACAAAACATTAGAAGATCATAAAATATAAATAAACATTTTTATCGGCTTATTTGTATTAACAACCTGTGAATGTATGGGCCTTAGGATTGACCCTTAGAGCTTAGGCTTTGACTTGTGTGGATTTGGGTAGACTTTAGGTTTCATTTCCATCATTTCCTTTCATGTTTTCTTCCTGTTTTCTGACCCTTGCTAATCTTTTTGATAATCGTTCAGATGGTGGCTACGCGTAGAAATGGTGAACTTAATGGGGATGGTACCCCTAACTTCGAGGCTATAATAGCCAATGCTTTGGCTAATGGTCTTCCAAATATTTCTGCTGAGTTGATGGCCTCTATCATCGAAAACATCAGGAATGGTGCTAGTTCTTCAGGTGGTGATGGTGGTGGTGCTCCACCTACTGCTATTCATGTTTGGATTGAGAGGTTCGCCAAACTCAAGCCGATTTCCTTCCGATTTGCTACCGCTTCTACGGATGCAGAAGATTGGATTACTCATATGGAGAAGTTGTTCAATGTCTTAGGTAGAGCTGATGAATTTAAGGCTCGGTTAGCTACGTTTAAGTTGGAAGGGGATGCGCTGATTTGGTGGAAAGCGTACCTTCTGGCTAATAAGGAAAACTTTTTTGACACTTGCTCATGAAACACTTTCCGTGAGATCTTCTACAAGCAGTATTTTCCCGACTATGAGAAGCAGAGGTATGAGCGTGATTATGGGGCTATTTATCAGTTTGACCGGGAATCGTCAAATGAGTACATGCAGCGTTTTCTTAGATTGGCTAGTTTTGTTGGGGCTGTTGCGGGTGATGCTCGGAGGCAGGCTAGACACTTTGAGTGGGGTTTGAAGAAGTGGGTCTTGGATTGGCTCATTAACAATGATTATGAGGATGTGGCATAGGTGGCGGATGCAGCCTGCAACATTGAGTTACTTCATTCTGATTGGGGTTCAAATAAGAGAGGCAGGGATGGTGACCGGGTTAACTTCAGGGGTCGCCAGCACCAGGTTTATGAGCATAAGGGTCGCCGGGACCAAAGTGTTGAACAGAGGGGTCGTCAGAACCAGGGTCAGGAGTATTGTGGTTTTTCAGGACCGGGGATATGATTCGAGGCGTTAGGAGACTCGGGGTCAGGATCAGATGGTGATTGGTAGGACTGGAAATGATCGTCACGGTCATGGTAACAATAATCAGCGCCATTTTAGAGATCAGTCGACTAGGGGTTCGTAGCAGGATCGTGCTGCAGGTTCTTTAGCTCATAGGAGGCCTATTGAGACTTTACCTCCTCCTTTACTTTGTACTACTTGTGGAAAGCCCCACCCGGGTGTTTATCGTAAAGCCACTGGAGGATGTTTCACTTGTGGGTCCACTTCTCACAAGGTGAAGGATTGTCCTCAAGGGAGGCATGTTGCAACAGGGAACACGGATAGGCCAGCTCCTACTATGGGTCATGTTTATGCGACTACTCGTGACCAGGCGGTGAACTCTTCAGGTACCATTACCGGCATTCTTTAGTTTGGCGATCGTACTGTTTTTTTATTTGATACTGGTGCCACACATTCTATGATATCTAATGCATTTTCCAAGAAACTTAATATGACCCCAACTCCATTAACAAATCGTTTATCCATTTCCACCCCAATGAAAAACCAAGTAATTATTAATCATGAATATGTGAACTGTCCTTTACGTTTTGATGACGGCATTCGTTCCGCGAATTTACTCCCTTTGGATATGATTGACTTTGATGTGATTCTTGGTATGGACTGGTTGGCTTCGCATAGAGCTACCATTAATTGTCATGCCTGAAATGTGATCTTTGGCGATATTCATCATCCTGATTTTGTTTACCATGGTTCTCAACCTCTTAAATCTGCTAAGGTTATCTCGGTTATGAAAGCTCGAACTTTGATTTCTCATGGTTGCCAAGGCTTCCTAGAATCCATTAAAGATACTTCTTTGGAAGTTCCAAGTATTGAAAGTCTTTCCATTGTTCGAATTCTCTGATGTGTTTCTCGATGAACTTTCAAGTATTCCTCCGGCTAGGGAAGTTGAATTTGGCGTCGAATTGATTCTTGGTGCCGAACCTATTTCTAAAGCTCCATACCGTATGACACCCATTGAATTGAAGGAGTTGAAGGAGCATTTACAGGAATTTCTAGAGAATGGTTTCATTCGACCCAGCGTTTCTCCTTGGGGTGCACCTGTGCTATTCGTTAAGAAGAAAGATGGGAGTAGGTGTTTGTCTATTGATTATCGCGAGCTCAACCAAATCACTATCCGTAATTGTTACCCTCTTCCGCGTATCGACGATCTGTTTGACCAGTTTCAGGGAGCCAAATTCTTTTCTAAGATTGATTTGAGATCCGGTTATCATCAATTGCATGTGAAGGAGCAAGATGTTCCTAAGACCGCGTTTAGTACTCGTTATGGTAATTACAAATTTCTTGTTATGCCTTTTGGTTTGACTAATGCTCCAGCTGTTTTCATGGACCTTATGAATCGGGTGTTTCACGAGTACCTCGACAAGTTTGTGATTGTCTTCATCGTTTATTCTAAGAGTGAAGAAGAGCACGAGCAACACCTTCGTATCATTTTTGGAGACTCTTCGGCAGCAGAAGTTGTATTCCAAGTTTTCTAAGTGTAAATTTTGGTTGAACCAAGTTGCCTTCCTTGGTCATGTTGTGTCCGCTGATGGTATCACCATGTAATCATCTAAGGTTGAGGCTATCACCAAGTTTCCGAGACCCACTACTGTAACGGAGGTTAGGAGTTTCCTAGGTCTTGCTGGCTACTATCGACGGTTTGTTGAAGGTTTCTCTCAGTTGGCATTACCCATGACGCAACTCAAGAGGAAAGGTGAAAAGTTTGTTTGGATGGAGGAGCCTGAGAAAAGATTTGAGGAGTTGAAGCAAAGGTTGGTATCGGCGCCTATTTTGACTCTCCCATCTTGTTCGGGAGGCTTTTAGATTTATAGCGACGCATCAAAGAAAGGTTTGGGTTGTGTTTTGATGCAGCATGGTAAGGTGATTGCTTATGCTTTGAGGAAATTAAAGTCGTATGAGGAGAATTATCCTACGCATGATCTAGAGTTAGCAGCGGTTTTTTTTGCCTTAAAGATTTGGAGGCATTATTTGTATGGCGAATCGTGTGACATATTTACCGACTACAAAATTTTAAAGTATATCTTTACTCAGAAGGAGCTTAATATTAGACAAAGAAGGTGGTTGGAACTCCTTAAGGATTATGACACGAACATCCAATATCATTCGAGAAAGGCGAATGTGGTTGTTGATGCGCTTAGCCAGAAGTCGGGAATGATTGCTAGTTTGGAGATTGAGCCCAAGGTTCTGCATGGTTTAGAGCTCTTAGACTTGGAGTTTTGTATTCGCGGTTATGACAGCTATTGGGCTAGTATGAAGGTAGAGTTCAACCTTATACTACAGATTAACGAAGCTCAGAAGGATGATGGTGAGCTTTGGTCTGTAGTTCAGAATATTGAAGAAGGTAAGCAGACGGAGTTTAGCGTCGACGATTTTAGCATGGTATGGTATGAGGGTCGGATTTGTCTTCCAAATGACCCAGCTTTGCATTAAGCTATTTTGTGTGAGGCTCACAGATCTCCTTTCACTATCCATCCTGGTTATACCATGATGTACAGGGATCTTAAGCAGCATTTTTGGTGGAATGGTATGAAGCAAGATGTGGCTTCTTTTGTCGCCAAGTGTATGACCTACTAACAAGTTAAGATTGAGCACCAGAGGGCAAGTGGTTTCTTTGCAGCCGTTAGATATTCCTACCTGGAAGTGGGAAGAGATCTTCATAGATTTTGTAACGGGGTTACCTTCTACTCGAAAAAGACATGATGCGATCTGGGTGGTTGTTGATCGACTAACCAAATCTGCTCATTTCTTACCTATCCGCTAGGACTTCCGTATTGCTAGGTTGGCGGAGATTTTTCAGCAAGAGATTGTTAGAATTCATGGTACTCCGACCGCTATTGTTTCAGACAGAGTTCCGCGGTTTACATCTCGTGTTTGGAAGAGTCTACAGAAAGCTTGGGTTACGCGTCTCAAGTTTAGTACCGCCTTTCACCCACAAAAAGATGGTCAGACGGAGAGGACCATTCAGACTTTAGAGGACATGTTGAGGGCATGTGCATTGGAGTTGACTAGAAACAGGGATGAGTATCTGTGCTTGGTGGAGTTTGTCTACAACAATACTTGGCATACTAGCATCAAGGCAGCACCGTATGAGCTGTTGTATGGGAGAAAATGTAGGGCACCTGTTTGTTGGGATGAAGTGGGTGAACGTTTGATTGAGGGTCCGGAAATCATTGAGATTACTAATGAAAAAGTGGTGATTGCTAAGGAAAGGTTAAATGAGGCTCGTTCTCGACAAAAGAGTTATGCTGATAAGCATAGGCGTGACTTAGAATTTCCTGTTGGTGATCGTGTATTTCTGAAAGTTTCGCCATTTCGTGGAGTGAAGCGTTTTGCGATCAAGGGCATGCTCAGTCCTCGATTTATTGGATCTTTCGAGATTCTGGACCGCGTTGGGGAGGTTTCTTATCGTTTAGCTCTACCTCCTCAGTTAGCTCATGTTCATGATGTCTTCCATGTATCTCTTATGCGGGGATACAATTATCATCAATTGCATGTGGTATCCTATCATTTAGATCAGATTTAGCCGGGTATGTCTTTGTCTAAGGAACCCGAAGCTATCTTAGATCGACGAGATAGAGTCATGAGAAACAAGGTCATTCCGTTCGTGAAAATTCTTTGGAAGAATGACCCAGAATGTGAAGCTACCTCGGAGACCGAGAAATCGACTCAAGCAAGTTATCCTCATTTCTTTTCGTAGTCTGGTATGTCTCCATTGTTTTCTTTTGTTTTCAATTCAATTTTCGAGGACGAAAATTTTCTTTTAGAAGGAAAGAGTAGTAACCGAAAATCTAAAACGTGTAAAAAGACTATTTTGCCCCTCTAATTTAAAACTTATAAAGTACGTAAAATTTGTGATGCTCACTAAATGCAATTCTAATCTAACTTATAAATGATTGACACACCTAATGTACGAGATCATTAAAAATACTTACGCTTACGTCTAAAATATAAACCACGCACTACTAATATGTATGAACCGAAAATCTACTAAGACTCAAAATACATTATAACTAATTAAGGCCCAACTAGACTTGGGCTTGGCCCCTTTGTTGTCCCCTTGGAACCGGCATAACCAAACATCACATATATCCCTCCCATTCTCTTTTATTTTACCTACGCTTCACAATTGCTTACAAACCTAAACCCTAAGTCTAAAAAGTGATGGCAAGCTGTTGGTGCCTTCTTCTCCATTCGATCTCAAAATCAAGGCAAGAAGGAAAAGAGTATTTTGAAGGCTGTTTGGTCGTGGTTTAGTAACTGTTGTCGTGGCTTGATTCTTCTTGGTTCTTTGTTTTCTTTCACTCGACATCAAGGGGTTTGTAACATCTAACTTGTTTCAATAATTCCTCCTTTTCTTTCTTGTTTCTGTCGTGAGTATACGCATAAGAATGCATGCATATGTCCAATAAAACTATCACCTAAAATAGTGAACTGGTTGCATCAATCATAACTAGAAACTATGTAAAGTTCAACCTATACATGTCCCCATCTTTTGAATCTGTTTCGACCCCCTTTCATGCATGTCATATTCACGTTATTTGTGTTCGTATCGAGTTAAACTGGTCACGTAATATCATGAGTGGGATCACATAAAATCATGTAGTGAATCACGTAAATATCAAAGGAAATATCATGTTAATTGACCCATGTAAATTCTGTTTTGAACATAAGTAGCGACACTTATAAAATATGTTGTGAAACCATCTTGACATGCATGTACACGATAACATAGATGTTTGGCTACTGTTTCTTTAATTTCTGTCGTGGGTACCAAGTTGCATGCATGTAATATATATGAGTTATTATCATCACCTAGAATAAATGAATAATACATGAAATCTATTTTGAACCCATGTTATTTCGAGCCATGAATAAACCTTTTTGTGAACATGTTTAAACCCTTGTCGACCACTTGCATGTTAAGTGAATTTGTTTTGGCCTCACTTTGTGCACCCACATGTAATCTAATTTAGACCTCCTTCAAATGCATGTACACGTTAAAGCATCACATGAATTTATAAATGTCGTCACATAGAATATCAAGTAATAGGACCCTATAATTCGACCCATATGAAACTATATGAATCTGTTTAAGTTTGTTCGACCTTCACATGCACGACCATGACCATGTTTTATTTAATTATATCGAGTTAAATGATATATATATATTGATAACTATTTCAAAAGAGTCTCGTGTTGCCTTGTTTGTGTCGTATGGATTTTAAAGGGGTCAACTTGGTTTAGAGTGTAAAAGGGTTTTGGAATTAATAAAGGTTAAAGGTTGGATTGTAATTAATGAAAGATGTAGGGTTGGGCTTGTAAATAATGAAACTAGATGGTTGGCTCGTTAATACAGTAAATGCATGGACTAAACTTATAAAAAGAGTAAACTTGTGACATTTACACTTTAGACCCTAAACTATTGCAACTTGTCATAATAAAACCCTAAACTATAATAATGATCATTTTCATCACTTTAACCTAATTTGATATTAATTGCATCATAAATGACTAAACTTACTAAATCGGGAAACTTACTAAAATAGAAAGTTACCTAAAATGAAAAGTTACTTAAAAACCCTAAAAGACTTAATCGAAATAAAACACATTAACTACATCTAATAAATGTATGTCCTTTTACTTCTGTAGATCCCTCGAGAAAGGAGTGATCTTTCGTATCTTTTGATTTTCATTTTCTTTTGTTTTCTTGCTGCATAATAAGGTACAAATATTCTGACCTTACCTCTTAAGGTTTCTCATGATTCGTACACATCCTTTGATATTAGATTTGATTATAATGCCTTTGCTCTGAGCCTTCTTATTAGGGCTTCCTTATGACTTTGCTATGTACCCTTTAGATTGGTGAACTTTGATATTGAGCCTTTGTTATGAACCTTTATGTTATGACTTTGCTTTTGACCTTTCAGTTTGATACCCGAGCCAATATTTTTCCTAGCCATGAAGGTAACATGGCCATGTCATTGATGCACCAATGGCATGACTCTAGTGTGGTCGAGTGATGTTCCACACCGTCCCTTTTATGTGATATTATGCGCTCTTTATGATATGATTATGACCACTATGATTTGTACAGGGGCGTATGGATGCATCCTAGATATGTTATGATATGCTATGATATGATTTATATGGTGACTGATGTTGTGTGCAATGCACGTCTTTCACATTCTGGGAGCTGACCACTCCATGGTTACTATGATATGTTATGATATCTTATGGACTCGTGGTAGATGACTGACTTCTTTTTTTCCTTCGTTATCCTTTTGATTATGCCTTATGATTTTCCCAATGCACCATACGTTATGTTATCTTCGTTCCTTACCTTTCGATTATTCGTTGTGTTATATATTTGTTCACTGGCTTTTTAAGCTCAGCCGCATTTTCTTATCCTGCGGCAGGTATCTAAGCTTGGCGATGGGGATTGCTTTGGGATGAGTGATGAGCTTATGTGGAGGCCTTGACCCTAGTCATATTAGATTTCATATATTATGCTATCACATTTATATAGACTTGGATTATCGTTATTTATTTCTTTGGAGTATTTCCTTTCACTGAATTTATTTATTGTTAAGTAGTGTTGACTTGATTTCCTTTGATTATTTATGTTTAAGACTTCCACTATTGCTTTATGTTCATTATGTATGCTTTGATATGACACCATGACTATGATACTTCTACCCTTGCCGGGTTGGGGTGTTACAGTTGACATAAAGAACATAATTCCCAAAAGAGCTTTAACTTGTCTATTTGAAAAAGCAACTGTTGATGAATCAAAGCTTTGGCATAGGAGACTTGGTCACATAAATTTCAAAACAATGAATAAATTGGAAAAAAGTAATCTTGTTAGCTAGTTACATTGAAAAGTTTTTGAAAATCCTGAAACCTGTGTTGCATGTCAGATGGGGAAACAACATAGAGCTTCTTGTAACACCAAAGTTGTAAATACTACTTTTGAGTCCCTTTATATGTTGCATATGGATCTATTTGGGCCAATCTGTGTGAGAAGTTTGAATAAGAAGTTGTATTGCTTAGTTGTCGCTGATGATTACACTAGATTCACTTGGGTTTTCTTCCTAGGAACTAAGGATGAAACATCATAAATCCTTAAGGCTTTTATTGTTAGGATAGAAAACTTAATAAATCTGAAGGTAAAGGTAATCAGATGTGACAATGGAATTGAATTTAAGAATAGTGTGATGAATCAGTTCTGTGTGGGAAAAGGTATTGTAAGACAGTTTAGTGTGGCTAGAACTCCTCAACAAAATGGAGTGGCTGAGAGGAGGAATAGGACATTAATTGAGGCTGCTAGGACTATGTTGTCCGAATCTAAATTACCTACTACTTTTTGTTCTGAAGCAGTTAGTACTGCTTGCTTTGTGCAAAATAAGAGTAAAGTATTTAAGCCTTATAACAAGACCCCTTATGAACTTTTACATGGTAGGAAGCCCATGATAGACTTCTTAAAACCATTTGGGTGTTTGTTACTATCTTAAATACCATAGACCACCTACGAAAATTTGATGAAAAGGCAGACAAAGGGTTCTTTGTTGGGTACTCTACAAATAGCAAGGGCTTTAGGGTGTTCAACAGTAGAACTAGGCATGCCGAAAAAAACTTGCATGTTAGGTTTAGTAAGAGTTCACCTAATGTTGCAGGAAGTGGGCCAAAAGATTGATGGATCTCAGTGGGGTTGGTTGCTACGAACCAGTTCTTTACAGATTTGATCTTTGCGGGATCCACGTGAATACCTTTACTGTCGATCGCGTGACCAAAAAATTGGACTGTCTCGATCCAAAATTCGCATTTGGAAAACTTAGCGTACAGTTCTTCATCCTTGAATAACTTCAGGATAGTTCTCAGATGTTCCGCATGTTCTTCTTTATCACGAGAGTAGATAAGAATATCGTCAATGAACACAATCATGAATTTGTCTAGGTATGGCTTACAGACTCTATTCATGAGGTCCATAAATACACCGGGTGTATTGGTTAAATCGAACGGCATTACTTGGAATTCATAATGACCGTATCGAGTTCGAAATGCGGTCTTGGGAATGTCTTCCTCTTTTACTCTTAACTGATGGTATCCAGATCTTAAATCAATCTTCAAGTATACACTCGAGCCTCGTAACTGATCAAATAGATCATCTATTATTGGTAAGGGATAGCGGTTCTTGATTGTGAGCTTGTTCAATTCTCTATAATCGATACACATCCGAAATTATCCATCCTTCTTCTTGACGAATAAAACTAGTGCTCCCCAGGGTGAGGAACTCGGTCTAATGAATCCTTTGTCAGATAGCTCTTCTAGATGTTTAGACAGCTCTTTCATTTCAGAGGGTGCTAAACGGTATGGTTCTCGTGCTACGGGAGTAGCTCCAGGAATAAGATTGATTTGAAATTCGACTTGTCGAGCAGGTGGGAGTCCAGGAAAATCTTCTGGAAACACTTCAGAGAATTCTCTAACTACAGGTACATCCTCCAGTCGTTTCTCTTCCGAACTCTTTTTCGTTACCTGAGCTAAGAAGGCATAACATCCTTTCTCCATGTACTTTATGGACTTCGCACAGTATATGATATTCAAGTACTTTCTACTTTGGTCTCCATGGATAACTAAGGTTTACCGTCGATTGGGATATGAACTGTTTTCTCGTCGGAAACAATCCTAGCATGGTGTTTATACAACCAATCCATGCCAATTACGACATCAAAACTACCAAGTTTGATTGGCAAAAGATCTATAAAGAATGAGTGGTCTTGTAAAAGAATAGGGCAATTACAGATTACCGTGTTGGTTCCTATTATCTTTCCATCGCGTAGTTCTATCTCATAAGTTGTATCTAAGGCAATTGCGGAAATTTCAAGTAATGGTGCAAAGGTAGTAGGTACAAAACTCTTATCAGCTCCAGGGTCAAACAAGACTTTTGCAGAATGATTGTTCAGAGAATACGCACCCGTCACAACATCAGGGTTCAACGGCACGTCTCCATCTCCTAGTACATACGCCCTTACACGCGCATTGTTGGATTGAGCGGCATTCCTCTTCGGGCATTGACTCATGAAAAGACCCTTCTCCCCACATCCATAACAACTTATGTTTTCCAAAGGCATGTTGTTTCCACCTCCAGGGTTTCGGCAATGCTTACCCTGATGACCTACCTTGTTGCACTTGTCACACTTCACAGTGTAGGGTCCAGAATGGTGCAACAAACATCTATTGCAGTGAGGATGTGGTCCGACATATCCTTTTCCAGTAGTTGGTACAGCATAAGCCCTTGCGGCTTCTTGTATTCAGTTTTGCTGATTGTGATGCTGGTTTCTGTTTTGGTGGTACTGGTTATTGTTGTTGTTGTTGGATTGGTGATGGTTAGAATTTGAGCTTTTTTGGTCATCAAGCGTCCTTTTGTTATCACTTGAGCCTTGAGCATTTTCAAGCTTTAGTATTGGTTCCAAAAGGTGATGGGATACAGTGACAACTTCCTCAACAATATTTGGGTTAGAAGCGATGACATCTCCTTCAACGCTCCGAGGTAAACCTCCGATCAAAGCTTCCAAAAGCTTTTCATTGGTAGGGAACAGATGAGCACATAGAGCTCTCAGCTTATGGAATCTCTTGAAGTATGCCTTGAGGTCATTACCTTTAGCAGCCAAATGGTAAAACTCATCCTCTAGCTTCTTTATCTCAGTTCTAGGCAGTATAGTTTCATCAACAATTGTTTCAGATCAGACCATGAAATCCTACAAGCTTCTTCCATTCTGATTGATTAGGCATAAGCTTTCCACCAAGATAACGCATCTTCTAGAAAAGTTCCAGTTGCAAACTTGACCATGCAATCATCTGTGCAGTCACTTAGTAGAAACACAGTCTCGGTTTCTCAAACCAATGAAGTAGACCAATAGCACCTTCTGTGCCTTTGAAGAATGTTGGCTTGCAGTTCATGAATTCCTTGAAGCTACACTTACGAGCTACGAAAGACTCACTTTGATTGGTTGGAGTGTTGGTTTCATTTAAGTTTGCCAGTTCAATAACACGTGCTGCTGCTGCGACACGTGTTGCTTCTGCGACACGTGTTGCTTCAGCAAGACGAGCAGTCTTGGCTTCACATGCTGCTTGGGCAACACGCTCAGCTTCAGCTTCTTGAGCAATCTCCGTTGGTCGGGCAATCTGAGCTTCTCTCGCAATCTCAGCTTCTCTTGCGGCAGTTTCAGCTTCACGTGCCTCTTGGGCAATTCGTTCAGCTGCAGCTCTAGCAACGTCAGCAGCATACTTAGTGATGGCAGCGCTAACATTGTCAGCAACCATCTTTCGGACAGCAGTTGGAGTGATGGTGGATGAGGTAGCTTTCTTCTTGACCATTCTTCTAAAATTACCAAGAAATAAACACCAAGATTAAGAATCATCGACGATAATAAATGTGATTACATATTATAAATATCATAATAGTCAAGATCATCACTTTATATCATTGAAATGATATCGTTATAAACAGGAATACGTGAATCAAGATGTATCTTAACAAAATCACAACATATATAAGGACATAATGGGCGGTTCGGCATATACGACTGATAACATCAAATAGTCATGAGTATTAAGTGTTAATTTCTTGCGATAATGCTTGTTATTTATATCACTTATATGGATTTACGCTTGTTTCCCATTGTTTTACACTTTCAGGTAAATTACGAGCATTGGAGCTAAAGAGACGCGGAATTGGAGAATTATCAAATATTTATCATAGTATGCTCACTTTGAAGAAGTTACGGCGTAACTCATCTCTTTCATTATGTCGTAACTAAAGCGTGACTCAGAAAACCAACTCATCAGAAGGTTACGGCGTAACTCTCCCCAAAGACTACGACGTAACTATATTAGGTCAAATGAGGTTTCGCGCCGCTGATAACTACGCCGTAACTATTTCATCAACTACGGCGTAACCAAGTAATATTGAAGATACGGCATAACCACTCATAAAGTTACGCCGTAACCAGTAGATCTAGTGCAAAATATGAAGGAATTGAAGATTACGGCGTAACTCTTATATTAGTTACGCCGTAACCCAGATCTGGCCTATAAATACCCTACGATTTCCAGCATTTCAAAGCATCCCACTCCACACACCACAACCAAAGAACGTGGGAAGAAGCCAAAGGCAGGTCTAGAGGAGCATACGGAGCAATCTCCAAGGGAGAAATCACTCCCCTACGATAAGCATTAGAATTTTATCTTTTCTTTACTTTCGATTCATGTATTTCGCAACTTTGAATATTGAATTGATTTGTATGGTTAATATGAGCGGCTAAGCACCTCTTGGTGCTGGCCTAATTATGATTCCGTAATTGTTTTGTTTGTGTTTACATTACTTATTGGTAGCTACCCTTGTTTCGGTAGTTTTGAATTGCGGTAGAGGCTAGTTGATTAGGAGATATGACCAACTGACCCTAAGTGAGTAGACTGAGACGGGAGGGGTAAGATATGACCAACTGACGACCCTTTCTACTTGTGCTATTTGACCAACTGATCACCAACCATTTGGATGAACTTAAGAATTAGGGGGTGAGTGTTTAGTTGCTAACGCCCGGGCACTCACTGTTATAAATCTAGCATGTAGCGGTACTTAATGACTTGGCTTAGGGGACCAGGAACAACTGGACTTATGAAGGGACACCTAAATTCTCCTATGGTGGCAGCTTTGCTGATAGGTTAAGGCGAATTGACCAAATGCTGTCCTCTTGAATTTTACCCCACCTGAAGTAATTGGAAGTAAGTAGACGTAGACATTACTAGCTAGGAAGAATAACTAGGTCAGCACCACTCTCCTCTATTGATTAATCCTTTGCCTTTTATCTGCTTTTATCTGCTTTAGTAGTATATTAATTAACTCCCTATCAAAATCATTATTTAAATCTGTGACACCTAGACTTAGTAATAGTCCAACACACATAGCTCTTGGGACGACCTCAGTTTTACCGAATACTACACTACACATGACCGGGTACACTGCCTGTTAGTGCATTAGGGTAGACCATAGGTATAACGATACTATATAAATATTAAAACCTGGTCAGTAAAACCTGCATCAACGACCGATGAATAATAATATCACAACACAAGAACTTAGAAATACAACCATAGATATCATAACATACATCGATACATAGGAATTGTTCACAACCATAGGTTACAACATCAATATTCTTGTTCCATAGTTACAAACCAAAATTATACAAGCCTTAATGCCTCACATGGCGGCTTTATGATACAAACTACAATAAAGATGACTAGGACCTATGCATTGTCCGATGCGTTCTCATGACGCCGGCGAATCTCCTCAACCATAGTTGTCACTCGAATCTCCTGCTCACATACTTGATATATCGCCTCGAGATCATCAATCCTCTGCTCTAGTATGGTGGTGTGAGCATGAGCGGATGAAAGCTCGTGGTGTAAGGCTCTCTATCGGCCTAAATCAGTGTCTCTCAAAGTACTGGCATCTTGAATGGTTATCTCAAGCCTCTAGGTCAATCTGGTCACGGCATCTCTCGCCTCTAACATCTAAGCGCTCATCATGTCAAACACTATCTCAATGGAATAATGACCAATCATGAGGTTTTTAACCTCTTCCTCCAAGCTCTCTATCCTGACTAACGAAATCTCATCATCATGTACTAGGAGCTCATTCAGCTAGTCCTCGTGTTTGACAAGTCTAGCTGCTAAGAGAGGAATAGTATGGTGTACAGGCTCTCTGGTGACTGGCAGAACTAGAGTTGGTGCAGTTGTTGAGCTCTCCCCAAGCTCGAAGGTACTCGGTGCTCCCTCCTCGTCTCTCCAACAACGAATTAGAGGTAACAAGAATGACCATCGTCTAGCACCGGCCCTCTTCCTAGGTCCAGGCTGGACGTCCACGCGAGTAGTCATGTAAGGATCAGTTGCTGACGGAGAATAACATCTAACACTAAGTATCCAATGGTGGTGATGCTAAAAGAGGTGATGAAGCAGGAACAATAGTGGTCTGGTGGTAGAATACAGTAGGTGGTGGTGGTGGTGAAGTAGTAGTAGGTGAAGTAGTGGGTGAAACTGGTGATGACTGAGCAGATGGTGACTGAGCTGATGGTGTCACACGGGTCATGGTAATGGATCGCACACGCTTCCTAGTCATATGCATGATGATAGAACTCTTAGGATCCAATCCGTAAGGCACTTCGAATGGCTCGGGCTCATATGGCTTCAAGACTCGAACTCTACATCGGCGACGACAGATCAGTAAGGAAGATGATACAGAAGTGTCCGATGAAGCAGAAGCAGTGCTCCTGGATGACTTGGATGATCCATCATCCACTGCGACATCTGAAGCAGGTAGCCATTGCTGCGACTCATAATAATGATCCAGTTTCATGGAAGCAAAAGCAGTACGCTCTTAGGAGCGAGCAGTCATAGCTGGAATGGTAGGAGTTCGGGCAACCTCGCCTTCCTCAAAAGGTTCAGTCTTGTCCGAAGCAGTGGCTGGTATGGCTGGACTGGGATGAACTGGCATATTGACAGTCGTAGAGGACATATTATCTTCCATCTCAGTGTCTGAGGACAGAACAACCGGGTGGGAAGCAAACATGGTACTATAACAACCCATAAAATAGTAATGTAAGTAAAATGCCAAATAATATGATTAACAAGATTTTAGTTAGCTGTTCACATCTGCCAAGCAAATCTCCATGCCTAACTAAAATGAATGCAATTTACTTATGATCTAGTGATGCATTAATCCTAATGCATAGAGCAGTCATGGAAGGGCATAGGGCAGTGGTGTAAAATAGTCCCGTTTTAAAAGTACGGTTATAGTCCAAATGTTTTTGAAAAACTCTTTGGTTCTCTATAACCTTGGGTCTGATGCCAATCTGTAACACCACTCGAGATCATAATGACAGCAGAAGGCTAATCGGTGTGTTACTCGAATGGAGATCATAGTCAAAAATCATAGAAAATGACTCGAAAGAGACGTTTTAATAAAAATAGTTATCATTCCTCGAAAACTCATAGTTGTTACAAAACATTCCAAATTGATCAAGTGTTTTCCCAAAATATAGAGCATGAGTTTGAAAGAAATGACAACTTTATGTTTACACCACAAGAAAGGTCATGGTATGCCCCACTCCGTGCCTCAGACATAATATTCACTGATTACCTGAGATAACATGCTAAAAAGGTCAACAATAATGTTGAGTGAAATTCATAGGTCTAAATAATAGTTGAACACAAGAATATGAGCATGATAATTGTAAACTAACAATATCATAAAGAAAATCACAGATTATTATGCACTAAGCTCATGCAACCAAGACTCAATAGAATACATCGAATTACCAGTGTACGTAAGTTTTGCCCCAAAGGAGGTAATAGCCAATTACCTAATGCAATTCAAATATGGTGCGCCCTGGTTATTTCCTATAACTAAGACGGGGTCGTTACTCCCTATAGTACAATTCACGATATCTGTGTTCACTCGCGATGACTAATGGTTCATGATACAGGCGACTTATGGCTAAATACTTAGGCAATTCCAACAATCAAGAAGCAAACATTTACGAAAAACCTTGTGTTCTAGTTTAGAGCATGTATCTCCCTCGTGGGGTTTGCAAATAAAGTGAAAGCAAGGCTATGAACTCACCTTGATGATAATGACATGGCGAGTCTCAGAATATGATAAACATTTTGGTTCGCGACCAAAATAATAGAATATTGAATATTCTTATTTAATAGATCATTGAATTGTCCAATTCAATAGGGTATGTGCGTGCTTAACGTTTAAAATTAATTTATGTGTTACATTGTCTTAGGTTGATAATTATCCTGATCCTCACTTATGCATAAGTGAAATGTTCCCATGTTGTGATCGTTTGAAAATGATGATGTTATTAAGTATGTTAGTTCGTTTAGTTCCCACATGCGTTTTATCGGATTGTAGTTATATAATTATAGTCTTATATATATATATATTTATATATATATATATATATATATATATATATATATATATATATATACATACTAGAGGTCGAAACCCGCCCATTGGGCTGAGAGGCAAGAAGATTCGTGACATATTGTCTAAATCTCTTAGACCGTTTTTGACATGGATATAATTTGTCATCAAAGTCAAGATTGGTGATTGAGGCCCGAAAAGGCTTCAATCTATACCTCTATATATAGGCCAGTGAGAATTACCTTGTGGCACCACTTAGACCAAGAGGAACCATGTAGATGGTTGAGTATGGAATTTACATGTAAACCATTTTCTTATCTTATGAATGATCAAACTGAAATTGAAGTACGCCTGATTGGATATTAGTAGCAACTACAACATGTCTACATGCATTGGTATTATCGACCGATGGAAACGACATTCATGGGGCTTAGATCAACAATTAGTTGTTACAAACCACATGTAACTTTCCTTCATTAATATTTGATACATGTATTGGTATCAAGTTAAGTCAACCACAACGGGAAACTGAAATTTAGATAAACACGACTCACTTCAATTGCAATATACACAGATTTCTTGACATAAATAACATTACCTTCCCTGTCAAGATCTCAAACTCGAGCAATTCCTCAACAGTCTTTTCAAGAAAACTACCGTTACTCTATAGAATCGGCTTTTATTTTTCATAATTTAAATCATATATCTAGGAAAAAAAGCATATCCCATCAAATTCAATGGTATTACAATTCATAGTATACTCTTATCAAAATAATAATTTTTTTGTTTATATTTAACTCTATCCCATATATTTATTTGATACTGGAACAAAATTTGTGCAACAAGTAGCTTACCTTTAGCTGCCATCTCATACTCATGATTGTCCCCCATGCTTAAAACAGTTAGCTTGACATGTTAACACAAGCATGAAATATCTATCACATAAGTTGCGTTTGGATCTGTGTTTTGGAACTATTGTGACCTGGTGTAGAAGAAACTAAATATTACCGCAATCCAGCTAGGAGACTCTATCTTTATTACTGATTTGGGTTATATTGGTTAGTTAAAATTACAACAATAGTACTTGATATAAACTATACAAAATGAAATAAAATTAAAAAAATATGAAAAAAGTGCGTTCCAGATCTCTTTTTGAGAATCAACTTGACCAAAACACCAGGCTAAATGAACCATTTGAGTTTTTAGAATACCTACATTTTTAGAATGTGCATCACTTCCTTCACTGGAATCTTCACTTCAACTCTCACCATTGCAACTACAACATCAGTTAAACCCATGAATTATATTTGAAGTTGGAAGTTACATCAAGAATTTAAAATGGTCATTTCTCACTTTTTCCTTGCGACTGTCAATCTGAGTGTGTGAAGCAATGAAAACAACATTCCTGTGTAGGTTCTCGAGCTTAGGAAGGTTGCACTTATTATTATTCACCTGTCAATTGTAAAAAAAGAATAGCATTAGTGCATGGGCAATTATCGATCGGGTGTGGAAGAAATGAAGATTGCCCAAGTTGTAGCATCGAAATAATAATAAGCAAAACTTGAGTCAATGCTTTATTAACTTCACTTGATGGCTGAGCGTCTGCCAAACGCAACACAAGTTTTGTCAAAGTGCAAGCTACGAATGCCCCAAGGAAGAAATCACCAGTTAAAATAAGAGATCTCAAGTTTCCGAAAGTCAAAGTTGTGTTGACCACAGTAGGAGGTGCGAAAACGTTTTCTGAAGCTGCAGAAGATGTTGATCTGGTCAAACCACAACAATAAAAGAGGAGGAAGAGGATACAACACAAGTTGTATTGGAAGCAGAAGCGAAAGCAAAACTTCAAGCTTCACAATGAGTATCCAGCCTCTTTCTTCATGGTATGCTTTTTTATACATTAAAATTCAATCTATATTTATTATATGTTTGATTCCTCTTTTACTCTATCTGTTCAGGACGTCAGGTGTTAGGGTTGTTTTTTGCGAGTTTTATGCTGTTTCATGCTATCGATTATGCGGGGGGGTTTTTTAGTAAAAAGTGTCATGGTATCAGTAACAAATGACCATACACATAGAGGTTCAAGCGACCACGACTATGTCGTAAGTTTTGGACAGTATGTCTATCAAAATGTCTCGACAAACCAATCAGTTTATAGCAAGTACGTCAACCGTAGAAGTATTTTTATATCAATCATGACATGTGTAAGGTAAATATTCATAAAGTTCATTAAAAAATACAAACATCTTTATCATACAACCTAGAAAAACTTGACATCTAAGCAAAACGAAAGTAACAAAACACATATAGTTCGAAGTTTAAACATCACATTTCTTAAACCAAGGTTATCAATTTACAATTTCTTCGTACCAGTGTATAATCTTGAAGAACCAATGTATAATCTTGTAGAAACATGAAACATTAATCTGTCAATATCTAATGCAAACAAAATATTAACTCGTCTAAGCAGATGGGCTTTCAAGTATAGTAGCTCTAAACATAATACATTTTTTAGAATTGTCAAACAATATTATAAAAAAATTGTTTCTTTGCTTTTTAGTTGTTGGTTTTTTTTTTTTTTTTTGTTAAGAATTATAAATAATTGTATGGTTTGCGTGGATGGTTAATAACACAATATATATAATTTTTACAACATTAGGAAATTTAAATTCGTGCATATATGTTTTGGGAGTTGTTATCTATCCTTCCACTAATCCAAAATTACTTTCCTTCTTGACTTCCTAATTATACAAAAACTTCTTAACCTACGTTTCTTAAAATGCATTATCCAATCGTCACCTAATAGACACATGCGGAGTTTTTCAAGAGAAGTATCACCTAGAATTCAATATAGAAAAATCTTGTGCATAACGTTCACCGTTTGTTCTATTTGTTACACTTACTGGAACAGATAAGTAACAACTATTTACAGAGGGGCGGTTTGTAGCAGTGTTCAATTACTTGATACCTAATTGTGTAACATATTGGATTTCACAAACACATCATAACATATAAATTAGGGGCGTATGGTTTGAAGGTTTAGAGAGAGAAAGTAGAAGATGGGAGCCTTTCTAGAGAGAGAAAGTAAACAAAACAGAAAAGGTTAGATTAGAATGAAAGGTCCAACCCTCTACCTTGGGAGGTATAGGGTATTTATAGTTACATACTACACGTCCTCCTTCGGACTGTGGATCAGGCATACAGTTGGTAAAGACCCGTCCGTCCTCCATGGTGTTGCTCTAAACTAAATAACTAATAAATAACGTAATGTCTACGAGCTAACATATGCTAGACTAGAGTTGGGGTGACCGACTCTTCACTATGGATTTTCCAATTCCTAAAAATCTCCCCCTAAGGGTGGTCACCCCATGATTTACATTTTGAATCCTAGCATTCTATCTTTGACTTTATGCTCGAGCTCGTAGACTTCAATTCTTCAAATTCCGCAATCTTTGTGCTTTAGTAGCGATTCTTCAAAGTCCGATTACTTTGTACTTTAAGTGGAGGCCTTTAACTGATCCACATCTTTGATGATCTTCGAGCTTTCATTGAGATCCTCAGCCACAGCAAATCTCTCTGGATCATCCATAGTTGTGTTGCCTTCATGTGATGTTGTGACTTTTGGACCGACATGCTCACACTTTCAGGATCATGACATCTTTCCATCAGAGTAGCGGAAGCTTTACTGGTTCATGATATTTGACCAGGTTATGTAGATATGCACCAGTCATGATTTCTTCAATTAAGTGTGGATGTTGTGAGCATGCGGCTTTGGATTGACTCCTCAATTCTGATCAGCTGCAAACGACGGGGTGTACCTGCATACAACAGTTAGCAATAAAGCGCACGAAAGTGTCTTTGATCACTTTCATTGAATTGAGGTACACGGCCCACGGTTCCCGTTGATCGGTACAAGTACGCCTGTGATCGGTAGGATTCCTAAGAATCTCCTTGACAGGGTTTCGCGGTGTTCTAGCCTTTCTCAAACCGAACGTCTCAAAGAAGACAACACGAGTGAGTGAATCGGTAATTGAGATTCACTGACTGATGAAAAATTGATTTGAAAACAATCGCGTATTGCTTGAAGAAAGAGTTTTGCAATACGACGAAGATTTTATGAGAAAGATCAATTTTCAATAAAAATACCTTTTGTATTAGAAAAATGAGTACACATTCGATGTGCTAGAGAAAAGAAGAGACTTACACATCGAACGGTTTTTCCAAAAGTATTCGTCAATTCCATTCCTGGACCAAGGTTGATTCAAGAATGAATCGCCCCATTGTTTCTATCCAGTTGTCACAAGTTTGATCTTTTGCAAGATCTCACATGTCACCCACCAAGAGCTTGGTTGATGTTGACTCTAGAAGGATTTCCATCTTCATCGTGAATATTTTCATATCACTCGGATGTTCTGGCAATACCACAAGGATAATGCGTAGGACTCTTAATATATTCTTACTTTTCACATTGTGTGAAACAGCAAGTCTTCATTAACTTTGTGTCCTAATGAGATATTGTGGATGATCTCTTTGCTCTAGACTCAATTGTGCACATTGGTTTCTTATGCCGGAGACTAGGGAGAGGGTCTCCTTCTTCAATATCAACAATCTCTAAGAGAAAGTCGATAGATTATGTAGGTTCCCCATGAGAATTAAACAAGTCCTTTTAAGAGGAACTTGAGTAGTTTGGGAAGTTAAGTGCAGTGCGTCACTGGGTCCATGACGTCTTGTCTTCAATGTCAGTGTTACCTTAGTAACCACCATTAGCATATGTATTGAACCCGGTTACTGCCCTAAGGTTGAATTATTGGAGGGCTATTTCTTTTCACCCTTTTTCACATTCATTTCTTTTTCATTCTTCAACCCCTTCAGTGCTTACCGAGACTTCATTACTAGAACCTTGTTGGGCTTATTCCAGTTCTAGCTCTATCTCAGTCCGCACTCTTCCCATATCTCACTTTTCTCCTTTTTTCATCATACCTAAGGACTCTACACTATCTAGTGGATTGTCCCTGGGTAGATCCATCCGGCACTGGCGGGATCGTGGGAACGAATACCTAACCTAACCATCCTTATATCACCATGCATAAAGTAAATTGGTCGGTCTTTTGGTATTGTTCATTCTTCCATGAAACCAATTGAAAAATCATTTGGAAAATCAATCAAGGTACTTGTGATACGAAATCAAAGCATTTTGTACCTTAATAGTTTTGATCATTTTGAAATGCTCCCCCTCATCATGTGCATATGATCTTGAAATTGTTTAGCACATGGAGGCAAGAGTTCTTTGAAATAATTTCTTGATCACAATTTCCGTAGAAAAAGTCATTTGAATTTCTTTTGGTAAATTCTCCCCCTCAATGTGTGCATAGGATTTTTGAAATCATTTTATCACATAGAGGAAAGAGTTCTTTTGAAGCACATCCACGAACACAAAATCCATTAAAAAACCATTTGTTCCCCTTCAATATGTGCTTCGAGATTCGAAAGCGTTTAGCACATATGAGAGAGCAGTATGCACACTTGAATCAAAACGATCACCTTTTCTCAAATTTCATTATTAAATCACAAATTCTCCCCCAATCAAAAATATCAAACCCTTTGAGATTTTGGATCCCAAGTGATTTAATATGGTTTAGTTAACATGGGAGAAAATGTGCCTGATTAAAAAACTCATCTAGTTTTTGGATAAATGCTCCCCATCAACATGTGCATTATGTATATTGAAATCCTTTGGCTCATGGAGGCAGGAGTGCCTTTGAAGGACTAAAATCAATTCCATTAAAACAGATTTGAGATTTAAATTACGATCTCTCCCCCGATCAAAAATTTCAAACCAATTGAGATTTGTGATCCCAATTGATTTAGATCATTTAGAAAATTTTGGGGAAAGACGTGGCAAGATTTGATTTTGAAAAATGACAGATAAGGACCATTTTAAGACATTAAAGATTGTTAGTGTCAGGTATGATGGTTTTTAAGAGATCCTTAAGTAAAATAAAACAATTTTTCACAATCAAACAAGAACAGAAAAAATTTCATTTCGAAAGATCTTTGAGTATTAAAGAAAATCATACCATGACATAACATTAAATCTTTAGATCACCACTTTGTTTTTGTACAAGACGGACTTTTTGATGAAATATCGTTTGAAAATATTTTATTTGAAATCACTCTCCCCTCAATCAATGACCGTAGTCGTTGATTGGGTTACTTATGTTTTGATAAAATGAAGTCCGGTGATTTTCAAAATTTAGTCTAATTTATTTTTCAAAACAATATTTTCCATTTTCAAAACAATATTATTTAAAAATTGTTTAAAAAATGGTATCATCACAATGATCCTGCACAAAGATACATTAGGTGGTTGTGCTGCTTTTGTTGCATTTTCTTCAAAACCATCTGTTGAAGCAGTGAGACTTCTTACGTTGCATTTTTTTCATGCCAACTGAGGTCAAATTAAGCTCCGTTTCTTCATTTGCTGATGAAGAAAACCATCTGCTGATACAGTGAGACCTCTTACGTTGCCTTTTTCCATGCCAACTCTCCATAGAAGTCCAATTAAGCTCCGTTTCTTCATTTGTCAACCCAAGATATTGTTACCCTTTCCTTTCGGCATCCAATCATCATACATTGTGGGATCTGGATCGGGAAGATTCTTTTATACCATGATATCTGCATACGTTAGTGAACATATATACAGATATATGGTGGTCGACATCACCCAAACAGCAATCGACTAATTAAAGTCAATCCAACATATCAATCAGATCATGTAAAGCATGGGAATAATGTGTTTATCAAACTCTAATCATCTAATCCTAACAATCTTATCCTAGGCACCTAGTCCTTCAACATAGGTTAACATCATTTTTAATTAAGCATATTAGGATGATTAGATAAGTCCGATAGATGATATAAATTTGAAAACATTCTCTCCCTCAATCAATGACTCATTTTTTTTAGATTCTAAAAGCGCTGAAGTCATTGATTGAGTTTTCAATTTTTATTCTAAAACTCTGAATCTGATTGTTTTTAAAGCAACTCATTTTCCACCAATTTTAGAATACAACAAATATTTTTCTGACATACTTTCCTCATTTTGATTTAGGATAAGTGCACGATATTTTGAAAATTTGTTTAGCGCAGCACTTTCCTTCCTTGAAGAATGGGTTGCTATCAGAAATAATAGCAAGCCATTGTTTAAGCGCGGGTTACAGTCTGAAATAACTGTAAGCCATCATTTTTGAAGCGCGGGTTAAAGTCTGAAATAACTGTAAGCCATATTTTGAGACATGTTTTGGAAAAAGAATATTTACACCTCCTGCTCGAACTTCATCTATGGTCCCGTGCCATTATTGAATGACATTTCTAACACCGCAGATGTTATCGATACCAGAAGACATGTCTTGGAAAACATATTTTTGGTATTTTTCAAATTTTCTGGTTTTTATGGGTTTTTGTTGTTTTCTATTTTTATATTTTCTTTTTGTTGGTTTTATATTTTTGTATTTGGTTTTTCTGAAAAGTATATACAAAGATAGAGTAGATGATATAGTTTAAGAAAGATGATGATACGAGTACTGAGATAAGGATATCGAGCAGCACGTCGTAGAAGATAGAATTCGTCATCTCTTAAACTTCCACCACCAAAGCTTCCGAGGCTCCAGAATAGAAGATAGAACATGAGCCTTTGAGAAAGAGACTTTGGCAGCTTCCCCCCAAACCGAAAATCCATTAGATGAGCAAATTTGAAGCTCTATTACAAGCTTTCCTTAGCCAGGTGCACAGATAAGCACATGATTATCAAAAATCCCGCTGCTCCTTTAAAGAATGATAATCAAGATTCTTTGTTCGGGGTTATATCATCAATAAGAACAGCAACGTATCATCCCACTCTATAAATTTCTTCTGATATTTCATTACCACTGAATTCTGAAGCAATGCATCCCCAACGAGTTGTCAAGAGACCACTTCCCCCAAGTAGATGAATTGATGCAGTCAGTCTCTTAGACTAGAGCTCACGAACCCGAATACACATACCTGAAGACAAAGAAACTTATACCATCTAAGTAGCAGATTAAGTCCAATAGCCAAAGAATAACCCCGATGTATACTTTTCTCTCCCCCTGAAGAAAGTGTATGAAGCTCAAGAACCCAAAGTAGCCGAATGCCCAAAGAGAGAATAACCGATAACATTGAAGTAGCAAGCCGAATCACTGATTATCTCTACGGATGACAATCTCTGCGGATGTCAACTCTGGAATAAGTGATTATATCTCTGAATCACTGATTAAGCCCTCAAGTAAAACAGCTGAGCAACCCCAATGTACACAATCTCTCTCCGTTGATGATTGCGATAACATCGAAATCATCACACACTTGTGTACCTCTTTTATCTTCAGAAACTTTCTCTAACATCACTTCCACCACGTAGTTGGAATGATAACACTGAACGCCTTGATGAGTAAAACCTTGAGTTTCTCCGCGGTCATGACATTTGTCTTCCCGGGATATCTTCAATCACTTAGAAGAATTAAGTTCATCAAGTTTACTCGCCATGAGTCAAACCTTGAGTTTCTCTGCGGTAATAACATTTGTCTTCCCGGGATATCTTCAATTAATTAGAAGTATTAAGTTCATCAAGTTTACTCGCGTTTAGATACGTGTCTCCTTCCCCCTTGCTGGTTTTGATACTTCAGAATCAACAACTCTTTGTAAGCCCGTATACATGAAATCTTTTGAGAAGAACACTTGTAATCTTGTGGGAATCAACTCGCTGAAGAAAGAATGTGAGCAAGTCTAATTGGGGATTCAATCTGACATATCACTCTCCCCCAATTAGTGCTCTCCCCTAAACTGACAATCTTTATGATGAATGCTTGAATTAAGAAGAAGTCTTTAGATCGTTAAATGCAACTCGTCTTTAGTCTTCTAACATGCAGAAAGTGTAGAACAGACAGTAGACTCGACCTTCTTCAAGATTGTCCAGTTGGGGAATAGATAATTAACATCTCCATCTCACCAAGAAAGCATCCCAATTAACTTACATCTTGCAATTCCCCATAACTAAAATCCCTCCCAATCAAACAAGAACAGAAAGATGTTCATCAAGGAAATTAGCAATCAGCCCGCATCGAACACACGAAATGGTAACACCAACAAACAATCACATCAAACAAGAACAGAAGGTTGTTCAGAATCATCATGTTGATTTGCACGTGAAGCATTAACCGGAAGCACTTGTCGTTAAACTCATCAGTCCGTGAGAGGATGTTAACCAACGGCTCTTAGAAGAAAACTCCATGTAAAGATAACCCGATAAGAAGAAGCTCAGTTCTTACACGAGTTTAGAGCCGTTTGACCATTTATTCTCATATAATAATCAACCATGCAGTAATTTCACACTTCTTCTCCCCCTCAAGAATTGCATACGGAGTTGCCATTCTTGATTAAATAAGTGAAAATCATCCGAATGTTCTATTCACACTTCTCTCCCACAAAATAAGCACATGATGTCGCCATATTCATTATAATCGAGCAAGTGGAATGAGAAAACAATCAATGGTAGCCCGGTTCACTTGATGACTGAAGCGCATGGAAAAAGTATGAAGCATGTTGATAAGAATGGTCATAATAAGAAGATTTCTCTTCTTCAAAAGATAAAGCGCACTGAAGCGTACACTTTTCTTTTCTTTGGAGTACGAGGCTTGAACTGATGTGTTCAAACGTCATAATGTTGAAGTACGAGGCCTGAACTGATGTGAACAGACGTCATAGCCGAATGAATATCAAGATTGAGTTACTTGAACCCGTGAGTTATGATATATCAATCCATTTGTAATCCATACTTTAAGCCAGTCCATGTAGTTAAGGATCGAAGTATCTGCAACTGAGTAAGGGCTACCTGCACTAATATTACAAACTTGATTGCATATATTTTGGTTAGTGTCATTAGTATCCAAACCTTTTCGGTTTCACAGTCAACCTTGATTTTGGCATCGGTAAACTGCTTTCCGGTAGGAATCCACTTAAGTCCAGCATCCTTAAACATTCTACCAGACGGTATCCACTTATGGCAAGGTCTAGGATTGTTAGGCTTCTTATGCATAGTGGAAAACATATCCTTATTCCTAGTTTCCAGATATTTAGCAGTTGGTATCCATCTAGGCGAAGTTTTTGGTTTGTTTTGCTTCATATACACAGTAGAAGACTTAGTGAAAATCCTAGACTTAACAGGTTGAACCTTTGTATGAGCATTTACTTTCTTTTGGGGTTTCGAAAAGCAATTATCATGATTTGCCTTAAAGATGCATTTCAGGCAATTTGAGCAAACAGCTTGTTTGGATTCAGAAATAGATCTAGATATCTTATAGTGATCTGCTATAGGACTAGCTTTAATGGAAACGCAACTACTCTTAGATGTAAGCCAATCCCTAGTCTTTAGATTAGTGTTCCTAGGTAATGGTTTAGAACTACTAGCAGCGCCTTGGAATCTCGAAGAATTCATCACCCTAGGTCTTGCACCTAAAATTCCGTCTTTGCGATTCTGTGCCTTCTTTGTAGCCATTTATAGATAAGAGTTCTTATACAAATCATTCATATCAATTTTCCTAGGAAAGTGAGGTGAAGTGACTGGTTTTGTCAAAACTTGTTTCGCCTCAACTTGGGAGGCAAACCGCGTTTTTGAAAATTTTGGTCGTTCAGATCTAAACGCATTTGGTTGTCTAATAACTGGTTTCCCCAAGATTGATGGTTTTGAAAACTTAGTGTTCACACAATTCCCTGTTGTTTTTTTTAGCTCATTTTTTAAAGCAACAATAGCGAAACTCTTTTCCTGAAGTTGAGCTTTGAGATCATCAATTTTTGCTATCAAAGAATTTGTTTGTTCTATTGACTTAGTTTTAGCTTCTTTGACAGAGTCACTTAGTTCTATGTGATGCTTTCTCAAAGACTCATATTCCTTTAGTAATTTGGCCACACAAACTTCTAATTCATCATTTCTCATTTGAATATCATCAATAGTATTAACATCAGAATTACTTGTAACCAAATTACTTTTCACATGCATATTAGAATTATGTTTCTTCAAATTGTTGATAGTTGACTCTTTGTCTTGAAGCTGAGCTTTCAAAGTGTTAATTTCAAAAACTTCACGGAATTCAGGAAGTTCCGGATGTTTACATGGTTTGTTAAGTTGAAAACTTTCTTCTTTACTCTGTATTGCAATTTCAAGTGAAATGCAATGTTTTTCAAGTTTTGAGAATTTGTATGAAAGTTCATCAAAAGCCTTTTTATCAACCATATCATTTGTTTTGAAATTTTTAGACTCAGCCTCAACCAAGGAATATTTATCAGAATCATGTTCAACATTAAGATCAGTATGTTTAGGTACATTAGCAGATGCACTATGTTGAACAGTTAAGGGTACCTCATCACATGACACCTGTTCATTTATCGGTCAAATATATGCATCCACATCGTGTGTAATAAGAGTCACTGGACCGCTGGCTATGTCAAGCTTATCTATCTCTAAGCCTCTGTATTCAGTGTCAACTGATCCATCATCTGATGCTTTACCCGACTCATCATTATTTGTTGTCTCTGACATTCTGCATTCAACAACACCCGATTCTTCAACAGATACATTACCCAACTTATCACAACTATCTCTCAACTGTACCAGACACTCATCCACTTTTTAATATGTCTGAGTAACTTCCTCAATATACTTCTCCACATTATCCATGAGATGGATAAGTGTCTCTATGAACACGCTAATTTCCATTCCAGTGTGTCTCTTGAAAGATATTTCATTCATGTCTTGATCATAGTCTGATGTGAATTCCCTTCTAATGAATGACTGAAAATGTTTGTAGATCACTTGAAGTGCAGCACTGGAACTATTCTTTTGAACCTTCTCTTTGTCAAGTTGTAGCTCCAATTGCTCGAGGTTTAACAGCAAAGTTCCTGTTAATGTGGATAAGTCCTGACGGAAGAGGGCAATACATGTTCGTTCCTTTGTTATGTGTAGAAGTAACATGAGGTGATAGTGAAGTTGTTGAAAAGGTTCAATGCTGCTTTCATTTTCCATGGCATTCTGTAGCCTGAACAGGTGCAAATCTTTCTCAATGGACTTAGAGCATGAAGAACTCAAATCATCATTTATTGATTCCATCATCTGTAACCGTTCAGTATAGCTAATATTCTCATGGTTGTCTACAACATCATACAGTTTGAGTACTTCTGAAATCACTTAATCAAGAGTGTAAGACATGATGTTGATGTATACACGGGATTTTACAAGTCTATGATTTAAACCGAGAAATAGATTCTTTCGCGGGATTTTACAAAATCAAGAAGAAACCGTGATATAATGATCAATAGAATGTGTTAGGATAACTGATGGACCCACACAATGATAGAGGGTTATATGTTAGGAGCGATGATTGTTTGAGGGATTAGCTGAAGTGTTATTTGGTTGTGAATTGGTTTTGTTAATGCACGTTTTTACGGTGAAATTTAGGTCTAAAAACATATAAGCTTCAATAACTTCAGTTCGGAGCGGATTTAGGCCTTGAAGGTTGACTTGTATTCGACGTGCCATTCTCCTCGTTCTCACGGTCTGTTTGATTGGTAGAATGATTCGTTGAGGTTTAGGGGTGTGTGTGTATGGATAAAACCACAATATCGATATCAAAAATAACCTCAAGGAATGATTTAAAATCCCTTTAGGAAAAAGGATAATGAATCAAAACCCGTGAGTGATAGTGATACGGATTAGGAAATCCGAGTCGTTTCCCAACGAGGTGTGAATGGGCAACGTCGTTATCGGTTCATTATTAAAATGCTCGATGTTTTGGATTTTTGATTTTATTAAAACTACGGGGAATGGGAAAGAATAAGGGAAATTACACTACGGGGAATCCTAAATACGCGAATATAAACTAAAACGTATTAAATGAAACGTAAATAAAATGCAACTACGTCTAATCTAAGTCCTAAAAATGATCTAAAATTATTTTTAAACTAAAAATGATATTTGAAAATTAACTGAGATTTAAAACTAATTTTTATGATTTTTCTGGAATTTATTTGAATTAAAAACTAATTAAAAACTAATTTAAATGCTAAAAATTACAAATTAAACTAGGAAAAATCTGGAAAAATTATTTTTTTGCTTTTTATAATTTTCTTAATCTAGGAAAATTGAAAAATTATTTTTTGGAACCTTTTCTGATTTAATTGTATTAAATGCTATTTAAAAAAATCTTAAAAACTAATTTAAAATAAGAAAAATGGTGAACAGTGGTGAAAAAATTATGAAAAATTCAGGAAAATTCTAAAATATTATTCTAAATCTATGAAAAATAAGAGAAATGATGCAGGTGCACAAGAAAATGAAGCTGTAGTGTAACTGCTTATGAATAAGCACTTCTAATTAAGCTAAAAGCTTCTACAGGGCACCAAATGATAAAAGCTACTAGATAATGCTAAATCTACTTAATACTGACCTATTTCAATAGGACTAAACCTCTAGAGTGCAAGCTAAACTGAAATGACTTGATTGACTATTTAAAATGAAAACAGATTTCCTAATAACTATAAGCTAAAACCACAGCTTATTTAGTGAAACAAACTGAAAACCAAAAGTTGAGAAATCAAGATCACCAGCTAAGCAATAACTAGTCCAAGTTTCAGGCCCTAGTGATAAAAAACAAGACCTGCACAAGGTCTGGAAGTTGCCTGGTTCACACTCAGTATTAGCTGAGTGTGAACAGGGCAAATGAGGCTTATTGATCTGCTTATTTAGTGCTTATAATGATTCCCAAAAATTCCACAAAATTCAGAATTCAACAATAGACCAATTAAACTTACTTATCCCAAATTTGCAAATATTTTGAACCAGAATTGAGTGTGTGAAAAATCTACAAAGTTTGGTAAAAACCAGATTTGCTGTTTTGACTTTTAGACACAGATTTGGATATTTGACTAAAATGAGATTTGAATCCAAATGATGAACTGATATTGATGTAGTAAGCTATAATAAAGCTAAATTAAGCTACTCATATGAATTCTAAACACAATTCAAGCTTATGATCTCTAAAAATCCTAACAGATAAGAACCTAGGACAGATTCAAGGTGATTTTGACTATTTGAGTTCTAGAGTGTAAATTAATGACAGAATTGACTCTAATATACTTAAGAGAAACTGAATCAAATTAGCTTATCCCAAAAACTAACCTCAAATTCAGATTAGAGAGCAAATCCAAACACTACTTAATGAGTCTAATATGCAATAAACTCTACTAATTGTTTACTAGCCTATACTAACAATTAAACTGCAACAATATAATCTAATAACAGCTAAGTAAACAGATCTAGACTATCAAATACCACAGATTCAAACTCCAACAGATTATGCAAACTAATTCAGTTATTGAAATAGAAAAGATACAATACTCACAAGTAGTCCAGCTTTTTAGCAGCTTATACCAGAACCAAATACTACTATCCTACTTAATTCAAACCCCAATCCAGCTCTGCATCAACCCAAATCCAACTCCATAGCTGCTTAACCCAATTTCTCCACAGTTTGACTTTGTTTGACTAATTTATGAATCAGTTTTAGAAATCAAATATAAAGTCACAATAAGCTATAATATGCTTATATGAGCTCAATGAAACAGTAGCACAATTTTAAAATGAGCTTAGAAGAGCTTTAGATATATATATATATTTTTTTTCCAATATTTTTTTGATTTTTTTGTATTTTTGATAAGTGATATTAACAAGCTGAAAAGAGCTTTGAAATAAACTGAGATGATTCAAACAACAATAATAAGCTAAAATTTAGAACATCAAGCACTTAAACAAGAATTAATAAGAAAAACTGAATTTTATTAAAACTTTTAAAATGAAATTACAAGAGGTAATACAAAGCTGGAAATTACTTAAAACATAAAAAATGAATGGAAAATACAATTAATCTACTGAAATAAGAGGTGTATACAACAATGAGTGAAGGGTTCTATTTATAGCTGAACGTTGAGGTCTTGGAAGGCTCTGGAAGATGCAAATGTGTGTTTCTTTGGAGTCGTTTATCACCATTGATCAAATCCTATCTCATCTTGACCCTTGGATTAACACTTCCACGCATCACTGACCAATCAGAGGAGAGCTTTTGAGGTGTGTGACACACGGATTGCCAAGCTGGCATCCGTGTGTCAGTATGTGTCAGATGAAAGTACTTTTATGCCCTTAATTTAAGTGAATTGTACCAATTACTCTCGGGGGTAAATTAGGGTTCATACCCTGGGTTTATTTGGGGGTGTTCTTGGCGGGAGGGGTTTTTTTATTTTATTTCGGTTTCTGTTGACCGGGTAAAGATGGGTTGACCAGGGTATTAAATGGGTAAAGATATTAAACCGGGTTGGGGTGATGGACCGGGTAATTATAGTTGTTTTGGGCTTTTGTATTATGGACTTGGACTAAGGATTAACTTTGGATCCAAAATGCAATTTAGGGACTAAAGATGTACAAGCTGAAATTCTAGGGACCATAAGTGTAATTCTGAAAATGTAATCCAAGGGCCACTCTTGTCAATCTCCAATAATCCAAGGCTGAATTTGCAACTTCTAAAACTTGAGGGTATATTCTGCCAATAACTGAAAGTTTAGGGACTATTTCTGACAATTCTGCAAACTTTGACCAAATCTTCAAAAATCATCCTCAGAGAGTAGAAATCATCACAAATGCATGATTCTGACCTTCCGGCTCAGCTTTAGCTCTCTTAACCTCTCGTGCTCGGGTTTTCTTCGGTTTTGGCTTTCTTTTTGTGTGTTTTTGTCATATCCGTACCTGCACATGCAAAAACTCAAGAAACACGCAAATATTAGCAATAAACGGCTCTTTCTTGGTTAATTTGGGTCAGTTTTGATAAACAAAAGATATGTGTTTAAGCACATATCAAAATACCCCAGACGAGACCATTGTCGTGTCCCCACGCAATGCAATCAATTCACGCTTCTAAAACCAAGGATTTCAATCTCTTTCTACTAAACCTTTGAAGAAGTAGCAAAGATTCCTCAAAAGAGATTAAGAAAGCCTTAATTCTAAAAACGCCCCGTTTACCTTTTATATCCATATGTATAGATATTACGATTAAGCACATTCCGGTTATGAGTGACGGTTTGTTAAACTTTCATGTCGATCAATAAATCAAACATTTTTCAAACGACACGTTAGGATCACTGAATTGGAAACACAACACAGCGTGAAGTGACCATACGGATAGAATACATCGTCCCTGATTTTTCACAAGTCCCCAAACTAAGCGTAAAATCGAAATCATTGTTAAATATGATTCTAGATGCTAACACTACCGATGGAAGTTACTTGTGTAATTCCCTTTTGCTGCTATTTTCCTATTTTCCTCTAGATTTTTTTATTTTTGTGAGAATTGAATTTCTTCAAGTTTCTCGTTTCGATAACTTTTTATTCCAATAAAGATACAAAGCTAAGTCGATAATTAGTTTTCCACCTTCCCTCGAAAACCATTGCACACAAGAATGAGGTCCACATCAAGGTCCTAATTTAACATGATTTAGGAAGATATCTCCCGGATTCAAAGTTTGGCTTAACACTTATTTCAGCACATTTGCATTTTTGCAATTTAGGCCCTTGGTCTTTTCAACCACTAACTCAACGGGATTACCGTTTTATCAGAAGTCTTATTATGACTTTGGATTTTTCCTCTGCCTTTTTGGAAGTCTATGACAACTTTTATGACTTTGGATTTTTCAACTTTAATACATTTGGGCTTTATTTCATGTTAATTTTTGTGCCAAACTCCGAATCCTACGGCTTTTATAACAATAGAAACAATAGCAGCAAACTATCAGGAATCAGTTGTCTATTACACCGCAACACTGACAGTACCTTGATGTGTACCCAACTCTCATGGGCAAGGATTCTCTAAAGAAGAATAAAGAACTAACTATCGTCAAAAACTCAACATCTCTAATTATTATAAGACAAATATGGGGTGAAACAATTTTGTGGGAACAAAAAGCCACAAGTACCTTCGATGGGCTCTAAAGAGAACCAACTACTCTACGCTTAGCATCTAAACTCATAAGTAACTCTATCATTCCTCGATCTCCGCAAATTTAAAATCCCAAATAATGAGATCCGCGGATGCTTAGCCGATAATTTTTAGATTACCTATGGTTAAGGGAACAAGCTAGGGCTCAACACGCCCGGTCAAGTCAGAATTCTATTCCTACTCTCACCAGCGGAAAGTCAACAAGGTGTCAAAACATATATTAATTTAGCAAATTCTTCGTTAAATAATCTCAAGTCTCGCATTTTTAAAGTCACTTATTAGAAACTAGCAAATCTTTTCAAAGCTTCGCATATTTAAAATCACTTAGGGAGACTTGCAAATTCTTGGCCTTTTAAGCTAGAATCGCATTTTATAGCCTCTTGTCTAAACAATTAGCAAAGGCTTTTTCAAGAAAACACATATTTAAAGATACTTCTAAGAAACTCGCAAAGACTTTTCAATCATAAAACTAGCAAAAGCTTACAAAAATGTTTAAATTTTCTCATTTTTGCACAATTTTTTCATTTTCAAAGGAAAAACGGGGTTGTGAGAGTACACGACAAAATAAGCAAGTGCGGTCAAATCAAATCGAAGATTACCCTACCCCAGACTAGAACGAAACATTGTCCTCAATGTTTAAAAGCAACGGTATCACGAAAATCTAAAAGCCATTTATTAAGTCTGCTCAAAGATAAACGTTAGTCGATAAGATTTCGGATATCGGATTTCCATCAGCGTCAATCATGAAACTCGAGTGGAGAAAAGACAACTTCGAGCACGAGAGTCTTCATATCGGGAAAATCCTAGACAAAACATCACAAACAACCAAACACGAGAAATCGAAGAGGCTAACCCCTTCACGTCACTTATTAGAAAATAGAAAGAAGATAGAGATAAGCATGGGGTACCTCCCACGAAGCGCTACTGTTTTTGGTCACCGAGTCGCTAGCTTGACTCGATCCCCGAATTCAGTTGTCCTTAGGGAAAGTTTGGAGATCTGGGACAACCATAGATGGGATGTCCCCTCTAAAATAATGTTTAACACGATGACCATTCACCTTGAAATTTGGGCCATCGGGCTGAGAAAGCTCTACCGTTCCATACGGGAAAACCTGAGCAACGGTGAATGGTCCTGACCAACGGGTTTTGAGTTTGCCCGAGAATATCTTCAGGCGAGAGTTAAAGAGGAGAACTTGATCACCAACATTGAAAACGCGGTTTTTGATTTTAGAATCATGAATCCTCTTAGTCTTCTCTTTGAAAATCAAAGAATTCTCGTATGCCTGATCCCTAAGCTCATTTAATTCATTCAATTGAACTTTCGGTGATCACCCGCGGTCTTAAGATCAAAGTTTGCATGTTTCAAGGCCCAGAATGCCTTATGTTCGAGCTCGATGGGCAAGTGACAAGCTTTTCCATACACCAACTTAAATGGGGTGCACCCGATGGGTGTCTTGTATGCGGTGCGGAAAGCCCATAATGCATCAACTAACTTATCGGCCCATGAAGCTCGATTTTCTCCTACGGTCCTTTCTAAAATCCTTTTCAAACCACGATTGGAGACCTCAACTTGTCCGCTCGTTTGCGGGTGATACGCGGTAGAAAGACGATGGGTAACTCCATATTTAGCCATAACTTTAGTGAATTGTTCATTACAGAAATGGGTACCACGATCACTGATGATAGCACGAGGTGCTCCAAATCGGGAAAACAAATTCTTCAAAAACTTAACAACCACTCGGGCGTCATTAGTGGGGAGCGCCTTCGCTTCAACCCATTTAGACAAGTAGTCGACGGCCACGAGGATATACTTATTACCCTTAGATGATGGAAATGGCCCCATAAAATCGATGCCCCACACGTCAAAAATCTCGCAAACTTGAATAGCATTTTGTGGCATTTCATCCTTTTGCGAAATTTTCCATTGACGTTGGCAAGAATCACAAGACTTAACTAAATCATGAGCATCTCGATATATGGTAGGCCAATAAAACCCGGAATCAAAAACCTTCTTAGCGATGTAGCCTACACCATGATGGCCTCCAGTGGGTCCGTTATGGCAAGCATTGAGAATATCAAGAGCCTCTTGGCCATGAACACATCGTCGGATTACTTGATCCGCACAAATCTTAAACAAGTAGGGGTCGTCCCAGAAATAATGCTTAACATCTTTGAAAAACTTTTTCTTCTGTTGGGACGACATCCCTTTCACGATGAAATTGCCCGCATGGTAATTTGCAAAGTCGGCAAACCATGGGGTGTTTGGGTCTTTCTTAGCAATCATCCCAAGTGTCTCAAGAGGAAATGTTTCCGTGATCTCCTTTTTCTCGAGCACACTTTGATGGGGATTCTCAAGTCTAGAAAGGTGATCGGCAGCAAGGTTCTCCGCTCCTTTTTTGTCAAGAATAGTAACATCAAACTCTTGAAGGAGGAGAACCCACCGAAGTAATCGTGGCTTAGCATCTTGCTTTGCCAAAAGATACTTTAGGGCAGAATGGTCGGTATACACTATGGTCTTCGATAAGACAAGGTAGGGTCTAAATTTCTCGAAAGCATAAACAACGGCCAATAATTCCTTTTCAGTTGTCGTAT
Source organism: Chrysanthemum makinoi (assembly GCA_910596185.1). Lineage (NCBI taxonomy): Eukaryota > Viridiplantae > Streptophyta > Magnoliopsida > Asterales > Asteraceae > Chrysanthemum > Chrysanthemum makinoi. Next base: position 115,696,864 of record OU343220.1, on the reverse strand, counting down.
AATTGTGTTGGGCCTCAGACAATGTCTTACTCGCATAGTGTATGGGTTGAAAATGTTTCGATTTACGTTGCCCCAAGACTGCCCCAATTGCGTAATCACTTGCATCACACATGAGCTCAAAGGGCAAATCCCAGTCGGGGGCAACTAAGATTGGTGCCTCAGTTAATTTCTTTTTGAGAAAATTAAATGCTTCAACGCATTCATTGGTGAAGATAAACGGAGCATCCTTCTCGAGGAGATGGGTCAGAGGGCGGGCTATCTTAGAGAAATCTTGGATGAAACGGCGATAGAAACCGGCGTGACCTAAAAAACTTCGAATACCTTTGACGGTAGTGGGATGAGGGAGTTTAGCTATAACGTCGACTTTAGCTCGGTCGACCTCAATCCCAGATTTTGAAATCTTATGGCCGAGGACAATGCCCTCTCGAACCATGAAATGGCACTTCTCCCAATTCAAGACAAAGTTGGTGTCTTCACACCGTTTGAGCATGTGGTCTAGATGAGAGAGCCAAGAAGTGAAAGAATCTCCATAAACCGAGAAATCGTCCATAAAAACTTCCATAGACTTCTCGATCATGTCATGAAAAATAGCCATCATGCACCTTTGGAACGTACCGGGAGCATTGCATAGGCCAAATGGCATTCGTCGATAAGCAAACGTTCCATAAGGGCACGTGAAAGTCGTTTTCTCTTGATCATGCGGATCAATCGGAATTTGAAAGTAACCGGAAAAACCATCGAGAAAGCAATAGAACTCATTCCCCGCTAAACGTTCGAGCATCTGATCCATAAAAGGTAACGGGAAATGGTCTTTTCGTGTAGCATCATTCAACTTTCGGTAATCAATACACACCCTCCATCTAGTGACGAGGCGTGTGGAAATCAATTCATTATCTTCGTTCATAACAACGGTCATTCCACCTTTCTTCGGGACACAATGGATAGGGCTAACCCATGAGCTATCGGAGATTGGATAAATGATTCCGGCGTCAAGGAGTTTAAGAACTTCCTTTTTGATAACCTCATGAATTTTCGGATTAACCCTACGTTGTTGTTGAATGACGGGTTTACAATCGTCTTCCATTAAAATCTTGTGAGTACAAAAACGAGGGTTTATGCCTTTGATATCGGAAATTTTCCAAGCGATGGCACTCTTATGTTTTCGAAGAATATCCAAAAGTGCGGTTTTCTCCTCATCTTTCAAGTTTTTAGCAATGATGACGGGAAACTTGTTCGTTTCTTCAAGAAAAGCGTATTCAAGATGAGGAGGTAAATCCTTGAGCTCGGGCTCCGGAGGTTTTTCATTAGTCGTTTGTATGGATTTGATTTCTTTAATCGTAATCTCTTTCGGAGGGAGTGACGGTGACGGATCTTCATTCAACAATTGCTCAAGATAAAGAATATCTCCCTCCGAATCATAAAAATCATCATCAATTCCCGGTGGAATCGATTCGTCATTAGCAAGAAACTCATCGATCTCTTCCAAAACGAAATCACCTCCCTCAAATGGAGTAAGAGAGGGGGAAGAGTCGGAAATTATAGGCTCAGAAGATGGTTCAACATTTTCAGAAAGAATGGTGGGAATGCCACCCATAAAATCAAGAAGCTTTTGAGCATACTCCTCCGTAGCAGTATCGAGAATGTCGATCCGATTAATAGAAGCATCATCATAGTTGGAGGAGTATCTCGAAGGATGGTTAATGTTAAATGAGACGGTTTCCTTATGAGATCGTAAAGTAATTTCTCCTTCATAAACGTCAATCATCGCACGGCCCGTTCTTAAGAAAGGCCTCCCGAGAATAAGAGGCACTCGGGAATAAGCATCAAAGTCAACGACAACGAAGTCGGCGGGAAAATGAAGTGGTCCTACTTTCACATAAACATCCTCGGCGATTCCTTTCGGAATAGAGGTTGAGCGGTCCGCGAGTTCAAGAGTCATCTTAGTAGGAGTGAGATCCGGGAGAGAAAGCTTGTTATAAATCGAAAGAGGCATTAAGTTAATACTCGCGCCAAGATCGGCCAAGGCGGAGCATTTCACAATTCCCAGAAACTCACAAGGGATAAGAAATTTGCCGGGGTCTCCTAACTTTTCGGGAAGTTTCTTGAGGAGCACCGCCGAGCAATTCTCATTCAACGGTGTTTTCGCTATTTCGGCCAACTTTTCCTTATTACTCACTAAATTTTTTATCATGGCGGCAAATTTTGGCATGAGGAGTAAAGCGTCGGTGAAACTGATGTTAAAATTCAAGGATTGAACGATTTCAACAAATTTCTCCGTTTGGTTTTCAGTTTTATCACGAATATTTTGATCTTGAAGTCTAGAAGGATAAGGAAGTGAGGGTTTAAAAGTAGTCTTCGGAACATCGGGTTCTGGAATCGGAGTCTGAACGACCGGAGGTGGGACGGGTGCGGGTTGCATATTTTCTTCAATAACCACGGGTTCTCGTTCCTCCTCCCTCACCAGCGGAGTAGGAAACGACGGTCCATCATAAGCCTTACCACTCCGTGTGGTTATAGCTTTTAACTCACCCTTCGGGTTGGGAATGGTGTCACTTGGAAGAGATCCTGATCCCGAGGGTTGACTTATCTTACACAAAACAGCATTCAACATGTTCTCAAGTTTATTCTGCGAAGCATCCAATTTGTTGTTCTGAAGTCGAATCTCATTCCTAAACTCATTGCTTTGTCTAGTCAACGAAGATTGAAACTAATTTCTCAAACTTGAAATCTGAGTTTGCATGGTGTGGATGGTAGCATTATTGTGTTGAACATAATTCGTGAATTCATTTGAAGGCAAAGGCGGAGCTTGATAGCTTGAATTTTGATATCCTTGATTGTAATTGACTCCTTGATTCGGGTATTGATTTGGTGGGGCTTTGAATTGGTTTTGAACATTTGGTCCACGAACTTGATTCTGATTAAAACGAGTCTGATTGTTCGATTGAGAAAATCCCGGAGGTCCCATTTGATTACTAACATGAGGATTCGGTTCAACTTGAGGACGGTATTGGTTACCTCCGGTTACGGCATTAGCTTCAAAAGGATTTCCATCGGTGGCGGTACAATTGTAGTAAGCATGCAGGCCACCACAAGTAGTACAAGTCGATTCCACCGCTTTGACTTGAGCGGGTGGAGAAGAATTAATCTTAGCTGTCTTAATCTTAACCAAAGCCTGAATCATATCCGTAAGCTTATCAATCTTAGCATCGGTGCTAGACGTATTTTCAAAAGAAGAGGACGATGGTGTAACACTCACTCGGGCAGCAACCGATTTGCTACGTGAAGTATGAACTTTAGATTTATTCTCAATAATCGACAAGGCATCTCTCGTTGATCGGGTCAACAAATTACCACCCGCGGCGGCATTGAGAGAGTCTTGATCAGTCTCATTCAAACCGTTATAAAACGTATCAAGTTGGTGCAACTCAGAAAAACCATGATGGGGACATTGCCTAAGCAAATCTTTGAATCGGTCCCATGCCTAACTAAATGATTCATCAAATATTTGTGTGAATTTTGTTATTTCATTTTTTAAGCTTGTTGTTTTAGACGGTGGGAAGAATTCGTTCACGAATTTTGACACTAAATTCTCCCATGTGGTTATCGATCGAGGGGTAGTTTTTCGAGCCAAATCCGGGCGGCCCCCTCGAGTGAAAACGGGAAGAGTAGTAGCTTGATAGCCTCTTCCAGAACGTTACGGTACTTGATCGTAGACGTGAGCTTGTTGAATCGTCGGATATGAGAGTGAGGATCGTCCCTCTCAAATCCGTAAAATTGGCTTGACGAAACCAAATTTATCAATCCGTGTTTAAGCTCAAAGTTATCGGCAACGATTGCCGGAACGACGATGGCTTCTCCATAACCCTCGGTGGGTGCTTGGAGTTGCTCTAGCATAGATCGGTTGTCCTCCGCCATTTCGACGATGGGCGGAGTCGGATTAGTTCGAATCTCGGGTTCGACTAATTGAGCACGTCTATTTCGCCTTCTTGGAATTGTAGCGGCTTCACGTATCGGTCTGTAGTTATTTGAACGAGTACGCATGCACTTTCAAAAACCAAGGCAATTAAAAGAGAACGGTATTCGAAAACAACAATGAACTTAACCAATAATCCCAAGTGAATAAATCACTTCTATAAGACAAACGCACAAGCGAGCGGAGAAGCTTTTTTAGGTCAGCGCGAAGCTTATTAAAAACCCGCCTCTTTTCAGCCGCAATTTAATGTCAGGCCGTCCTTATACCCACCACACAGTTTGTTTATCCGATATAAATAAATCGATTCACAAGCGACACAAAGGCAAGTTTTTGATCATTGGTTCGAGAACTTACTAATGATAACACCTCCGTTGAGAATGTTATATAATTGATGTATTCTATTTCAGCTCAAAAACAAAAGGGAAAATCTTTTTGTATTTTTAATATGACATATATATATAAAAGAAAAAAGGAAATATTTTTTACTTTTTTGATTTTTATAAAAAAAAATAGTAACTTCACAAAGGAAGGATCTCGAGTCACTAATCGTCAAACCTTTAACGATAGTGTCGCGACACAACCTCCCCGGCAACGGCACCAAAATTTGATTCGTTGAGGTTTAGGGGTGTGTGTGTATGGATAAAACCACAATATCGATATCAAAAATAACCACAAGGAATGATTTAAAATCCCTTTAGGAAAAAGGATAATGAATCAAAACCCGTGAGTGATAGTGATACGGATTAGGAAATCCGAGTCGTTTCCCAACGAGGTGTGAATGGGCAACGTCGTTATCGGTTCGTTATTAAAATGCTCGATGTTTTGGATTTTTGATTTTATTAAAACTACGGGGAATGGGAAAGAATAAGGGAAATTACACTACGGGGAATCCTAAATACGCGAATATAAACTAAAACGTATTAAATGAAACGTAAATAAAATGCAACTACGTCTAATCTAAGTCCTAAAAATGATCTAAAATTATTTTTAAACTAAAAATGATATTTGAAAATTAACTAAGTTTTAAAACTAATTTTTATGATTTTTCTGGAATTTATTTGAATTAAAAACTAATTTAAATGCTAAAAATTACAAATTAAACTAGGAAAAATCTGGAAAAATTATTTTTTTGCTTTTTATAATTTTCTTAATCTAGGAAAATTGAAAAATTATTTTTTGGAACCTTTTCTGATTTAATTGTATTAAATGCTATTTAAAAAAATCTTAAAAACTAATTTAAAATAAGAAAAATGGTGAACAGTGGTGAAAAATTATGAAAAATTTAGGAGAATTCTAAAATATTATTCTAAATCTATGAAAAATAAGAGAAATGATGCAGGTGCACAAGAAAATGAAGCTGTAGTGTAACTGCTTATGAATAAGCACTTCTAATTAAGCTAAAAGCTTCTACAGGGCACCAAATGATAAAAGCTACTAGATAATGCTAAATCTACTTAATACTGGCCTATTTCAACAGGCCTAAACCTCTAGAGTGCAAGCTAAACTAAAATGACTTGATTGACTATTTAAAATGAAAACAGATTTCCTACTAACTATAAGCTAAAACCACAGCTTATTTAGTGAAACAAACTGAAAACCAAAAGTTGAGAACTCAAGATCACCAGCTAAGCAATAACTAGTCCAAGTTTCAGGCCCTAGTGATCAAAAACAAGACCTGCACAAGGTCTGGAAGTTGCCTGGTTCACACTCAGTATTAGCTGAGTGTGAACAGGGCAAATGAGGCTTATTGATCTGCTTATTTAGTGCTTATAATGATTCCCAAAAATTCCACAAAATTCAGAATTCAACAATAGACCAATTGAACTTACTTATCCCAAATTTGCAAATATTTTGAACCAGAATTGAGTGTGTGAAAAATCTACAAAGTTTGGTAAAAACCAGATTTGTTGTTTTGACTTTTAGACACAGATTTGGATATTTGACTAAAATGAGATTTGAATCCAAATGATGAACTGATATTGATGTAGCAAGCTATAATAAAGCTAAATTAAGCTACTCCTATTAATTCTAAATACAATTCAAGCTTATGATCTCTAAAAATCCTAACAGATAAGAACCTAGGACAGATTCAAGGTGATTTTGACTATTTGAGTTCTAGAGTGTAAATTAATGACAGAATTGACTCTAATATACTTAAGAGAAACTGAATCAAATTAGCTTATCCCAAAAACTAACCTCAAATTCAGATTAGAGAGCAAATCCAAACACTACTTAATGAGTCTAATATGCAATAAACTCTACTAATTGTTTACTAGCCTATACTAACAATTAAACTGCAACAATATAATCTAATAACAGCTAAGTAAACAGATCTAGACTATCAAATACCACAGATTCAAACTCCAACAGATTATGCAAACTAATTCAGTTATTGAAATAGAAAAGATACAATACTCACAAGTAGTCCAGCTTTTTAGCAGCGTATACCAGAACCAAACACCACTATCCTACTTAATTCAAACCCCAATCCAGCTCTGCATCAACCCAAATCCAACTCCATAGCTGCTTTACCCAATTTCTCCACAGTTTGACTTTGTTTGACTAATTTATGAATCGGTTTTAGAAATCAAATATAAACTCACAATAAGCTATAAATAGCTTATATGAGCTCAATGACACAATAGCACAGTTTTAAAATGAGCTTAGAAGAGCTTTAGATATATATTTATTTATTTATTTTTTTCAAATATTTTTCTGATTTTTTTTTGTATTTTTTTATAAGTGATAAGAACAAGCTGAAAAGAGCTTTGAAATAAACTGAGATGATTCAAACAACAATAATAAGCTAAAATTTAGAACATCAAGCACTTAAACAAGAATTAATAAGAAAAACTGAATTTTATTAAAACTTTTAAAATGAAATTACAAGAGGTAATACAAAGCTGGAAATTACTTAAAACATAAAAACTGAATGGAAAATACAATTAAACTACTGAAATAAGAGGTGTATAAAACAATGAGTGAAGGGTTCTATTTATAGCTGAACGTTGAGGTCTTGGAAGGCTCTGGAAGATGCAAATGTGTGTTTCTTTGGAGTCGTTTATCACCATTGATCAAATCCCATCTCATCTTGACCCTTGGATTAACACTTCCACGCATCACTGACCAATCAGAGGAGAGCTTTTGAGGTGTGTGACACGGATTGCCAAACTGGCATCCGTGTGTCAGTATGTGTCAGATGAAAGTACTTTTATGCCCTTAATTTAAGTGAATTGTACCAATTACTCTCGGGGGTAAATTAGGGTTCATACCCTGGGTTTATTTGGGGGTGTTCTTGGCGGGAGGGGTTTTTTTATTTTATTTCGGTTTCTGTTGACCGGGTAAAGATGGGTTGACCAGGGTATTAAATGGGTAAAGATATTAAACCGGGTTGGGGTGATGGACCGGGTAATTATAGTTGTTTTGGGCTTTTGTATTATGGACTTGGACTAAGGATTAACTTTGGATCCAAAATGCAATTTAGGGACTAAAGATGTACAAGCTGAAATTCCAGGGACCATAAGTGTAATTTTGAAAATGTAATCCAAGGGCCACTCTTGTCAATCTCCAATAATCCAAGGGCTGAATTTGCAACTTCTGAAACTTGAGGGTATATTCTGCCAATAACTGAAAGTTTAGGGACTATTTCTGACAATTATGCAAACTTTGACCAAATCTTCAAAAATCATCCTCAGAGAGTAGAAATCTTCACAAATGCATGATTCTGACCTTCCGGCTCAGCTTTAGCTCTCTTAATCTCTCGTGCTCGGGTTTTCTTCGGTTTTGGCTTTCTTTTTGTGTGTTTTTGTCATATCCGTACCTGCACATGCAAAAACTCAAGAAACACGCAAATATTAGCAATAAACGGCTCTTTCTTGGTTAATTTGGGTCAGTTTTGATAAACAAAAGATATGTGTTTAAGCACATATCATAGAACGCTGAAAACGGAGTTACGGTTCAAAAGTTATGGACGTTTGAAGTTTTGTCGGGAAAAGTCAACAAGTCGCTAGTAAGACAAGTCGTTAAGCACCAAGTCGCTAAGTAGCAACTCGCTAAACCTCAAGTCGCTGTGAATCAAGTCGCTAATCACAAGTCGCTAAGACCAAAGTCGCTGAACACAAGTCACTAAAGCACCAAATCGCTAAGCAGACAAGTCGCTAAAGAGCAACTCGCTAAGGTCCAAGTCGCTAACACCAAGTCACTAAGAATACTAAGTACAAGTCGCTAACAAAATTGAAAGCAAGTCGCTAACTTCACCAAGTCACTAGCCGTAGTGGAGAATCCACTAAGTTGTATTGTTTGTCGGCTTGTTTCAATAGACAAGTCGCTAGGACCAAATCGCTAACAATTAACACTACAACTCGCTACCTTTTACTGAAGCAAGTTGCTACAATGAAAAACACTACGAGAACCAAGTCGCTAGCAAGAAAAACTTAAAAAACACACTTTTCAATCCAAAACAAGCTCAACCACAGTGATTCAAGCTTACCAAATCAAAACCCAAGCACTTAAAATGATTCAAAACACAAAAATACACCCAAAATTCAAACTTTAACACTAGAAATGATCCAAATGATGCAAAGACCACTAAACTTTTTCAAACTCAAAAACCATCTAAAACCACTAGAAATCCAAGGATATGTAAGAGAGATGATCAAACCATGGCTCATGATACCATTTGTAACATATTGGATTTCACAAACACATCATAACATATAAATTAGGGGCGTATGGTTTGAAGGTTTAGAGAGAGAAAGTAGAAGATGGGAGCCTTTCTAGAGAGAGAAAGTAAACAAAAGAGAAAAGGTTATATTAGAATGAAAGGTCCAACCCTCTACCTTGGGAGGTAGAGGGTATTTATAGTTACATACTACACGTCCTCCTTCAGACTGTGGATCAGGCATACAGTAGGTAAAGACACGTCAGTCCTCCACGGTGTTGCTCTAAACTAAATAACTAATAAATAACGTAAAATAAAAACAACAACCAGTATAAATAAGTAATTCAATAGAATCATGTGCGACATACCGACTTTGTTTAATAATCAAAAAAATATTGTAAAAACTGCTCGATCCTAACTTGTAGACTCAGTTGAGCCAAATGTTTCATCGTTGAAAGAGTATACTTATCACATAAAACAATCACACTGTCTCGATTACTCGCATTATCAGAACACAGATTGTGAATAGCCTCAATAATACCTATAGAAATATCCTTATCAAATATAACATAGTAGACCACATAGCTGATCAATTTGTAATGCATACTTATAATATCTTCACAGATTCCATAAAGGATAAAAGATCTCACAAGTTTATGTGAATATAGAAGTCTAGAAGTTGATTTATAGTCACTGGTTATCGATGTATCCCCTGGCATATCCCAAAACCAATCTTCATCATTTAGGAGATCCTAAAAAAGTCATTATATAAAAAACATGTCAAACTTCTAAAAATGAGAAGTTTTAGCTACGAAAGTGTTTGAAAGTGCAAGAAATAAGCTGATAGAGTAGTAGATAAGGAGGTACTATTCAAAGTTCCAACCGCTCCAACTTTTTGTCTAAGTTGTGAAATGCAATAAGTAGATAAACCGGTTAAATAAGCAATCACAAATATCCTAAGTTGATTTGTTAAAACCATTGGAACACTGTTCATACTTTGAGAATAGCTTTGTAATCATTAAAATCATTACTGGTTTATATGATTCTGAAAAATGAGGGGAAAAAAGGAGTCAAGCAGACCCCTTTTACTCGACACAAAACTGTTCACATCTAACCCAAGCCCTTTACAACCCGCATATATTGCCAATAAAATTTGTCCATTTTATAAGAGATTAATAGCTTTTGTAATTATAAGTTCAGGATTCTCATTAATGAAGTTCCAAGAAAGAATAACAAATGTTGGTGCGTCATCCCAATCCGACCCATTCCGCTTTGAAAAGCCCTTAAATTCTACCCATTTAACCCAAACGCCCATGTAATACCACATGAAATATACATCATAAAGTGAGTTGGAGCTTATTGTGATACAGGTTACTTCAATTCACTTTTGACAGTGGTAAGAAACATAAAAGGAGGGCTTACCCCAATACCCACTCCAAAGGTAAAAATGATTCATGCACTATATATCAAAGAAGTATTGGGATTGAATCTACTGTCTAACTCTAGGAAGATATTTGGGTTGGTACCTTACATCTTAAAATTATTTTACACCATGGCCTTATCGGGTTTCCATGGTCACAGACCTTTAAACGACATCTCTTGATGAAAAATCCTTAATTATAGGATCATATTGCTACAAAATTCAATTAGTCCAACAAAAAAGCAATCTAGAAAAAAAAATGTGGTAACTGGTAAGAATAACATACAACAAAAATAAAATGGCACTTCGTAAATCATAAATAACCGAACGTAATCGAGTTCTATACTACCTCTGCTGAAATGAAAAGAGGGTTTATGAAAGTTAAGCATGATGAAAAAAGACGTGTTTTAACAGAGGGTTCATGCACAACTGCTCTAAAACGTGATGAACAAAGAGCTGAGCGAGACGGCTGAAACATTTACATCTGAAAATGCATTGTGTTCAAGTTTTAATTATTATCAAATAAATTATTTGTAAGAAGGACCTCTATCGCTAAGCAACCACCTAGCCTAAGATTGGGCTGCATTGGATGAGAAACGTCTCCTAAAAGAGTAACACGTCCCATCCCCCATGAGAATATCATGTCCCTGTCGTAGATATCTCTGTGTAAAATCATTTCTTCCTTTGTTTTGGATATCAAGGTAGTCACATCTTTACAACAGCACCCAAACATTTCCATAAGCCTTAATTTTTGGTGTGTGGCATCTAAAAAGGAACTATCTGAACTTCTATATGTCAAGATATTAACATATCAATTTTGCTGTTATTTAGTGACTAATGTATAGTGATAGACCAAAAGTGTCATGTTCGTTTTAGAGACACATATTTAAGAGATGTTGATAGTCTATTAGAGAATGTCATGATAGTGGTGAAGGTTGTGAGTGTAGATAGACGATACGGATGTAATTAAGGAAGTGTTAATGTGTTTTCGGGTTGAACACGAGTTGGATAATAGGGGTCTGATAAAGATCAGTTGTGAAAATAGTACTCAACATGCGATATGAATCAGAGGGTGATTCTAGTCAAGTAGATTACTGGCGCTGAAAGAAATCAATTGGTGTGTTTCGGAATCAACGGGTTATTAACCATGTAAGTGTGTGGATTAAACATTCTTACTACAGAAGAAAATTAAACTAAGAATTTTTCGAAGAACAAGTAAGTACCTTAGCTTTGTATAAGCTTCAGAAACCCATAACATGATGCAAACTCGGTGAGTAGCCACTTCTAGGGATCATGCAGCTGCAAATTTCTTTATTGAAATTTTGTTTCTTCATCGCAGCTTCCATGGCAAGGTCATATGCCATAGGCAATAGAACCGCACTTCTAATAAGCAATACATTAATGTTTTCATATTATTCCTTAGTTTGGTCAGTTTGGATAGATTATGGTACTCATTACCTCATAAAAGTTTTGTTCTCTCATTCATGGGCACCATCGTTGGATGTTTCTTCCATTGGTTCGGCCTCACCTTCACCTTTATCAGCTTTCTTCCCTGAAATGATAAACATTTATATCACCATTAACAGAATGTATGCATCAAGAATGAGCAATACTGAGTAACCAATCAAGCAGGTACATTTTTGTATGAGTGATTTACATTGACTTGAAAAACTACTTGTCCCGATTAAGTACACTTGGTTTCTCAAAACTAAACATCAGTTTTGTTTCAATAAGAATCTAACCTTCTGAAAAATAACCAATAAATTTATACACAAATACGCTATGCACAAGTTTTGACCCATTTCCTTACACACGTTGGAGCATAAATTGACCTAGATCAACCCATTTTCAACACTCACCTTTCTTCTTTTTGCCACCGCCTTTCTTTTTGGATTTTACAGGTAAAGATAACCACGCTTTAATTTCAGTGTCATCAACAGTTTTTGTTGGTTGCAACTCTTGAAGTGTATGTGAGGTTACACGATCATTTCCATTTGGCATCAGAAGAACCGTGAACTTGATATGTGCAACAAAATTACTCCATTTTAACAATATATAATTCATGTTCTTAAAGAATACTTATTGATGATGTATAGTATGTACAACAGGTCTATTAAGCCCAATACATACTATACTCACACTTTGGGAACCCTGGAATCAGGTCCAAGAATCATAAAACCAGGGCCTACAGTAAGCCCAATGACTAAATTGGCTATGGCCTAGACCTCGAGATGCGCGCTAGGTACATAACGGGCTGAACCTTCAACCGTTAGGCCTCTTACGTCCGCATCTACGATTAACACGGAACCCTCTTCCGTCAAGGGTCCGGCTCCGGCGACTAACCACTATATGCGATAATCTAGGAAGCCCCACTGGCAAACCTCGCATATAAAAGGGGCTATAATCCCCATACAAGGTACAACAACTTTCTCTCTTATAATTACACACACATACTTCTACTTTCCCTCTCAAGAATGTGTACTTACTCTCACGCCGCAGTCTAATCGTGGGGTCCATCCCCACGGTAAGACTAACGGTTTACCTTTCTTGTGCAGGAACGCCATTCTTATTACTTGGATTAGTACAAAACCAGCCCATCAAAGGCTTGCTGGCCCAGTCTGGCGAGCTACGTCCAGACCCATTATAACCATTCGCACAAATTGTACTAACAAGTTGGCGCCATCCGTGGGACCCAGTACACAACTGCGTTCCTGAAAATGCTCACCATGAGCACTAGATTGGGACCAACTCCTACCTTCATGTCTACGTTGCAGAGTACGGTAGAATGAGAAAACCACACGGTCTCGACGGACCTTGAGGGACCTGCGTCCGACGCAGCCCTCCGGAGATACTGTGATAAACATTTCGACAAGATCTTGCCTATTATGACGGAGAAAGTTCAGAAACGAGAAGAAAGAGCCAAGGTGGCAGAAATTCGGAAGGATTATCATGAAACCCAACATCACGGTGGAGCGGAAACGCCAAGTGGAGACCTACGGAAATAGCTCGAGGCAGTGAAGCGGCAGAATACGCAGGATGATGGCAGCCAAAGACGTACCCGATCTAGGTCACCTAATAGGAATAAAGACGTAAGGGAAACAGTGTTCAAAAGGCTGCGCGAAAGTGTGTTCCACCGACTCGGAGATAAGGAGGAAAGTTTTCCGTATGTCTCAAAGACCACAGGTGACAAGTCCGCCACAGTACCAGAAGAAAAGAGAGAAGCAATCACGGCCGATAGGACCAAAGTTGGGAAGTCATAAAACCGAAAAAATTCGGTCGCGAAAGGCGAATAACTGTTCAAATGATGAACCTCATGGAAGTGGATGCCGAGGGTCTGAAGTCAAAAAGCGGAAGCCAAATGATTATGACTGTGACCTAGCCAGACCGTGGGTTTGCAAGGAGACTGATCTGTTCACTCCACGTATCCGCTACTTCGAAATGCCCATAAAAACGCGGATGCCAACCAACTTGAAAACATATGATGGGAGCGGAGACCCCGAGGATCATCTAAAGATCTTCCAGTAGCAACAAAGATGGAACGATGGGCCATGCCAACATGGTGTCACATGTTCAACTCCACGCTCAATGGATCCGCTAGGGTCTGGCTTTATGACCTTCCACCCGAATCAATAGATAGCTACGACAAGCTAAAGGAGACCTTCTTGACTAACTTCCTGCAGCAAAAGAAATGTATCAAAGATCCTGTTGAGATCATCACATCAAGCAAAAGAATGGGGAGCTAACGGAATACTTTGTATGGAGATTCAAAGAAGAAACAAGGAACGTAAAGGGAGCCCCAGAAATCATGAAAGTCTCATGATTCATGCATGCGATCATTGATCCAGAACTAATTAAGGGGTTACACGACAGAGTCCCGAAGTCAATGGCCGAAGTAATGAGCATAACTACTTCCTTTCTAATAGGGGAAGTAGCCGCAAGAAGTCATGAAAGAAAAAGGCAGTGGGTACAAAGACCAAGGGAACGAGTAGCAGTCAAGCACCGACAAAGTTTCAACGAGGGGTTTAAGAATAAGTCAGGAATAAGAGAAAGGAAACAAGGTTTTCGCAACCCACGAAAACCTTTCAAAGAAATAACGATGCAAGGAAAAGCAAGATCTACAAACCTTTTCTCAAACAAGACAATCGAGAAAGAAGCGGAAGGGAAGTTTTGTGAATTTCACGGAAAAGCAAGACATACCACGGAAGAGTGTTTGCATTTGAAGAAGCAGAGAGAAGAAAAAAAGAAGTGGCAGATGGTAGAAGCTGATGAATAGTAAGAATAAGCGGAATCATACACGCATCAAGTAAAAAAAATTGTAGAAGCACAAATGAAACGAGCACGCAGCGGGATATCCCTGACAAAGAGAACGAAGATTTCAACAATGTAAAAACCTCAAATAAAAAAAAGACAGAGGAAGAAGTTGCAAACGTTAAAAGGCCGCACTGCCACTTCAGAAAAATTGAACCACAGAAAAGTCATGTGGAAAGGAGTAACAGTAAGGATGGAAACACACTATGAATGCGGGCGGAAAAAACCATTCGGAAACAGCTCCCAGAAGATAAAAAGAAACACAGACATGTAACCTATAAAGAGTTAACTTCGGAAGAAGTAACATACCGAAAGAAATACACAGGAAGTCGCGGCAGACGTGACATAATAAACACAAGGGAAATACTCAATAACAAAAAAGGCAAAAGCGGAGGTAAAAGGATAAACCTTATCCATATAACAAGGGAGGAGAAAATCTGCAAGTACAGATACACGTTCCTTCCCAAGGAATATCATGTAAAATCAAGCAGAAGAATAGAAACCAAGGCTAAGAACCTAGACATGCACTAACCTACCAATCGGTAGAAAAAGACAAATATTAGCATGTAAAAAACAGTAAAACCTTCGATATAAATACACGAAGTAAGAAAGGAAGACACAAGAAAAGCAAAGCAATAGTCTTCGCTCTCCAGAATCAAACATCCCTAAAAAGAAAAGTCTGAAGAAGCTCATTCCCATGGCAACATACTGCCAACACGAGAGTAGTGAAAACATACATAAACCAAACCTTTATCACCATCACAAGAAAAATACGAAGGAGAACATAAAAAGCACCAAAATATGTTCTTAAATGAAAACTAATAATACTTAGTTGTTCTAAAATCGCGACTAATCACCCACCACCACAACACACCACAACGCCTCATCATTCGAACTTCCTCCTACGGCGTTTCCAAGTACCTTGCCAATTAGGGCAGTGGCACCCGCGACCGGAGCACTACTGTCGATTAGATTCCCAGCAGCCATTGGGAAAAAAGATCAAACAGGTGCTCACGGGTCAACTGCAGAGACAGCCGGGTCAAGGAGCCACGTGGGAACTGAAATGGTAAAGGCGCGAATGGTGGAGTGTGGAAAAGGATGGGTCCTCAAGTAAGGATAAGAAGGAACGCTAGGGGGCAAGGAACTATATCAGGCAGTCCCTAGCTATTAGGAAGCTTCATTTACAACGGCAAGCAACAAAGGATGCAAACTACGCATTCATCCCATTGTTGTTGCACCCCGGCACCCAAGACAAGCACATGTCTACCGACCCAAGGGAACCAGGTCAGACAGACCGAACGTAAGCTAAAAATGACCAGCTTGCAAGGGCTGGGATATATATATGAAAGCTACTTCCACAGGCTACACTTTCAAAAACACGGAACTGTCCGAAGGATGAAAGGTAAAAGCCTGGTAGCCCCTCAGGGATCATAGTCAGAAGAGAGTGACACGAGATCTCAGAGGAAGAAGTAGCATACATGGAGAGGATTCTAGCCCATGAAGAGAGTACGGATACTCACAAAGACGCTATCCACACCGGCAAAACCAGTGGCAAAACAACAATGGCAATAACAAAAGAGCAGCATACGAACGACAATTAAAAAAACTTCCTCAATAAGGAAATCCTCCAAGAAAACGATGTTTGTCATCAGTAGAATTCAGAAAAGAAACATGGCTCAAGTAGCCATGGAAGTAAAAGAGTAAGACCGATGGCAGGGAAGTATAAAAAGTATTTGAATTTACCTATTTTTGTAATGTAATTAAAAAAGAATACAATCAATTAATAAAAGAATGATGAAGATTAGCTACCTTCATTATTTTATTCTTTAAAATATTTTTATTTTCATTGAAGTGCATAAGACGCGCAAGCACAAGAATTGGGCATGACCCAAATATGTTATTTACGAATAGCATAGAGTTATCACGAATAACATAATTAGTGAACAACACAATCACCAAAGTACGTAAGAGGTATTGCAAGCCCAGTACTGGGAGGATAGCCCAAAAATTATCCAAAGACTATTACAAACGTGCATATCCGTATAACGTTAAAAATACCACCGCGCAGACAAAAAACGTATGTGCGCAAAAGACTATTACAAAACGTGCATATCCGTATAACGTTAAAAATAGCACCGCGCAGACAAAAAGAGTATGTGCGCAAAAGACTATTACAAAATGTGCATATCCGTATCACGTTAAAAATAGCACCGCGTAGACAAAAAAAGTATGTGCGCAAAAGACTATTACAAAACGTGCATATCTGTTTAACGTTACAAATAGCAACACAAAAGTCGAAAGTAACATACACCAAAAGCAACAAGAACTTGCATAAGGAAAAAGTTGTAAGATAAATACAAAGCAAAGGGAAAGCATGCGGAAATAAAAGCAAAAAAGTTGACTACAACTATCAGAAGTATCATAAAAAGGAACAAAGACAGACATTGTTCGAACGATTACAAGGCATCTCAGAAAAGAGAGGAAAAAACTAAATCCGCACTAAAACAGTAGCATTCGTCTAAAGCTTGGACAGAACAGTGGAGATCTCGCAAATTCTAGAAAGTGGATCATTTGCAACATCAACTAGGGTATTGGAACCACCAACATCATAATCTTCAACAGAAAGAGGTCATGCGGAAATACCAGAAGTGCTGACAGGAAGAGGCACAAGCGGCAAACAAGTAGTGCAAACAGAAGCTAACTCACTAGCTGAAGATGTTTCCACACCCATTACATTACGAGCGGACAACGAATCAAGGGAAGAGTTGTAAATATCTGCAACAGAAAACCGATAAGTACCAAGGCGTTTTCTAACCTGATCAACTCTCTTCCGAATAACCTCCAAAGAGCAAGACAAAGGGCTGCTACCGATAACAGCATTACTACCCTTATCATAAATAGGAATGATGAGTTGCTCAATATCCGGCTGTAACCCTGCAATCATAGGAGCGCTCGCAGAAGGACCATCAACACGGAGAAGGTCCATAACTTCTGAAATACCAGCATCTTTGCTGGATTTAAGCATGGAGAGCAAAGAAAATTCCATATTTTCAAGGGCCCTCACAGCGGAAACATGGTGATCTTTCGCAGAAGGATTATATGCAGCAAGCTTAGCAAGTTCTCTTTTCTCCTTACCATGAATGATGCCCGCAGCTAAGCCTTCTTGCGTACCCTTGTCAATGGCACGCTCAATAACTTTCGCCATTGCCGCAGTATATTCTGAAGAGTTTAAGCACTTAAACACAGCGAGGCTCATACCGTTCATTAACAACCAATGTTAGATATAGGATTTCACAAACACATTAAACCATAACCATGTGGGGCGTTAACAATGTTTAGAGAGAGAAAGTTCTAGTGAGAGAAAGGAAGAGAGTTGGGAACTATGGGAAACAAAGAAGAATGATATTGAAGCTCCAACCCTCTACCTTGGGAGGTAAAGGGTATTTATAGTATCTTACAAACAAATGCCACCTACGGGCTGTGGATCAGGCATACAGTGGGTAAAGACCCGTCTGTCCTCCACGGTGTTACTTAACTAAATACTACTTAATCATAAAATAACTATGACTACGAGCTCTCTAACGATTACATATACTTGAGGTGACCGACTCTTTAATACCTGGAATTTCTAATTCCAAACAATCTACCCCTAAGGGAGGTCACCTCAAACACACATTAACCTGACATTGAATACAAATTGATATTACATTATAAATTATTCTTGCACTCTTGATGAATTACTTTGCTCTGAAGCTCGTAGTCATTGATTCTTCACAACGCATGTTTAGTTAAACTAGGTGGAGGTCTTTTACTGATCCACGTGATAATGAGTTTTGAGCCAGCTTTGAGATCATCAGCCACATTAAATCTCTGACTCTTCCTATGTGGTGTTGATAATATGTGATGTTGTGCCATTTGGACCGACATGCTCACATTCTTGATCATGATATCATCTTATCAGAGTAGCGGAAGCTTTTGTTGATTCATGATATTGGCAGCAGCGTAGCGGAAGCATGGAGAGATAATATCAGAATCTTTGATGCACTTATCATGATTTCTTTAGAAATGAATGTGTTGTGTGAGCATGCGGCGTGGATTGACCGCTCCATTCTCGATCAGCTATAAACGTCGGTGTACCGCATAAGACAGTTAGCAATAAAGCGCACGAAAGTGTCTTTGATCAGTTTCGATGAATTAAGGTACACGGCCCACGGTTCCCCGTTGATCAGTACAAGTACTGCCTGTGATCGGTATAATTCCAAGAATTTCCTTGACAGGGTTTCGCAGCTGCTCTAGCCGTTCTCAAACCGAAGCATCTCAAAGAAGACAACACGGAGTGAGTGAACCAGCGAATAGAGATTCACTGATTGATGAAAAGAGATTTGAAAAACAATCGTGTATTGCTCAATAGAAATTGTTTTTGCAATAAAACGAAGTTTTAGTGAAAAATCATCTATCAATCATAAACACCTTTTGATTTGAAATAAGTGTACACAGTCGATGTGCTTAGAGAAAAGAGTTTTTAAACACAACAACCAGTTTTTCAAAGGCATCCGTCAATCCATTTTCTTGGACCTGGATTGATTCAATTTTGAATTGCTCCACTGATGAGGTCCATATGACACAATTAAGTCTTGGCAATACCACAAGGATAGTGCGTAGGACTCATAAGATATAATCTCACATTCCACATAGTGTGAAATAGTGAGTCTTCAAGAAATAAGTGTCCTAAAGAGATTAATTGATGATCTCGTGGCTCTAGACTCAATTAGTGCTCTTTTGGTTTCCTGTGCCGGAGACTAGGGAGAGGGTCTCCTTCTTCAATATCAACAATCTCTAAGAGAGTGTCGATAGATTATGTAGGCTCCCCATGAGAATGAAACAAGCCCTTTTAAGAGGAACTTGAGTAGCTTGGGAAGTTTAGTGCAGTGCGTCACTGGGTCCATGACGTCTTGTCTTCAATACCAGTGTTACCTTAGTAACCACTAGTAGCATATGAATTGAACCCGGTTTCTGCCCTAAGGTTGAATTAAGGGAGGGCTATTTATTTTCACCCTTTTCACATTCCAATTCTTTTTCATTCTTCAACCCCTTCAGTGCTTACCGAGACTTCATGACTAGAACCTTGTTGGGTTTATTCTAGTACTAGCTCAGTCTCAGTCCGCACTCTTCCCATATCTCATTTTTCTCCTTTTCACATAATACCTAAGGACTCTACACTATCTAGTGGATTGTTCCTGGGTAGATCCCTCAGTTTCGGGCGGATCAGGGGAACAAAATACCTAACCTTATCATCCTTATATCACCATACATAAAGTAAAGTTGGTCGGTCTATTTGGTATTGTTCATATGCCTTTGGAACCAATTGAAAACCATTTGAAAATCAATCCAGATACTTATGATATATTATCAAAGCATTTTGTACCTGAATTGTTTTTGATATTTTTAGAACAAGAGCTCCTCCTCAACATGTGCATAATGTATTTGAAATCGTTTAGCACACGGAGGCAAGAGGAAGAATTAACTTCTTTGATTACCATTTTCTAAAAGATATGATCATCACTTCTCAATCCATTTGATTAGATACATCATTTTGAGGAAGGATGAGGTTTTCAAAATTTTGCTCCCCCTCAATATGTGCCTCGAAGTTTGAAAGAGTTTTGCACCTATTAGGAGGAACCTGCACTTAGTGAGAATTCAATCACGTTTCAATAATTTCAGGTTTAAAGTAGATGCTCCCCCTCAACATGTGCATGAGAAATTTGAAATCGTTTGTCACATGCGGGGAGGATAGCTTGTACATTCTTATAAAACCTTTTATCGAATTATCAGTATAAATCCAATTTAAATTACAAATTCTCCCCCGATCACAAGTATCAAATCATTTGAGAATCGTGATCTCAGTATATTTAAATTGTTGTTCAAAGCTTTTTAAGGAGAATTGTGACTTGATTTTGAAAACGTTTTAACTGATAAGGATCGAATTTTGAGACTTTAGACTCCAAAGATTTAAACATGCTTGAATATCTTTTGAAAACAAACCATTGTTTGAAAAAAAAATACACTTTTTAATTAAAAATCATTCTCCCCCTCAATCAATGACATAAGTTGTTGATTGAGAGATAGATAGTTTTAACAACCGTTTAGTACAAATGATTTTCAAAAATTGAGCCCGTGTAATTTTTCAAAGCAATTCGTTTTCATTGGATAGTGAGAATTTTTTATAGAATCAGAGCATGTGATTTGAAAAACAAGATAAAGCATGGCTCTATTATTTCTTTTAAACACGGGTTACTGCCTGAAATGACAATAAACAATCATTTTTCTTCGCCTCATTTTTTTTTATGAAAAACTATGTACATTCGATGAACATCTAAAGACCCGTAACATTCTTTGAATATCAACACAAAGTCCGTAGATGATATCGAATTGAGAAAATCATGACAAAATGACAATATTTTTGAGGATTTTTCGAATTTTTCACATTTTTATGGATTTTGAAAGTTTTATAATTTTCTATTTTATTTTTGAAGATTTTGTAATTTCGTATTTTTCTTTTTGAAAAAAATATATATACAAAGAGATAAATGAAGAAAGACCTTCACTCCTCGTCTTCCTCCTGAAGACGTTTGAGTGTTTCTGGTTGAAGGCTTTTCAAGCCAAGTCGTGGAAGAATAAACTCAAAACATTCTCTTGTGTTAGGAATTAGAAATTCCAGGTATTAAAGAGTCGGTCACCTCAAGAATATGTAATCGTTAGAAAGCTCGTAGTCGTAGTTATTTTATGTTAAGTAGTATTTAGTTAAGTAACACCGTAGAGGACGGATGGGTCTTTACCCACTGTATGCCTGATCCACAGCCCGTAGGTGGCGTTTGTTTGTAAGAAACTATAAATACCCTCTACCTCCCAAGGTAGAGGGTTGGAGCTTCAATACCATTTTTCTTTGTTTCACATAGTTCCCAACTCTCTTCCTTTCTCTCACTAGAACTTTCTCTCTCTAAACTCAAGTTAGCGCCCCATATGATTATGGTTTAATGTGTTTGTGAAATCTTATATCTAACAATTGGTATCAAGAGCCATGGTTTGATCACTCATCTTTCATGCTTCTTGTTTTGGTGGATTTCATAAGGTTTTTGGGGTATTAAAAGTTTAGGAGAGTTTGATTCATTTGGACAAATTCTAGTGTTAAAGTTTGAATTTTGCTTGTACTTTTGTGTTTAGGATCATCATATGTGTATATGTTTTGAATTGGAAGGCTTAAATCATTGTGGTTTGGTTGTTTTTGATTGATAAAGTGGTTATTTTCTAAGTTTGTACGAAGCGAGTTGAGTCTCGGTAAGTTTGTTCTTCAAAGCGAGTTGCTTTGTTATTGGATGCGAGTTGGTACATGCGACTTGGCTGTTTAGCGAGTTGATTTTTATACGACTTGGGTTCTAAGCGAGTTGTTTCTTTAAGCGACTTGAGATCTAAAGCGACTTAGCTATTAAGCGAGTTGAAAAGCTAACGAGTTAATTTAAGCGACTTGGTGTTCAAGCGAGTTGATACTAAAGCGAGTTGGCTATTTAGCGACCTGATTCATTAAGCGTGTTGACAGCGTTGCGAGTTGACGCTAATGCGACTTGGCTATTTAGCGAGTTGATTCCTTAAGCGAGTTGTCTCCTTGAGCGAGTTGGGTGTTTAGCGAGTTGATAACTAAAGGAGTTGTGTGTTTTACTACTTGTCTAATTTTAGGCTTGTTACTTCTTCGTGATACATTCTTACGGTTGTTCTTTTGGTTTAGTAAAATCCCATGAAAGAATCAATTTCCCGGTTTAATCAAAGAATTGTAAAATCCCGTAGAACTTGTAATCATGGCAAACATCGTTCCTACTATTGTTTCTTCCGTTGCTGAGGACGTTCAAGCAGCACGGTCAGATACTCGTCCACCTATGCTTGACAGAAATGACTACGACTCTTGGGCTCAAAGAATCAGATTGTACTGTCTTGGAAAGGAAAATGGGGTCAACATTCTCAAATCGATTGATGAAGGACCGTATCTAGTTGAGACTACAAGGGACATAATTGATACAGCTGAAGATGGAACGATGATCTATGGAATAGACAGACCAAAGACGAATGATGAGCTCAATGATAAGGAGAAGAAGAGATTCGATGCAGATATCAGGGCTTCTAACATCATACTACAAGGTCTTCCAAAAGACATCTATAAGCTTATCAATCACAACACTGAAGCAAAGGCTGTATGGGATAATGTCAAGATGCTTCTTTCTGGTTCTGAATTAACCATGGAAGACAGAGAATCACAACTCTATGATGAATTTGGGCACTTCAAGATGAAACCAGATGAGAGTGTCTATGAGTATTACGTGAGATTCCACAAGCTTGTTAACGACATGAGGAACATCAGAATGACCATGCCTAACATTCAGCTGAACTCAAAGTTTGTAAACAACATGAATCCCGAATGGCACAAGTTTGTCACTTCTCTGAAGCTCACTAAAGGATTGAAGAATACGAATTATGAGCAACTGTATGCCTTCCTTCTTTAGAATGAGAGACATGCCATGTTTGAAAAGAGGATTCTTGAACAATTCAAAACAAATCCAGGAGAGACAAGCTCATCAAATGATTCAACTGCCTTCTACTCAAACATTGGGATTACCACTAAAGCTTCACAAGTTATACCCATGGGTGATGGAACTCACAAACTCATTCCCGATCCAATGTTCAAACAAGCTGATGCTGATGCATCTGTAGGAAACTTCATTAGTCAACTAGCTCTCATGATCAGTCAAAACATGAACACTCTCCCACACACCAACAACAACCTCAGAACAACATCCAATCCACACAATCAAGCTACTGTCAGAGATGGGAAGGTTATGGTGCAGCCAGTCCAAGAAAGTCAGTACGATCAGAGAAGGGGTGGAGCAGGTGGAGGCTATGGAGGAAATCAGAATCGGGGAAGGAATGGAAATCAGGGACAATTCAAGACAGTTAAGTGTTACAACTGTGGTGGTGAGGGACACATTGCAAGGAATTGCACATCTCCAAAACGTCCTCAGAATGCTGAATACTTCAGGGATAAGATGTTGCTAGTGCAAGCTCAGGACAATGGAGCAACCTTGGATGAAGAGGAGCTGTTGTTTCTTGCTGAAGGGAATACTAAGACATATGATGCAGATGTGGATGAGCAGCCTATTCAGGAGATTGGTCACAATCATCAGAATGCCTTTCAAGTCGCTGACTGTGATGCATACGACTCTGATGTTGATGATGGACCTACTGCACAAACAATTTTCATGGCTAGCATTTCTCCAATGGTCTCTCCTAAGGTCTCTTCTTCACCACAAGCTGGACCATCCAAAGAAAAAATCATCTTAGAGGTATTAAAATTATATGATGAAGTTGATGTGCATAAGATACATAATGAAATACAATCAACTAAAATCATTAAGTCAGATATTGAAAATATGGGTAATATCAATGTTGTCCCATATGATCAATATATGAAACAAAGTGAAAGAGTGATTGTATCAAGTGATGTATCTCCTGCAGTCAATGATTATTATGTCTGTGATGAATACACTACATGTGCCCCTGATGATTCAGTTATCTCTGAACTTAATGCCTATAAAGAACGAGTTGCCATTTATGAACAACGTGCTAAGTTTGAGCTAAATACTCGTGAGCAGGAGTTGGATAACCAAATGCGTACAATTATTAGAAAAAGTAATTTTAGAGAGGAAGTGTTAAAACAAGAGTTAAATTCCTTACAAGAAAAACTTTCAAAAACTGCTAAGAAAAAACAAGAACTTCAAGAAAATGTTAAAGTGCGTAAGCAGGAATTTCATGCCGAGGAATCAAAACTTTTGAATGATTTTTCTAATCTAAAAACTTTGAAGAACAAGCTTGAAAATAAGTTGTACGTACAAGGGAACACCATTCAGACTGCCCACATGATCACTAAGCATAGAGTCTTAAGCGATAAGCATAGCATTCCCCTAGTTGAGGAACCAAATCCAGAGGTCATAAAAAAGGCTAGAAATGCTCATAAGGTACTCTATGATGGCAATGAAATCCTTAAACCTAGACAGAAACCTAGTTGCGCTGAGTGCACTGAGGAAGATAATAAATCTGATGAAGTCACTAGGAAAAGGATGAACAAGAAGTTATATGATCCAATATGTAAAGAGAAGAAAATAATTATCACACCCCATGATTACAAGAAGGAGAATTGGATTTCCTTAAACAAATTTAAGCCTCAGACGTTGTTAACACCCGAACAAGTGTTCTGGAAAAAGGATTTAGATAAGCAAAAAGCAGAAAATCTTGTTGAAACAAACCCTTCCTTTAGGAAAATGCCTGCTGCGACTGTGTATCCTCTAAATACATCGATGCATTTAGTTCCTAGAACTATTGCCACTAAAAGCAAGACCTTAATCAGCCAATATGTTATTCTTCAACTATTTGTCAATTTTGAGAAAACCTGTAAGAAAAGGATCACACCCACTGGGATAACTGAAGGGGAAAGGGGTTTTGAACAAACAAAAGAATGCTATCTAACTGAGGTCATGCCTTTCTTCAAACTACTAAAAGATCATTTTGAGAGTCTTAAAAAGGGGATAAGTTCAGATATTAAAGGAATGGAAAAGGAATTTGATGCAATGGTAGTTGAGGTTAGTGACTATGAGCGAGCATTAAAATATAATGAGATTGAGAGGAAGAACTTGCATACCTTGAATGAGAATCTTATTTCTGAATGTATTGCTCAAGATGTGTTTTACATTGCTACGAATTGCTCCATTAATGCTTCTCAATTTCATGAATTATCTGTTGCTCAAAGTCTCCCATGATCGAGTCATTGAGCTTGAAAAGATTAATTCGAAACTTAATGAGAAAATTGATCAGGATGATCACGATAATTTGGTAAAGCATCTTTCTAAACTAGAAGTTGAACATTTTGATTTACAACTAAAATATCAACATCTAAAAGAAAATGTTAACACCTCAAATATCAAGACTTCCTTGGATGCTCCTGAATTTGATGCAGTTTTTGAAATTAGCAAACGTGATGAACAGATTCGAGCTCATTGTAACACGATCAAAAAGTTGAAAGTCCAAATCTCTCATTTGAAGGGTGAAAAGAACAATGTGACTGGATCCCAAATGTCTCCTCCTTTAGATTCTCAGTACTCTCAAACTTTTCATCTTCAAAACTTGGTTAATGCCTTACAAAAGGAAAACGAGAGTTTTCTAGAAGAAAATGAAAAAGTTAAACGACACTTTAAAGAGTTATATGATTCAATGAAAGTCACTCGTGACCAAAACAACGAAAAATAACGTCTTTACAAAAGGAAATTGAGAATCTAAGAAGTCAAGAAAATGGGAAACTGCCACTTGTTTTTAATAAGAATGTTGTTTCAAAGTCACCCTTAGACTGCAAATACACTGTGACGGTTAAATATATTCCTCCTCATCTTAGGAATAATGAATCTGCGTTTCATGACTATTGTGCTCACTTTAAGGATAGTCTAGAATGTCTCCGTGAGATTGTTGAAGAGGATTTCATTAATAAACCTCTTGATAGAGAAATTAGGTTTGCTTGCCTCCAGGCCAAACGATCTCAAGAGCTGCTTGAATGTGTAATTGCAACATGTCCAAAATCCTTAGGTGCAAAAGGCAAAGCCGTGATGCCTTGTTCTATGCCTAGTGCCAAGCATGAAATCCGTTCTATGCCCAATATAATGAATGTCAACCTTAGGGTGCCTTCAAGTAGTTCAGATTCCAGATATGTTAGTGCTAAGAAAGTGAATTTTAGTGTGCCTGCAAATAGCTCAAATCATATTTTTAAGAAAGTAAACACTAATGTGTCTTCCAGTAGTTCAGATCCTTGCACATCAAGTTCAGGAATGCAAAAATTATATCAACCAACTAATGTTCCCATTCCCTCTACAGGAGCAATCAGTGACATTAAAGCGAGCAGGTCAAAGTCTCAAGACAATACAAAGAATGATAGGACCTTGCAAGCTAAGAATGTGCATTGGAAGAGAGTAGAAGACCAATCTAGGAACTTTAAGCTTGAGTTGAATAAAACGAATCGTGTTGATTCTAGTATTAGCCATAGGCGTACTGTAATTAATTCAATTTCTGATACTATTTGCAAACCTTGTAATGATGTCTGCTTGAATTCTGTTGCTAATCATGAATGTGGTGTGAATGCTTTGTCTATTGTCAAATGCCAGTTAAAATTGTTAATACTAATAATCGTGCAAATAAGGCAAAAGGCAAAAACGAAAGATTGTTAGAAAACAGTGGAAACCCACAGGAAGAACATTTATAAAGATAGGTTATTATATGATACCTTTTGGCCATAAGAATAATCAGTTTTGCCCTCAAACTGCTAAGACTATGCCCACTAGAAAATGGATG
This sequence comes from Chrysanthemum makinoi, assembly GCA_910596185.1. NCBI lineage: Eukaryota > Viridiplantae > Streptophyta > Magnoliopsida > Asterales > Asteraceae > Chrysanthemum > Chrysanthemum makinoi. The sequence continues at coordinate 115,670,071 of OU343220.1, read as the reverse complement.
CCTACTGGTAGAACTATTCCCTTAAGAAGTGAACATACTTTGAATAGGTCAAATACGACACCAGCATTGCATATATTCCCAATGATTCCATTACTTCTACTTCTGATATGGATGTTTCTATTTCTGATGTGGGTATTCCAATTATTGTTACTAACCAAGTGGAACCCATTCTTGCATGGGGATCCCAATTATCCGGTTATCCATTCTTGTCTATGTTCAACTGCAGATTGTTCAAATCGTTCGTGGTACCTGGACTCGGCTGTTCCAAGCATATGACTGAGACCGGTCGCGCTCATGAACTTCGTGAGCAAATTCATCGGATAGTTAGATTCGAATGATCATTTCGTGCAATTATGGGTTATAGAGATTATGTTGTTGGTAAAAGTGTTATCTCCAGGGTATATCATGTGGAAGGTCTTGGTCATAACTTGTTCTCTGTTGGTCAATTCTGCGATTCTGATCTAGAAGTAGCCTTCAGAAAACATACTTGTTTCGTCAGAGAACTTGATGGTAAGGAACTTTTAAGGGGTTCACGTGGTTCAAATCTATACACCATCTCTATCGAAGATATGATGAAGTCTTCTCCAATCTGCTTGTTGTCAAAGGCTTCCAAAACAAAGTCATGGTTATGGCATCGTCGTCTCAATCACTTGAACTTTGGCACCATCAATGATCTCTCCAGAAAGGACTTAGTTATAGGTCTACCTAGACTTAAGTATGAAAAGGATCATCTTTGTTCAGCAAGCCAGTTGGGAAAAAGCAAGAAGTATGCCCATAAACCCAAACCTACAAACTCAGTCGCAGAAGTTCTCTATACTATTCACATGGACTTATGTGGACCCATGAGAGTGCAGAATATCTTTGGGAAGAAATATGTGTTAGTTGTGGTTGATGATTTCTCTAGATTCACCTTGGTAAAGTTCTTAAAGACAAAGGATGAAACTCCATGTATCATCATCAAACTCATCAAACAGCTGCAGGTTCGTCTTAACAAAACGGTCAGAATCATCCGAACAGACAATGGAACTGAGTTTGTTAACAAACAACTTGGTGAGTTTTATGAAAGTATTGGAATCAGTCATCAAAGAAGTGTTCCTCGAACTCCTCAACAGAATGGTGTAGTTGAAAGACGAAATCGAACTCTTGTGGAAGCTGCGAGGACTATGCTGATTTACTCAAAAGTTCCAATGTTTCTCTGGGATGAAGCCATCGCCACTGCATGCTACACCCAAAATCGATACCTGATTCACACTGCTCATGGAAAAACTCCATATGCACTTGTCCACAACAGAAAACCTGATCTTTCATTCCTTCGTGTGTTCGGTGCTTTATGTTATCCAATTAATGATTGTCAAGATTTAGGAAAACTGAGAGCTAAAGCGGACATTGGAGTTTTGTAGGCTATGCACCTAATAGTAAAGGTTACCGAATCTACAACAAGAGAACTCAAAATATCATGGAAACAATTCACGTCACGTTTGATGAGCTGACCGGTCAAATGGCTCCTGGACAATCCAGTTCAGGACCTGCACTTCAAAGCAGTCCCATTGGTTCATCTCTTGTACCAAACTCCTCATCAGCAACTCCATATGTACCTCCCTCAGAAGAAGATTTAAAGAAAATGTTTGATCCAATGTTTGATGAACAATTTGAGCCAAGTAACAATGATATGACAATTCAATCAACAGAGGCTGCTTCTATCCTTGTCAATGAAAGTAACCCTTCAACTTCTATGTCATTAAGCCAAGAAGCGTCTGCTGCTGACAAATCTGTTTCATCAACAAATCATCAATCATCAAGTGTACATCTTGGAAATGCTTCTGATTCACAGGATGAAGTCAATCCCTTTGCTACTCCCGAAGATGCTCCATTTGAAAACATATTTGCTCCTGAATCATCATCAGAACCATTAACTTCAGGAGACATCGACTCTGCTACTTCAGTTCCTCAACAACTGCCACATGAATACCTCAGTAAATGGACTCATGATCATCCATTAGACAACATCATTGGAAATCCCTCTCATCCAGTATCCACACGGAAACAACTTGCAACAGATGCCTTATGGTGCTTTTTCAACTCCGTACTCTCTAAGATCGAACCAAAAGATGTTAAATCCGCCATGAATGAAGACAGCTGGTTCAATGCCATGCAAGAAGAAATTCATGAGTTTGATTGACTTGAGGTATGGGAATTAGTACCTGCTCCAGATGTGCTATGATCATTGCTCTAAAATGGATCTTCAAAGTGAAACTTGATGAGCATGGTGATGTGTTAAAGAACAAGGCTCGATTGTTGCTAAAGGATACCGTCAAGAGGAGGGTATTGACTTTGAAGAATCTTTTGCTCCTGTTGCTCGAATCGAGGCAATCAGAATATTCTTGGCTAATGCTGCAAGTAAGAACATGGTAGTCTATCAGATGGATGTAAAGACGGCGTTTCTGAACGGAGATCTTAAAGAAGTCGTCTACGTCAGCCAACCTGAAGGCTTTGTGAATCAAGAGCATCCTACTCACGTTTATCGTTTGAAGAAGACTCTTTATGGTTTAAAGCAAGCTCCAAGGGCATGGTATGATACGCTATCAAAGTTTCTTCGGTCTACCGGCTTCAGCAAAGGAGCAGTTGATCCAACATTGTTCACCAGGAAGTCAGGAAAACACTTAATTCATGTTCAAATTTATGTTGATGATATCATCTTTGCCTCGACTGACCCCAATGAGTGTGACCGTTTTTCAAAAGAAATGGGTTCTAAATTTCATATGTCAATGATGGGACAAATGTCATTTTTCTTGGGATTACAAATTTCACAAAGTCCTAGAGGCATTTTCATAAATCAATCTAAATATGCAAATGAGATTTTAAAGAAATTTGGATTTGATTCTAGTGACCCTGTTGACACTCCTATGATTGAGCGTACAAAACTGGATGAGGACCACTCAGGGATCATGGTAGACAAAATGAAATATCGTGGCATGATCGGATCCCTGATGTACCTCATGTTGGGTCTATTATAGATTTGATGATACAAATCAAGAAGAATGAAACATGAAGGACTAAAAGTAACAAGAAGGGAAACTACAAAAGATGGAGGATTTGGAAGATTCTAGAAGATATGCTTAAAAGAATATTTAGTTTCCTAATTGTATTATGATTCCTCTTGTAAACCCTAGATGTCTCTAGTATATAAAGAGACATAGGGTCATTAGTTTAGTAAGTACGTACAAGATGTAGACGTCTAAAGGTGTGTGTGTGTGGGAACCTAGGCGCAGGGATTTGGGAAAACGCCTAGGGTTTAGTTAGTTAGTGTTAGATCAAGTCTTTGATCTTTATTATTGTTTAGTTAGAGATGGTGAATGAAAAACCTTGTTCATAATAATATTGATTCTATGTTTGAATATTCCGCCTTTATTATTATGTGTTCCTAGATATAATATTAGACCTCGTCTAAGAGCTTACAACGATCTTCACATGTGGTATCAGAGCCTGGGGCTCGTGATATCTAGGGATCTACAAGGTTTTCTTGAAGAAGAAGGAAGAAAAATTCGAAGCTGTAAAAAATTCGTAATACTTCTGCAGCACTATTTTCCAGAAGGCATAACTTTTTATTGAACCGTTGGATCGAGCTACAATTCGAACTGGAGCTTCTTGGTATATATATCTTTAATCTCACTGAAGGGATTGTCAATCAGAGCTCTCAATCAAAAGTTATTCAGTGTCGAAGTCTGCTGCAGAAAATTCGTAAGGTTACAACAGCACTGTTTTGCAACGATCATAACTTTTTCGTTAACCGTTGGATCGTAACGAAATTTCGGGTGGATGTTCTCTATATATCAATCTAACTTTCCACCGAAGGGATCTTCCATATGAGCTTTTATGTGAAAGTACTGCTGAAAGTACTGCTGTGTATTTTCAAAGTACTGCAGATTTTAAAGTACTGCATGTTTGTTAAAGTACTGCTATTACGCAAAGTACTGCTTGCTCGAAGGTACTGCTACTCTTTTTAATGAAAGTACTGCAGTTTATATACGAAAAGTACTTGGAATTTTTTAAAGTACTGCAGATTGAACTCGAAGTATCTGCTTATGTTTAAACGCATCTTGCTCTGCTAAATTGAAAGTACTGCTCGAATATACAAAGTACTGCTGATTGAATGAAAGTACTGCTCCTTCTCATTCTCAAAGTACTGTTATATTAAAGTACTGCTTCTCATATGATTTTTTATTTAAGAGGAAGTCGAGCGTGATAATGGTTATGGATTTTTGGATGACACACACACAGAATGGTTATTTGGTTCACACACACAGGAAGAAATTTATGTTCTTAAAAGGATTAAAAAAGGCTTGTATTAGATTCATTGAATAATTGATTACGAAGAGGATTATTTATCACTTATTTGAAGGTGAAGTGGAATTACTTAGTTTATGTTCTTATCATATAGCTTGATGAATCTAGCAATGTGTGATTTTTCTTATGATGCTCTATGCACACATTGGCTATCACTTGAAGGAGTTACATTGTAGTGCTCAGTGTCTCATACTAGTTGAGGATTCTTGTCAAGGGATTGCGGTCTACTTATATTTGATGGGTATAAGTATTGAGTTCCGTGGATAGTACAGATTTAAGACACAAGTTTGAGAAATTCTACTTCTTCATCAAGTTTGTTATATTTGGATTTCTTCACAAGTGATCATTACAAGGAGCTTACCGATTTGAAGAATCAAGAAGATGGTTAATATATGAGTTTTTTAAGGGAAGCTTATTGTTAAATGTTTAACTATCTACATGCATCACTCAAGGGGAAGTGTTTAATTTTTACTACTGTTGATCATTATTACTACTGCTAGTTGGAGTTTTCTACTGTTTTAAATCCATTTTTCCTATGGTGCGTAATGGTGGGCGATTTGAAGCATTGGAAGTCTTAGATTGGAAGTATGATATTGGTTCGTGGTGGTCAAGATAATTATTTGCATACGTTCCCTATTTGGATAATAACAAAAAGGGGAAGAGATGTTTGAGTGACATGTTCAAGTCAAGGGGAAGCATGGAAGATAAGATTGTTTCATTCATGGTGAGATTTAATTATCTCAACTTCTGCTACTTCGTCTAGGGAAGTTCGTACAAGAATCGTGTTTGTTTTGTCATCATCAAATAGGGGAAGATTGTTGGGTCTATTATAGATTTGATGATACAAATCAAGAAGAATGAAACATGAAGGACTAAAAGTAACAAGAAGGGAAACTACAAAAGATGGAGGATTTGGAAGATTCTAGAAGATATGCTTAAAAGAATATTTAGTTTCCTAATTGTATTATGATTCCTCTTGTAAACCCTAGATGTCTCTAGAATATAAAGAGACATAGGGTCATTAGTTTAGTAAGTACGTACAAGATGTAGACGTCTAAAGGTGTGTGTGTGTGCGAACCTAGGCGCAGGGATTTGGGAAAACGCCTAGGGTTTAGTTAGTTAGTGTTAGATCAAGTCTTTGATCTTTATTATTGTTTAGTTAGAGATGGTGAATGAAAAACCTTGTTCATAATAATATTGATTCTATGTTTGAATATTCCGCCTTTATTATTATGTGTTCCTAGATATAATATTAGACCTCGTCTAAGAGCTTACAACGATCTTCACACCTCACAGCAAGTAGACCTGATATTCTGTTCGATGTATGCATGTGTGCTAGATACCAGGCTAAGCCTACCAAAAAGCACCTTGAAGCGGTTAAACGGGTCTTTCGGTACCTCAAAGGAACCATCAACATGGGACTTTGGTACCCGAATGTCACACCCCCAAATTACCTGTTTTGCAGCGGAATGGAATTCCTGGGGATTGACTGTCATAGCATCACAATCACAGTTATATTGAACGACCTAAAGTGTCGTTTGAAAAGAACATCGTTTGATTTAATAAAACAATCAGAGTTACAACATAGGTCCCAAAAGTTTACAAAGTTTGCGGAAATGAAAATATATTACAAGTCCAAACGATGGTTTTAAAAGAAAGTGCCATAATGTACAATGATGTAAGTCGACGCCGCGACTCAAAAGGTGGTTCCTTAACCATGCCATGATGATAATGCCTTAGATACCTGAGAATAAACATGCTAAAAGGTCAACACAAAGGTTGAGTGAAATCCATAGGTTTAAGTAATTCGTTTGAACACAATAATCGTAGTGTGAGTTAAATGGTTTCACACTCATCGTTAAAAACAAAATCGTATTTATTTCACTAAGTTCATGACACCAAAGCGTAAACATCGCACCAATAAAAATTGGTAATCATCGTTTCATCGCCGCCCTAATAGGTAAACTTGCCAATTTACCTTAATGATTCAAATATAGTGCGCTCGATTTCCCCTAACTGGGTCAATAAGAGCGGGAGTGTTAATTCCAATAGGCCTATTCACAATATTCGCGCTCACTCGCAAGTGACTAATGGTTCATGATGTAGGGACTTCGAACATGGCAAATACTTAGTGACAATAAAACATTCGGATATAGCATACAGTTCAAAGCATTTGTGTTCGATTAAAAATGTAGCATGTATCTCCCCCAAGAGTTTGTAAAACAGTTAAAAGAGTAAAAGTGGGGCTATGAACTCACCTGTTGCAATGATTATGATGACAAAAGTGGACACACTGAAATATAGCGTGAATCTCGAAAATGACCTATTATGAATGATATGATATGATATGAGTTGCAATGTAATGTTATGATATGCATGCATTACGTATGTTATTTATACCATTTGCGGGTTTTGAAAATATTACTTATCGTCGAAAAATACTCGTTTGACGTCTTGTCCCTTCAAAATTCACTTTTCAAGTTTTTACGTCAAAATGTCATCCTATAATGGGTTTATAATGATTTTTGGTGAAATTACCACTTTTCGTCGCAAAACAATGTCGTCGGAATATCAAGAAATTAACAAAAATGGCCTTGGAAAACTAGTCGTAAAATGGTGTACGTCGATCGTTAGAGAACGAACTCGACGGTTTTGGAAAGTTTGCATCGATATCTAGAAGTTTCAGTTCAGGAGTTTTTGTCCAAAAGGTCTCGATCATAAAGATATTGAGGGTTAAAGATAGTGATTTTTGTTAATCGTAGTGCAGAAAATAAGTTTCGGCCAACTTTGAACATCCGTAAATAATTCACAAAAACTCCGCTTGACAAACAGCTTTTTGATTTGAAAAATATGGCCGGTGAACTTGATTTTATTAGAAGACAATTCGTTCCAAAAAGTTTCACAACCTTGTTAAAAACAGCCGCAAACATGGTCGTTACAGCTAATGTAACACTTGTATCGTAGAAATAATATAGTTTTTCAGAAAATAATAGTTACGGCAAATTTATGAAAACGTGCATATATTTGTCATTTCAAATCCATTTTCTACGTATAATACGTCCTTAGCTTCGTATCGAAGTAAACTAATATATTTTTGATAAGTCGAAATAATTTGTGAAGCTTAAGGCTCGTTTTTTGACCCGAACAAACTAAAAATATGTTGCTGAAATTTCTGAAAAGTGTACGTTTCGTCGTCAAACTTTAAAAATTCACCACGGCTTCGTTATAACTCCGTTTTTATCCGTTCAAAAGGCCACGGATTCGTTTTAAAGTATATTTTCTAAATATCAAGGCCAAAGTTTCGTACCAACTGTTGGTTTTTCCAGAAATTCGAAACAAGGACAGAACCTTTTTAATACGTATTGAAAATAGTTTTTCTCGGACAATACCTATTCTAATCCCTTCAAATCAACTCCAAAGCTAATCTAATCCTACCATACACCTTCTTAGGGTGTCATGGGTTCCTAATCACCATCAAGACCAAAAATATCATGGGGATAATTATAGGATGACCATAAATATATATAACTTCTTAAAATCATGAAAAATGGTATAAATCACATATTATGCATACTTGCTCCAAAAATGAAAAGATAAATATAAAATGATAAGGAAACATGAAAAATGATAAAAACATGCTTACAAGTGAAGATGATGAGGTTTATGGACACAATGGTTTTTCCTAATCACTTGAGGTTTGTATTACAAAACCTTGCAACAAATGAGACTAGTGTTTAAATAAATTACTTGTAAACTTGGAAATGCTTCCTTTTGGTTCCCCTTGGCTGCCGTATATTTTGAGAGAAAGAAGATGAATATCTTGGTCTAACTTTGGTTACAAATGAAATGAAATGAAGTAAAAAGTTAAATTTGTTTAATACTTGAAAGGAGATATTTAATAAACCATTTGATGATTCACCTCCCTTGAGTCGGTCAAGGGAGTGTTAGTCATTCCTTGATATTTTTTTTTTTTTTTATATTATATAAGTGTAGGATTTTGTAAGATATTTGTGAATAATTGTGATAAGTTGTAGCATTTGTAAATATTTAGGGTAGCGTTGAATAAAAATAAATTTTCACAGGTCAAGTTAAAATATTTTTAGGTCATAAAAATTATAAAAATACATTCCTTGCAAAATTTGAGTGATATAATAATAATCGTATAATTTTTAAGAAAAACGACGTAATAATATAATTTTAACGATTTATATACGAAATAAATTCAAAACACTAGGAAATCTCAAAATATAGTTTTTATAAACTAAATGTAAGTTTAAAAATACATCGGGATCATTTTTGAAAGTAACGGATTAAATATTCAAAATAAAAACTCACGCGATAAAGATTATTAAATAAAAAATTACGCGTTGAAGGTGAAATGAAATGTCGTGAATGTACTAATGAGATGCACATGATGTCAATGGAATGTAGACTAATCTTAGTCCATATGAAATGTACGTGATGTCATGATCATGAATTCGCCGCTAAACCTTCAAGGTTACGCGAATTTGAAACAAGTAAACCAAGTTTACTATAAATGTTGAAATAATGAGACATGAACTGTGACGAGAAATGACCTGAAATTGCGAGTTGTCACATTCGCCCAACCAAAAAGGAATTCAGTCCCTGAATTCAATCGTTGCTAGGTCTATCGGGTTTAGGGTTTGATGTGGCAAACTTTCCCATTCCCGAGCAAAACCCTCAAAAGACTTTTTTTACCAACCAATTTTCACTTAATCTCACAACTCATCAAACAAGAACTGTCATGAGATTAGGCTAAATTGGTTTGAAGGAGGACTTTTGAAAATTTGGCTCGATTACGGAATTGTTTACACATATAAGTCTACTACTCCCTTCATTGCATGATTCTTCCTGAATTAGACATAGGTGATCAGGCTATGTATAATTTAGGAGTAACTATGCAATGCTTGGACTAATCGACTCATATGTTGTTTGGTGTTGAGTCAACTGATGTTAAAAATTGTGATGAACATCGAGGAGAGAAGACATGGAGAAGTGTCGTTAAAATGATAGTTGTAGTAAAAAGAATTAAAATCCTCGTAAATGATAACAAATCGGAAAGAAAATGAAGTACGATATATGAGAATATCTTACAACGAGTGGTTTAGCAAAATTAATACATCTTTAAGTTATAAAGATTCGGATACGATGAAAGACATAAACTTAATACGACATAGTACATAAGGAAAATTAAGACTGTTAGCTTCCAAACTTCTTCAGTCTTCCGCGTCGTTGATACCTTGACGAGCTCCTCCTCCTCCTTCTAACATATATACATTCCCATGAGCACCTTCGACTTGTTGACCTTGGTTTTGAGGACATTGGTTTCTATAGTGTCCTTGCTCCCCACATCCGAAGCATGTGACTACGGCTTTACCTTTACAATCCCTGGCTAGATGTCCCGGTGTTTGGCATTTGTGGCACTTGGCAGGGCAAGGACCCGAGTGATGAAAATTACATCGATTACATAGTGGGTGTGTTCCAGCATACCCTCTACCTCTCATTGGTGCAGCAACATAAACCATTCCCGCTTCTTGCCTTCTATTTTGTTGTTGTTGATGGTTAGTGTTGCGGTTTTGGTTGTTGTTGTTATAACCTCCTTGGTTGTTTTCCCATTTTCTTTTGTTGTTATTGATTTGGTTATCGTCGTTGTTGTTGTTGTTTTGGTTATTGTGGTAGTTGGTGCGGTTGTTGGGGTTGTTGTTGTTTTGGTTGGTGTTGGTGTACTTACCTCTCTTCACTACCTGGGCCATGAGCTTTTGAGTCACCCTAATAGCTTCCTCGATTGTTTGTGGATCAAACGAAGTCACATCTCCTTGAATCACCTCAGGAAGTCCCCCAATGAAAGCCTCTAGCAACTTCTCATTATCAGAAACCATGGACGGGCATAACGTGGCTAATTCTTGGAATCTCCGAATGTAAGTGTCAATATCGTACCCAATAGTTACTAGTTCATAGAACTCGGTCTCCAACTTTTTGACTTCCGTACGAGGACAAAACTTCTTAGTCACCAGACCCTTAAATTGCTCCCAAGTAAGCTTGAAAGCATTCTCCATTCCAATCGGTTGAGCATATGAATTCCACCACGACAATGCTCCATCGAGTAATGTACTCGTAGCATACTTGACCTTACTATCATCCGGACAGTTACAAAGCAAAAACACGGACTCTAATTTTTCAAACCATCGTACCATTGCTGTAGCTCCTTCCGTCCCTCTAAACTTGGTGGGTTCACCACTTTTGAAATCCTTGTAAGAACAGCTCTTAACTCCGGATCCTCCTGCATTTCCAGTAGCAGTAGCAAGCCTTGCGGCTTCAGCAGCAGCCGCGGCCTCGGCAGCAGCAGCAGCCACCGTTTCCCTTTCAATTCTTAGTGCCTCTGCTACACTATCCCTTACCAACTTTTGAATAGTCGCTTGAGTCATTCCAGGTGTGGCTTTCTTCGGTGCCATAACTTCTTCAAAACAAGAGGAAATGTGAGACGTAGCAAAATCCGATGTTAATAATAAACGCTCCAAAGAAATGTGATAAGAATGATAAGTTTGAGGTTATTTTTCAAAATGATCGACGGGTTCCAAAAAGATGGGTTATGATGTGTTGTAAGTGCTTCAAATGTATGGTGGTTTAGTGACTTAGTGTGTGAATAAAGTGTAACTCGACATGTTAGTGGTGAAACAAAGGAGTGAGAGTGACTTCGCCCTATATAAAGGTTTATCTCGGTATTCAACGTTATCGGTGGTGAGTTCGATTGAGGTGAAAATTGTGATAGGGACTGACAAGGAATTCTCCACATTAGAGTATGAAGAAAGAATAATGGAATGGGCATTTAAAGGCATCCATGTGACAATCGATATGAAATGAAAGTAAATAACTCGAAAAATGTACGTAAAACCGCATGTAAAGTGAACATGCACTTATGATGAAATGATGAGATGCTATGGTGATGTAGTTATAGTCTAGGGTCAATGATGCAACCTAGTTCTCTATAACCGAAGCTCTGATGCCAATCTGTCACACCCCCAATTACCTGTTTTGCAGCGGAATGGAATTCCTGGGGATTGACTGTCATAGCATCACAATCACAGTTATATTGAACGACCTAAAGTGTCGTTTGAAAAGAACATCGTTTGATTTAATAAAACAATCAGAGTTACAACATAGGTCCCAAAAGTTTACAAAGTTTGCGGAAATGAAAATATATTACAAGTCCAAACGATGGTTTTAAAAGAAAGTGCCATAATGTACAATGATGTAAGTCGACGCCGCGACTCAAAAGGTGGTTCCTTAACCATGCCATGATGATATGCCTTAGATACCTGAGAATAAACATGCTAAAAGGTCAACACAAAGGTTGAGTGAAATCCATAGGTTTAAGTAATTCGTTTGAACACAATAATCGTAGTGTGAGTTAAATGGTTTCACACTCATCGTTAAAAACAAAATCGTATTTATTTCACTAAGTTCATGACACCAAAGCGTAAACATCGCACCAATAAAAATTGGTAATCATCGTTTCATCGCCGCCCTAATAGGTAAACTTGCCAATTTACCTTAATGATTCAAATATAGTGCGCTCGATTTTTCCCCTAACTGGTCAATAGAGCGGGAGTGTTAATTCCAATAGGCCTATTCACAATATTCGCGCTCACTCGCAAGTGACTATGGTTCATGATGTAGGGACTTCGAACATGGCAAATACTTAGTGACAATAAACCATTCGGATATAGCATACAGTTCAAAGCATTTGTGTTCGGTTAAAAAAATGTAGCATGTATCTCCCCAAGATTTGTAAAACAGTTAAAAGAGTAAAGTGGGGCTATGAACTCACCTGTTGCAATGATTATGATGACAAAAGTGGACACACTGAAATATAGCGTGAATCTCGAAAATGACCTATTATGAATGATATGATATGATATGAGTTGCAATGTAATGTTATGATATGCATGCATTACGTATGTTATTTATACCATTTGCGGGTTTTGAAAATATTACTTATCGTCGAAAAATACTCTTTGACTCCTTGTCCCTTCAAAATTCACTTTTCAAGTTTTTACGTCAAAATGTCATCCTATAATGGGTTTATAATGATTTTTGGTGAAATTACCACTTTTCGTCGCAAAACAATGTCGTCGGAATATCAAGAAATTAACAAAAATGGCCTTGGAAAACTAGTCGTAAAATGGTGTACGTCGATCGTTAGAGAACGAACTCGACGGTTTTGGAAAGTTTGCATCGATATCTAGAAGTTTCAGTCCGGAGTTTTTGGTCCAAAAGGTCTCGATCATAAAGATATTGAGGTTTAAGATAGTGATTTTTGTTAATCGTAGTGGCAGAAATAAGTTTCGGCCAACTTTGAACATCCGTAAATAATTCACAAAAACTCCGCTTGACAAACAGCTTTTTGATTTGAAAAATATGGCCGGTGAACTTGATTTTACTAGAAGACAATTCGTTCTAAAAAGTTTCACAACCTTGTTAAAAACAGCCGCAAACATGGTCGTTACAGCTAATGTAACACTTGTATCGTAGAAATAATATAGTTTTTCAGAAAATAATAGTTACGGCAATTTATGAAAACGTGCATATATTTGTCATTTCAAATCCGTTTTCTACGTATAATACGTCCTTAGCTTCGTATCGAAGTAAACTAATATATTTTTGACAAGTCGAAATAATTTGTGAAGCTTAAGGCTCGTTTTTGACCCGAACAAACTAAAAATATGTTGCTGAATTTTCTGAAAGTGTACGTTCGTCGTCAAACTTTAAAAATTCACCACGGCTTCGTTATAACTCCGTTTTTATCCGTTCAAAAGGCCACGGATTCGTTTTAAAGTATATTTTCTAAATATCAAGGCCAAAGTTTCGTACCAACTGTTGGTTTTTCCAGAAATTCGAAACAAGGACAGAACCTTTTTAATACGTATTGAAAATAGTTTTTCTCGGACAATACCTATTCTAATCCCTTCAAATCAACTCCAAAGCTAATCTAATCCTACCATACACCTTCTTAGGGTGTCATGGGTTCCTAATCACCATCAAGACAAAAATATCATGGGGATAATTATAGGATGACCATAAATATATATAACTTCTTAAAATCATGAAAAATGGTATAAATCACATATTATGCATACTTGCTCCAAAAATGAAAAGATAAATATAAAATGATAAGGAAACATGAAAAATGATAAAAACATGCTTACAAGTGAAGATGATGAGGTTTATGGACACAATGGTTTTTCCTAATCACTTGAGGTTTGTATTACAAAACCTTGCAACAAATGAGACTAGTGTTTAAATAAATTACTTGTAAACTTGGAAATGCTTCCTTTTGGTTCCCCTTGGCTGCCGTATATTTTGAGAGAAAGAAGATGAATATCTTGGTCTAACTTTGGTTACAAATGAAATGAAATGAAGTAAAAAGTTAAATTTGTTTAATACTTGAAAGGAGATATTTAATAAACCATTTGATGATTCACCTCCCTGAGTCGGTCAAGGAGTGTTAGTCATTCCTTGATATTTTTTTTTTTTTTTATATAATAAGTGTAGGATTTTGTAAGATATTTGTGAATAATTGTGATAAGTTGTAGCATTTGTAAATATTTAGGGTAGCGTTGAATAAAAATAAATTTTCACAGGTCAAGTTAAAATATTTTTAGGTCATAAAATTATAAAATACATTCCTTGCAAAATTGAGTGATATAATAATAATCGTATAATTTTTAAGAAAAACGACGTAATAATATAATTTTAACGATTTATATACGAAATAAATTCAAAACACTAGGAAATCTCAAAATATAGTTTTTATAAACTAAATGTAAGTTTAAAAATACATCGGATCATTTTGAAAGTAACGGATTAAATATTCAAAATAAAAACTCACGCGATAAAGATTATTAAATAAAAAATTACGCGTTGAAGGTGAAATGAAATGTCGTGAATGTACTAATGAGATGCACATGATGTCAATGGAATGTAGACTAATCTTAGTCCATATGAAATGTACGTGATGTCATGATCATGAATTCGCCGCTAAACCTTCAAGGTTACGCGAATTTGAAACAAGTAAACCAAGTTTACTATAAATGTTGAAATAATGAGACATGAACTGTGACGAGAAATGACCTGAAATTGCGAGTTGTCACACCGAAGGACACCGGTATGTCACTAACAGCATATGCAGATGCAGATCATGCAGGGTGTCAAGATACTCGTCGGAGTACGTCTGGAGGTGCTCAGTTTTTGGGTGATAAGCTGGTGAGCTGGTCATCAAAGAAGCAAATGAGTACTTCTATTTCCTCTACAGAGGCTGAATACATAGCCATGTCATCTTGTTGTGCTCAAATCCTATGGATGAGATCTCAATTAACTGACTATGGCTTTGTATTCGACAAAATCCCTCTGTACTGTGATAATAAAAGTGCTATTGCTCTCTCATGCAACAATGTTCAACACTCAAGAGCAAAGCATATCGACATCCGACATCATTTCATCAGGGAACAAGTGGAAAAGGGTGTGGTGGAACTCTATTTTGTGAGGACTGAATACCAGTTAGCAGACATCTTCACCAAAGCTCTTCCAAGAGAACGTTTTGAGTTTATTCTTCCACGACTTGGCTTGAAAAGCCTTCAACCAGAAACACTCAAACGTCTTCAGGAGGAAGACGAGGAGTAAAGGTCTTTCCTCATCTATTACTTTGTATATATTTTTTTCAAAAAGCAAAATACAAAATTACAAAACCTTTAAAAAATCAAATAGAAAATTATAAAACTTTCAAAATTCATAAAAATGTGAAAAATTCAAAAAATCCTCAAAAATATTGTCATTTTGTCATGTTTTTCTCGATTCGATATAATCTACGGACTTTGTGTTGATATTCAAAGAATGTCACGGGTCTTTAGATGTTCATCGAATGTACACAGTTTTTCCAAAAAAAAAATGAGGCGAAGAAAAATGGTGGTTTATTGTCATTTCAGGCAGTAACCCGTGTTGAAACGAAAGAACAGAGCCATACTTTTTCTTGTTTTTCGAATCTCATGCTCTGATTCTATATAAAATTCTCCCTATCCAATGAAAACGAATTGCTTTGAAAAATTACTCGGGCTTAATTTCTTAAAATCATTTGTACTAAACGGTTGCTAAAACTATCTATCTCTCAATCAACAACTTATGTCATTGATTAAGGGGGAGAATGATTTTTAATTAAAAAGTGTATTTTTTTCAAACAATGGATTGTTTTCAAAAGATATTCAAGCATGTTTAAATCTTTGGAGTCTAAAGTCTCAAAATTCGATCCTTATCAGTTAAAACGTTTTCAAAATCAAGTCACAATTCTCCTTAAAAAGCTTTCAAAAACAATTTAAATCTACTGAGATCACGATTCTCAAATGATTTGATAATTGTGATCGGGGGAGAATTTGTGATTTAAATTGGATTTAAACTGATAATTCGATACATGGTTTCATAAGTGATTAGTATGATTGCCTCCCCGCAAGTGACAAACGATTTCAAATTTTCCATGCACACGTTGAGGGGGAGCATCTATCTTAAACCACAAATATTTGAAACGTGATCAATTTATCTCAATGTGCAGTCTTTTCCTAATATGTGCAAAACATTCTCAAACATCTATGCACATATTGAGGGGGAGCAAACTTGTGAAAACCTCACCCTTCCTTAAAATGTTTTATCTACTCAAATTGATTAGGAAGTGATGATGATCATTTTAGAAAATGTTAATCAAAAGATTGGACCTTTCATTCTAAATCTAACGATTTCAAAGATCTCTTGCCTCCATGTGCTAAACAAATTCTAAATTTTTATGCATATGTTGAGGGGGAGCATTTCTAAAATATCAAAACAATTAAGATGCAAAATGCTTTGATTCTATATCACAAGTATCTTGATTGATTTTCAAATGGTTTTCAATTGGTTCCAATGGCAGATGAATGATACTAAAAAGACCGACCAACTTTACTTTATGTATGGTGATATAAGGATGATAAGGTTAGGTTGAGTTCCCATGATCCGCCAGAACTGGAGGGATCTACCCAAGGACAATCCACTAGATAGTGTAGAGTCCTTAGGTATGATGAAAAAAGGATAAAAGTGAGATATGGGAAGAGTGTGGACTGAGATTGAGCTAGTACTGGAACAAACCCAACAAGGTTCTAGTTATAAAGTCTCGGTAAGCACTGAAGGGGTTGAAGAATGAAAAAGAAATTAATGTGAAAAGGGGTGAAAAGAAATAGCCCTCCAATAATTCAACCTTAGGGCATAAACCGGGTTCAATTCATATGCTACTGGTGGTTACTAAGGTAACACTGGTATTAAAGACAAGACGTCATGGACCCAGTGACGCACTGCACTAACTTCCCAAGCCACTCAAGCTCCTCTTAAAAGGGCTTGTTTCATTCTCACGGGGAACCTACATAATCTATCGATTTTTTCTTAGAGATTGTTGATATTGAAGAAGGAGACCCTCTCCCTAGTCTCCGATATAGGAACCAAATATGCACTAATTGAGTCTAGAGCCACGAGATCATCAATTAATCTCTTTAGGACACTTATTTCTTGAAGACTCACTATTTCACACAATGTGGAATGTGAGATTATATCTCATGAGTCCTACGCACTATCCTTGTGGTATTGCCAAGACTTGATTGTGTCATATGGACCTCATCAGAGGAGCGATTCAAAATGAATCAATCCAGGTCCAAGAAAATGGATTGACGGATGCCTTTGAAAAACCGGTTGTTGTATTTAAAAAAACTCTTTTCTCTAAGCACATCGACTGTGTACAATTATTTCAAATCAAAAGGTGTTTATGATTGATAAATGATTTTTCACTAAAACTTCGTTGTATTGCAAAAAAAAATTCTATTGAGTGATACACGATTGTTTTTCAAATCTCTTTTTATCAATCAATGAATATCTATTCGCTGGTTCACTCACTCCGTGTTATCTTCTTTGAGACGCTCCGGTTTGAGAATGGCTAGAGCAGCTGCGAAACCCTGTCAAGGAAATTCTTCGGAATTATACCCGATCACAGGCAGTACTTGTACTGATTAACGGGGAACCATGGGCCGTGTACCTCAATTCAACGAAAGTGATCAAAGACACTTTCATGCGCTTTATTGCTAACTGTCTTATGCAAGTACACCCCGACGTTTGCAGCTGATCAGAATGGAGCGGTCAATCCGTAGCCGTATGCTCACACAACACATTCATATCTAAAGAAATCATGATTGGTGCATCAATGACTCTGATATTTTCACTCTATGCTTCTGCTACGCTGCTGCCAATATCATGAATCAATGAAAGCTTCCGCAACTCTGATAAGAATAAATCATGATCCAGAATGAGAGCATGTCGGTCCAAAAGTCACAACATCACTAATTACCAACACCAAAAAGGTTGAGTCAGAGATTTAATGTGGCTGATGATCTCAAAGCAGGCTCAAAACTCAGTATCACGTGGATCAGTTGAAGACCTCCACTCAGATTATCCAAACATGCAATAATGAAGAATCAAAGACTACGAGCTACAGAACAATGAACATGGACAAGAATCCAAGAACAATCTCAATGTTATATCTGTTTCTATTCAATGTAATTTTAATGTGTGTTTGAGGTGACCTCCCTTAGGGGGAGACTGTTAGGAATTAGAAATTCCAGGTATTAAAGAGTCGGTCACCTTTAGAATATGTAATCGTTAGAAAGCTCGTAGTCGTAGTTATTTTATGTTAAGTAGTATTTAGTTAAGTAACACCGTGGAGGATGGACGGGTCTTTACCCACTGTATGCCTGATCCACAGCCCGTAGGTGGCGTTTGTTTGTAAGAAACTATAAATACCCTCTACCTCCTAAGGTAGAGGGTTGGAGCTTCAATACCATTTTTCTTTGTTTCACATAGTTCCCAACTCTCTTCCTTTCTCTCACTAGAACTTTCTCTCTTTAAACTCAAGTTAACGCCCCATATGATTATGGTTTAATGTGTTTGTGAAATCTTATATCTAACATCTTGGAAGAGCTTTGGTGAAGATGTCTGCTAACTGGTATTCAGTCCTTACAAAATAGAGTTCCACCACACCTTTTTCCACTTGTTCCCTGATGAAATGATGTCGAATGTCGATATGCTTTGCTCTTGAGTGTTGAACGTTGTTGCATAAGAGAGCAATAGCACTTTTATTATCACAGTACAGAGGGATTTTGTTGAATACAAAGCCATAGTCAGTTAATTGAGATCTCATCCATAGGATTTGAGCACAGCAAGATGACATGGCTATGTATTCAGCCTCAGTAGAGGAAATAGAAGTACTCATTTGCTTCTTTGACGACCGGCTCACAAGCTTATCACCCAAAAACTGAGCACCTCCAGACGTACTTCGAAGAGTATCTTGACACCCTGCATGATCTGCATCTGCATATGCTGTTAGTGACATACCGGTGTCCTTTGGGTACCAAAGTCCCATGCTGATGGTTCCTTGGAGGTACCGAAAGACCCGTTTAACCGCTTCAAGGTGCTTTTTGGTAGGCTTTGCCTGGTATCTAGCACACATGCATACAGCTTACAAAATATCAAGTCTACTGGTTGTGAGGTACATCAAGGATCCGATCATGCTACGATATTTTGTTTGGTCTACCATGATCCCTGAGTGGTCCTCATCCAGTTTTGTACGCTCAATCATTGGAGTGTCAACAGGGTCACTAGAATCAAATCCAAATTTCTTTAAAATCTCATTAGCATATTTAGATTGATTAATGAAAATGCCTCCGGGACTTTGTGATATTTGTAATCCCAAGAAAAATGACATTTGTCCCATCATTAACATTTGAAATTTGACCCATTTAATTTGAAAAACGGCCACACTCATTGGGGTCAGTCGAGGCAAAGATGATATCATCAACATAAATTTGAACGTGAATTAAGTGTTTGCCTGACTTCCTTGTGAACAATGTTGGATCAACTGCTCCTTTGCTGAAGCCGGTAGACAGAAGAAACTTTGATACGTATCATACCATGCCCTTGGAGCTTGCTTTAAACCATAAAGAGCCTTCTTCAAACGATAAATGTGAGTAAGATGCTCTGGATTCACAAAGCCTTCAGGTTGGCTGACGTAGACGACTTCTTTAAGATCTCCGTTCAGAAATGCCGTCTTTACATCCATCTGATAGACTATCATATTCTTACTTGCAGCATTAGCCAAGAATATTCTGATTGGCTCGATTCGAGCCACAGGAGCAAATGATTCTTCAAAGTCTATCCCCTCCTCTTGACGGTATCCTTTAGCAACTAATCGATCCTTGTTCTTTAACACATCACCATGCTCATCATGTTTCACGTTGAAGATCCATTTTAGAGCAATGATCATAGCACAGTCTGGAGCATGTACTAATTCCCATACATCAAGTCGGTCAAACTCATGAATTTCTTCTTGCATGGCATTGAACCAGCTATCTTCATTCATGGCGGTTTTAACATCTTTTGGTTCGATCTTTGAGAGTACGGAGTTGAAAAAGTACCATAAGGCATCGGTTTCAAGTTGTTTCCGTGTGGATACTGGACGAGAGGGATTTCCAATGATGTTGTCTAATGGATGATCGTGAGTCCATTTTCTGAGATGTTCATGTGGTAGTTGTTGAGGGACTGAGGTAGCAGAGTCGATGTCTCCTGAAGAAGATGGTTCTGATGATGATTCAGGAGCAAATATGTTTTCAAATGGAGCATCTTCAGGAGTAGCAAAGGGATTAACTTCATCATTGATGCCAGAAACAGTTGCATGATGTACATTCGAAGATTGATGATTTTTTGATGAGACTGAGTGATCAGCAGCAGGCGCTTCTTGACTTAATGATATTGAGACTGAAGGATTGACTTCATTCACAGGGATATGAGAAGCCTCTGATGTAGGGATCGACAGTTCATTAGCACTTGGCTTATAATGCTCATCAAACATATGATCAAACAATTTCTTTAAATCATCTTCAGATGGAGGTACATATGGAGTTGTTTGAGAAGAGTTTGGTACAAGGGATGAACCAATGGGACTGCTTTGAAGTGCGGGTCCTGAACTGGATTGTCCAGGAGCCATTTAACCGGTCAGCTCATCAAACGTGACGTGAATTATTTCCATGATATTTCGAGTTCTTTTGTTGTAGATTCGGTATCCTTTTCTGTTTGGTGCATAGCCTACAAAAACTCCAATGTCCGCTTTAGCTCTCAGTTTTCCTAAATCTTGACCTTTATTAGTTGGATAACATAAAGCACCAAACACACGAAGGTATGTGTCACAATTCTCAATTTTTGGTCATTTCTCAAAACAATTCACGTTTCACAATTTCATCATTTATCGTAAACTAGCTTTGCGTGTTCCAAATTCGCGTAACCTTTATGGGTTAGCGGCGAATTCATGATCATATCATCACGAACATTTCATGTGGACTAAGTTTAGTCTACATTTCATTAACATCAATTGCATCATGTTAATCCATTCATGACATTTCATTTCACATTTAACGCGTAATTTTTATATTAAATAAACGTTATCGCGTGAGTTATTATTTTGAATATTTAATCCGTTACTTCCAAAAATGATCCCGAGATATTTTTATACCTACATTTAGTTATAAAAACTATATTTTTAGTTTACCTAGTGTTTTAAATTTATTTGGTATATAAATCGTTAAAGTTATATTATTACGACGTTTTTCTTAAAAAACTATACGATAATTATTTTATCACTCAAATTTTACAAGGAATGTATTTTTATAATTTTTATAATATCATTATACTCTACTTTGATCTATTAAAAATTTTCTTGTACCTAAAAACTACCATTTACCTTAACTTGAATCTATTTCACTTACACTTTTCTTACAAATTATACAAATATACATTTACACATTATATATGAAAAAAAAATAATAATAATAATATTGATGAAACACAACCCCAAAAATCCGGCCCTTAGGGGAGGGATTTCATTTAATGTAGTTGGTAAAAGACTTGTTTAATGTATGTATAAACTACACTCCAGACTTCCTTTATTCATTTCCTTCAATCCAATAATTCACACTCTATCAAAACAATATTTCTTCTCTTGTTTTCTACCTTAGAACCGGCCTAGCATAAAGATCAAGAAGAGATTCAAAAGTTTTCAAAGCTCAAGTATTTACAATCTAGATAATACTCTTATTAAGGTTTTGAAATAAAAACCTAGGGTGTTTAGGCTAACCTTGTTCTTTGCACCTCATCATAATAGCTTGTAAGCATGTTTCTATCATTTTTTCATCTTTTCTTATCATTACATATGTATTTTATCATTTTCATAGCAAGCATGCAAGACTTATGTTGATTATACCATTTTTACATGATTTTAGAGTTATATATATATATAAGGTCATCCTATAATTATCCCCTTGATATATGTTGGTCTTGATGATGTCTAGGAACCCATGACACCCTAAGTAGGTGTATGGTAGGATTAGATTAGTTTTGGAGTTGATTTGAAGGGATTGAAATAGGTTTAGTACGAGAAAAACTATTTTCGATAAGTATATTATAGTGGTCTGTCCTTGTTTTATTTTTCTGGAAAATCCGACAGTAGGCGCGAAATTTTGGCCTTGATATTTAGAAAATATACTTTAAAACGAATCCGTGGCCGCTTGAACGGATTAAAACGGAGTTATAACGAAGAAGTTATGAATTTTCCAAGTTTGACGACGATATATATATTTTTCTGAAATTTCAGCATACTATTTTTATTTGGTACGAGTCAAAAACGAGTCCTAGGCTTTACAAATTATTTCGACTTATCAAAAATATATTAATATACTTTGATACGAAGCTAAGGACGTATAATACGTAGAAAACGGATTTGAAACGACTAAGATATGCACGTTTTCATAAAATTTCCGTAACTATTATTTTCAGAAAAACTATATTATTTTTACGAGACAAGTGTTACGGTAACTAAAACGACCATGTTGAGGGCTGTTTTTAGCAAGGATGTGGAACTTTTTGGAACGAAATGTCTTCTAATAAAATCAAGATCACCAAGCATATTTTCAAAACGATCAAACCGTTTGTATAGCTGAGTTGTAATAATTATTTATGGATGTTTAAACTTGGCCGAAACTCATTTTAACCAACATTTTAGCCAAAATCACCATCTTTAACCTTTATTATCTTTATGTTCGAGACCTCTATGACGAAAACTCCTGAACTAAAACTTCTAGATTTTGATACAAACTTTCCATAACCGTCGAGTTCGTTTCCTAACGTTCGACGTACACCATTTTACGACTAGTTTTCGAAGCCATTTTTGTTAATTTCATGAAATTTCCAACGACATTATTTTACGGCGAAAAGTTAAAATTTCACTATAAATCACTACGAAACTATTGTAGGATGACATTTTGACGTAAATACTTGTAAAGTGATTTTAAGAATGGTCAAGACGTCAAAAGTGTATTTTTCGACGAAGAGTATTATTTTCAAAATTCACAAGTGGTATAAATAACATACGAATTGCATGCATAACATTACATCATAACTCATTGAGTATCATATCATTCATTTTAGGTCGCGGATAGTTTCCGAGCCTCATTTTCTTGCACTTCATTTTTTTAGCATATCAATCACACCAGGTGAGTTCGTAGCCCCACTTTCTATTACGTATTTGTCTTACAAACTCTTTGGGGGAGATACATGCTCAACTACTTACTTTCACTATCACAAATATTCTAAACTCTTACATATTACTGTGAGTTCATACCCCGCTTTTTCTCATTTAAATTCTTATAAACTATTTGGGGCGAGATATATGCTTATTTATCCAAACATTTAAACTCTTTTGCCAAACAACATTACTTATACTCTAGACTTGGTGTGTGTATTGACTAGACTTAAACAAACATCCCAACATTTATATGTTGGAAGGCCATTAATTTGGATACAGCCCAACGTGCGTCGTTGGAGGAACATCCCAACATTTATATGTTGGAAGGCCATTTATAGATACAGCCAACGTGAGCGTTGGAAGAACATCCCAACACGAGTTGTTGGAAGACCCTTGTGGTGACATTTATACTTTTAACTACTATGATACATGCATACATGATTGACATACTATTTTTAGCAGTGGGTTGTAAACACACAGATTGCAAGTTTTGTATGGGCGGGACTTGGAACTGAGTGGATTTACGATGCCTTTGCTTTGCGAACTATTCTATTTGACCAAAACTTTGCCTTGTTACAAACAACTCTTTTAAGGCTTTCCTTGTTAACCAAACTCTATGAACTCACCAACCTTTGTGTTGACACTTTTTAGCATGTTTTATCTCAGGTATTTAAGGCATTCACTTCATGGCATGCATATGGGCACATCATAGAGTCGTGGTGACGACGCGTCTCACATGGGATTTATACACTTTAAAAACATCGTTTGGCTTGTATCAAACCTATTTCCGCATACATTGATTTTTCATTTGGGACCTACATTTTGTAAACTCTGATTATTTTACTTAATCAAACGATGTATTTTCTAAACGACACTTTAGGTCGTTCGATATAACTGTAACTTTGATGCTATGACAGTCCTCCCCAAGGTATTCCATTCCGCTGCAAAACACGTAATTTGGGGGTGTGACAGTATGACAGATCAGGTTTTCTATTGTGGATAAGTTCATAAGGAGTCTTTCCATGATAACTGTGAATTAGAGATTGATTTTGAGTGTAACAAGCAGTGGCAATAGCTTCAGCCCATATGGAGTTGTTTGAGAAGAGTTTGGTACAAGGGATGAACCAATGGGACTGCTTTGAAGTGCGGGTCCTGAACTGGATTGTCCAGGAGCCATTTAACCGGTCAGCTCATCAAACGTGACGTGAATTATTTCCATGATATTTCGGGTTCTTTTGTTGTAGATTCGGTATCCTTTTCTGTTTGGTTCATAGCCTACAAAAACTCTAATGTCCGCTTTAGCTCTCAGTTTTCCTAAATCTTGACCTTTATTAGTTGGATAACATAAAGCACCAAACACACGAAGGTATGATAGATCAGGTTTTCTATTGTGGATAAGTTCATAAGGAGTCTTTCCATGATAACTGTGAATTAGAGATTGATTTTGAGTGTAACAAGCAGTGGCAATAGCTTCAGCCCTTAGAAACTTGGAACCTTTGAGTAAATCTCCATGTCCTTGCAGCTTCTACAAGAGTTCGATTTCATCTTTCAACTACACCGTTTTGTTGAGGAGTTCGAGGGACACTTCTTTGGGGACTGATTCCAACATTTCCATAAAATTCATTGAGTTCTTTATTAACAAACTCAGTTCCATTGTCAGTACTGACCATTCGAACTATTTTGTTGAGTCGGATCTGAAGTTGTTTAATGAGTTTAATGATGACATCTGGAGTTTCATCCTTCGTCCTCAAAAACTTAACCCAAGTGAATCTGGAGTAGTCATCAACCACTACTAACACATATCTCTTCCCATAAATAGTTTGCACTCTCATTGGGCCGCACAGATCCATAGGAAGGGTATGAAGGACTTCCATTACAGATTTTGTGGGTTTTGGTTTGTGGGCATATTTCATGCTTTTTCCCAGTTGGCAAGCTGAACAAAGATGATCTTTTTCATATTTTAATCTCGGTAAGCCTCTGACAAGATCCTTTCTGGAAAGGTTGTTTATGGTGCCAAAGTTCAAGTGATTGAGACGACGATGCCATAACCATGACTTTGTTTTAGAAGCCTTTGACAGCAAGCAGATTGGAGAAGACTTCATCATGTCTTCGATAGAAATGGTGTATAGATTAGAACCTCGAGTACCTCTTAATAATTCCACACCATCAAGTTGTCTAACGAAGCAAGTAATGTTTTCTAAAGGCCACCTCTAGATCAGAATCACAAAATTG
>OU343220.1:115612531-115644686 GCA_910596185.1 Chrysanthemum makinoi | reverse complement strand
TGATCAATCGGGTCAAATCGCACAACGTAGTGGTCGTCATTGGTCATATCTTACCCTTCCCACTCACTACCTACTTAGGTCGTATTGGTCATATCTCCTAAGTAACTAGCCACTACCGCCATTCAAACCATGAAACAAGTAGGTACCAACAAACTATGCATGCATACACTTAGAAATACTTATACCTAAGTAATGTAAACATAAACAAAACAATTAAGGAATCATAACTAGGCTAGAACTAGAGGTGTTTAGCAGCTTTATATTAACTAAAAACAATCCATTCAATGTTTAACATTACGAAATAAATGAATTGAAAGTAAAGTAAAGATAAAATGCTAATGCTTATCGTAGGGGAGTGATTTCTCCCTTGGAGATATAATGGGATGCTTTGAAATGTTAGAATTCGAGTAGTTTATAGACCAATCCGGTTATGGCGTCACTAATGCTAAGAGTTACTACGTAACATCCAATTCTTCGATTTTGCATCCGAAAATGTCGGTTAATGCATAACATCTGAAGGAGTTACGCATATCTCGATAAAATCTTGAAGCTACGCAGAAGTGAGATAATAGTCACAGAATTCAAAACGGGCTGAACTCATTTGACCTAGTTTGTTACATTGAAATCTTGGAGTGAGTTACCGTAATCTTCGCTTGAGTTGGTTTTTGTTACGATTTGTTATGGCGTGATGCGGGAGAGAGGAGCTACTGCACATCTTCAAATGAGCACACTATCATATATCTTCAATAAACTCTCCAAATCCGCGTCTCTTTAGCTCCAATGCTCGTAATTTACCTAAAAGTGAAATATATAGGAAAACAAGCGTAAATCCATATAAATGATAAAAATAATGAAAACAAATAACTATGTAAGTAAGTGTCCATGCTACACCAAAACTTTTGAGGTATGTTTTGTTCATTAAGCATTGTTCTACTCATTTATTTAATGGTTCTATTTTTACGATCTACAACTCCATTAGATTGAGGTGTTTAGGGTTGAAGATCGGGCCGATCCCGACCAATCCCGCAAGTCCAATCCCGGACAGCCTAAGAATTAAAACCCACTCCATTCCTACGCCCGACTAACATGATTCGACTCGATCGGGATCGATTCGGATTTGACGGTTTTGTTTGTTGTTTTTGGTTTTCGCCCGCCCAACTCGATCCCGACAAGTCCGAAACCCATCAACCGAAAATGAAACCATTCCCGACCTACGCCCAATTAACATGATCCGACTCGATCGGGGATTCGGGATTCTGTCACTTGTCACCCCTGTGAGGTGTTCAGGAGTCAGAAGTTATGTGTTATACCATTTGTATCACAAAAGTTTCCAAATTGTGTTTCATTGTCTAACTCATGACCATGATCCGTTCGGATCGACACAATGTTAACACCTAGTTGATTTTGAATTTTCTTGCTAAGTATTTCAAATTTATCAAAAGCTTCATTTTTAGTTTTCAAAATTAATGTCCAAGTAAACCTTGAGTAATCATCTACTATGACCAAAGTGTATAAGTTTCCTCCATAACTTCTAATAGCGGATGGACCAAACAAGTCTATATGTAAAAGCTCTAGACACTTAGATGTGGGTACCATGTTTTAGCCTAATGGCTACTATGAGTTTGTTTACCATTTTGTAAGCTGCCGCAAAAAATGTTACCAGTATTTTAGTTTTGGGTAAATTTCTAACTAGTTCTTTGAAGATAGGTTTTGGATAAGTCTCATATTAGCATGACCTAATCGTCTATGCCAAAGATTAGAGTTATCATCTAAGGTTGTTAAACAAAGTTTGTCATTAGATGTGTTATCTATTTTCATGACGTATATGTTATACTTTTTATCACATAATCATTAATACTAGTAGATTAAATCCTAACCTATCGACATATGACGAGCAATATTTTCAATAGTTAGGAGTTATAAGCATCGCACCTTTTCCAATGATTTTGCTTTTGAGATTTCTACCAAAAGTGACATTACCTCCGTCATACTCTTGGTATGTTGAGAAGAGGTTTTGTTTGCCGTCGTATGTGTTCTGAGCATCCACTATATTTTATCCATTCATCGCTCCTAATCCAACTTTCAAGAATTTTATGATACAAATAACCCAAGCGTTTTGTCCCTAATATCTCATGGGTCCGTTTGGGTTTAACATACCATTTACTTGGTTCATGTATGGAAATGACGTATAAGTTTCATGGCATGTAATTTAGAGTTTGATATGGTCTAGGGAAGTTTTGATTCCAACCGGTATGTTGATAGGTGGGTTGTATGTTGTGGTTGCTCTTTTAGAAAGGGACGCTGGCAATAGGTGTTTTATGTCGTTGTTGAGTAGTTTTAGATCTAAATTCATTTCTAGCGAGTCCTACTCCTAATGTAACAAATGTTTTAGTTTAACATTATCCTTGGTTTTCTTTTATTACTTTTGATAAATTCACTCACGGTCCTAATGCAAACATCCCGTCCCTGGCATAAAATTTTCAACCGACGGGACCCTATTTTTGGGTCCGTCTAGTCCGTTGTGTACTATAGCAGTTTTGTAACAGTGTTTGTCTTTTTCGGCCGTTTTGATTTGACTCTTTGGAATTAGTACTTCATTAAAACCTAGTCCATTCATGTTTCCGGTGATGTGCTACTTGTACAAGTTTTAAATTTATAAAAGGCGATTTACTAAATTTACAATAACAAAATACGAGCAAGTGCACTCGTCTGTTATAGGCAAGATTTGAAGGTGTGAGGAACGTCATAGATTCATGAGTGAACTGATTAACAAGTCTAAATCAAATAAGGCAATCCAAAATCAAATAACAACGAGAATAGATATAATGAAATTTAGATGATTAAAAACTACACTTGCTTAAACTAGTTTCTTATCCATGATTAATATGATTGTGTTAACTAGTTCATAACATGTTGGTTATGATAATTAGTTGGTGTACTAATCTATTGTGCTTACAAGTTAAACCTTCGTCAAGATTTTAGTTCATAAAACAAGCATTAAGTTTAACCAATCAATTCAAGATCAATTCAAGTTTCATAAGTTTACTTTCATAAACTTAAACACAAAAACATCCATTTGTCTTATTAAATTTGCTTAAGAAATGGTCAATACAAAAGGTAACGGATTATAGACAAAAGGTTATAATTGATTGTAAACAACTAATCTTACGACCTTTTAGATGTTTCCAATAAATCCAACTTGATAATCAAAAAGCATTCTTATTATAACCACGCTTTAGTTTCTTTGTTGAACCAAGAACAATGTGTAAAAACAATCATCCATAGACAAAATGATTATAACTAGTTGAATAAGTTATTTCTACCTCTACGATTACTATCAACTAGTCTAACTTGATTAACACATGTCACTATGAAACTTTAGCACAATTGGATCTTAGAATCAACTTGAAATTGAATTAAAACATTTTAACACAATCATAAACTAATCACATGATAATCAACATCATTTAAGCAAGTGTATAAAGATACTAGCCACTCATAGCAAACATAAACATAACTTAGAACTTTGAACATTAGAAAACATGATTAAGAGTGTTACTGGTTTTGAATAAGATTACAAATGGTGAAGTAATGATTCCAAAGTATGGTTGACCCTTAGGGGTTTGACCTCCAAATGTGGACTTCTTGGACCTCCAAACTTTCCTCGGACTTCTAGGATGAATTTCGAGCTAAGAGCTTTGTGTTTGATGAGTAGAGAGATTGTATTGAAGTGTGTCTCAAATGCTCACAGAGGTCTCTATTTATACTAGTTTCAAGGCCTAGGTATTAAAATGCCGAACTTGGCCTCAAAAGAGTTAGGAAGGGACTAGAATACACCCAAGGAAGGACCTAGAATCATTTGGATGCAATGGGAATGATAGTGATGAAGAAATAGCGAAACATGCCTTCCACCGGGATTGGTTGCTTATCCGCCCATCCGTTGGTCTTCTTCACCAACCCACCAATTGGTTAAGGCTGCACCGATCGGCCGGGTATGTCTTCGTGGTATAACTTTGATCATTTTCCAGCCGATTCGCTATGGGTTGCGACCGATCTACCGGTCTTCCCTGTGATGATGGGAAATCAACCTTTTTTCTTGATTCTGACTTGTAGAGCTTGGTTCTTCTTTCAACTTGATCTTCACTTATACTTTATGTCGACTTGTGGCGCCATGCTTCTTAAACGAAAATCTTCTTTATTGAACATTCTTGAAATTTTCCTTCCGCTTCCCCGCACTTGGTTATAAATACAAGACAAACATCTTTTGATGTTATTAAGCACTAAAATTATATGAATATAACCAACGATACAAAGCACACATAACGCTATCGAAAAACATGTACAATCGAAAAGTTATGAAATTCCCCCACACTTTAAACTTTTGTTTCCCTCAAGAAAATCTAGAAAATAAAATATCCACCGGTACAAAATCATGATTACGATAAATATGATGCATATCCACCAAGTACAAGTAGGAGAGAAGATTCATCAATTTAGTTTTTAAGGGAGAAAATTTCAAGATGTTTGACAATATCCAATGACTTTCTTGCATGATTAACATTTCAAAACACCTCACGAAAAAGGAACGAAATATAATTCACTCAATCACTCAATTTTAAGTGGAGTAACAAGATAAATCACACTCATTGCCATCATGATTAGATTATTACCATAAGCTTGTATTAAGAAACAAAACAATCGAGCATGGGCGTAGCACCAAGAAAAACATCTAAAAGAGGTCTTTTATTCGGGTTGAAATGTTAGGCTTAGGGTTAAGGGTATGGATCAAGCATGAGAGTGTTAATGTAATTGGTGTTAAAAGAAAAAAAGAATCAAGTCTAATACCCATGTTGCTAGTTACCAAACAATCCGAAAACCAATAAATGATCATAGCTTCATTTTCTTTTCTTCGGATTTTCTAACTCTTCGCTTTGATTCGCCATAACAACTTTTCATTGAGCATAGCACATTGGCTAATACATATATCTCTTTTTTTTTTCTTTTTTGATATGGCTCATACAATCATGTTGCAAGTCACTCATAATCATCTAGACAATCTTCTCATACCAAAACTAGCAACCAACCATTTATACATTGAAGGGTTAAAGCTTGCAAGTGTAAACTATTTTTCTATTTTCTGGATTTATCCAAAATGAAAGGATGGCTCGAGAGGGTAACTATGGGTATCTAGCTAAAGATGAGCCGCAAATGGGTCCATGTGGGTGGTTAACTAACCGATGTGGCTAGTTAATATATATCATAATATGAAAATGGAAGGCCATTTTAAAATCCTAAGGTGCCTCTTTTTCACAAGAATTCACTTATATCACATTTAATGCGATCTCATCACTCTCGGTATGATTTACAAGTACAAGTTATAAAATAAATAAAATCACTGGCACACTCATAGTAAAAGACTTAAGCATAAAAGATGTATGCTTTATATAGAACAGGCTCAAATCCTCACAATTTTAGTGGAAAGGGCTATAATACGTGCTAGCAAATGTAATCGATCCCAGAATGGATTGCAATATTAATCGGAACACATCTCAAATTTTCAAATATTACCAGTTTTACCAGTGGATTGATCCAGTTATTCTAATATATTATCCTAAAAGCGAGAAAATAACTAGAGTTATTCTAATATATTATCACAAGGGCAAACAAAATTTAAATTTATTAAAACTCCAATTTTCCTGCTCAACCCCACACACTTAAGTTAAACATTGTCCTCAATGTGAAAAACGAACTTCAAAGTATAGAGATAGGGAAATATAGATAAAACCAGATATTCAAATGAGTTTTACCGCTTAATTTTCGTTGAACCGGGCCCACTGGAGTAATCATTATCTGCACAAAATCTTATATACAAACAAAAATAGTTTTATTAAGATGTAGCACCCCCACACACAATTAAGTTCAACTAAAGGTTTAAACTTTAGAGTGACCACAAAATCAAATTCAAAACACACCTGGTTGCCTTCGAGAAGCGCTTTTGTTTTATTAATGAGTCATCAACCCTAACTCAATTTTCCCCGACTCACTTGTCTGCAGCTTCTTGTTTGAACATTTTGAAAAGTTCGAGATATATGAATTCTTCACCAATACATCATCTCTCCGGATGAATTACGGATGGTTTACAAGGAACACTTTGTGTGATTCTTCCTAGGAAAGGTGCTACGAAGGAGATGGTTTCGAATTTATTTTCAGGCGAGACTGTCTTAACTGAAATTTCATTCATCTACTCCTTATCGTAGTATAATTTGATTCGGTGCCCATTAACAATAAAACTTCCACCATGTTTGTCAAAAGTTCACATATCGGATGGATATCCATTTACCGATATATGGTCCAAATCATCTTGGTTGAAGATTAAGAGCTTTGAATTTAAATTTCATGTTGAAAAGCATAACTTATATTCCTTTGAATTCTTTTCAATTCAGATTTTGTCGTGATAAGCTTTGGTTCGGCTTTATACAGCTTGGAATTTTCATAAGCTTGGAGTCTCAATTCTTCGAGTTCGTGCAATTGAAAAAATCTCTTTTCCCCATCTATTTTGAGATCGGTGTTACAGCTTCTAAGAGCCCAGTAAACGATGTTGAACTTAATGGCAAATGACAAGTTTTCCCATGTGAGTCTGTAAGAGTTGTGCCAATAGAAGTTTTGTAAGCCATATGAAATGCCCACGAGCATCGTTAAATTTTTCTTCGACCATACCAAGGATTGTCCTTCACCGCTTTTTTAGTATTATTTTAAGAGCTTTGTTGGTGTTTTCAACTTGGCCATCTGTTTGTGGGTGAAGTCGTCGCAAACGACGATGAACCCATATCCTTTCATGGTTTTCCCCATTTGTCTTACAGAAATGGGTTCCTCGATCTTATCAATGCTTTAGGAATTCCATAATGAGTAAAAGCTTTTGAGAAAATTAACGACAACACGAGCATCGTTTGTTGGTAAAGCTTAGGCTTCTTCCCATTTGGACACATAATCTATAGCAACGAGATGTATTCAGTATTGTGGGATTTAGGAAATGGTCCCACCAAATCAACCTCTAATATCGAATATTTCACACACAATGCATGTCAATGGCATTTGCCTCGCGGAAATATTGGTGTATCTTCGCAAGCATCACGCTTGGACAAGTGTATGTGCTTCTTTGAATATGGTTGGCCAATAGAATCCAACATCAAAAACTATTTTAGTTGTGGTGGAAGGACCATAATGTCCCCCAATATGGCCATGATGACATTCATCAAGAATTTTTTGGGTTTCGGAAACACATCTTCGGATCATTCCATCGCACATTTTGAAAGATAAGGTTCTTCACAAAAGTAGTGTTTTAAGTTCCAAAATAATTTGCTCCCTCGACGTAAGTTAATCCTTTTTGAGAATTCCACCAATGAGATAATTTGAAAATTCAACAAACCAAGGATATTTGTTTTTCATCAACCGTCATGAGGGTTTTATCGCAGAAGTAATCATCATTTCTTCTTCCTTCCTCTAGATCGGGATTCTCAAGACGTGACAAACGATCACGGCAAGATTCTTCGCTCCTTTCTTATCTTTGATTTCATGTCCAAATTCTTGGAGCAATAGATCCATTGGATGAGATGCGGCTTAGCATCTTGCTTGGTGAATGGATATTTGAGTGTCGAATGATCGGTGAACACGATTATTTTGAAAGCACGAGTTAAGATCGAATTTGTCGAATGCAAAACCACGGCCGCTAATTCTTTTTCGCGATCGATATTTTGTCAGCATCTCATTGTATTTCTAAATATATGGGCCGTAGTGTTTTCCCTTCTGTTGGCTAAGACGGCCCAACAAGAAAATCGCTTGGATCGCATTACGAGCTCGAAGGCGCCGACCAATCAGAAACCATGATCGGAGCACGTGTCACTTGAGATTTCAACGCTTGAATGCCTTTTATGCAATCAAGATTGAAGTCAAGACAGAATCCTTCTCAAGAAGTTTACATGGACGGAGATATTTTTGAAATATCTTTGATAAATCGACAGAAACCGCATGTCCTAAAACTTCTAACGGCTTAACGCAGTTGGTGGTGGGAAGTTTTGTGATAACGCTTCAATTTTTGCTTTTACTTCCATGCCCACGTTGGATCGATGTACTCTAACCAAACTAACTTATATAGCTTGTTAAGGGCTTAATGACCTCGGATAAATCCTAAGTCACTAACAATGAAACACTGAATAAACTCTATTAAGTACGCGAAATTTACTTCAATAAAGCTAAGAAGAATTCACTTTAACTTTAACGATTTTATTAATAACTCTGAACCTGATTGTTATACAGATTCTTCAACAACTCTAAACTAATATCGTACTTCTCTAAAACTCTAAAAACACGTATATTCTAATGTCAATCTAGGGGTCCTTTTATAGGCTTAAGGATAACCCTAGTCACTTTACAATTCTAACCTTGTAAGACAAGTAATCTAAACTAAGAATATTCTAGAATAACAAAGCTTTCCATAAATTAATATAGCAGTTCTTTTAGCGCTAAAGATTGCTTGACTTCTCAGAAGATTTTTAACTTTCACTTAGCAAGACTTTGAATCTCCAAAGACTTTGACTTCTTCAAGATCTTTGACTTTCATATCCCAACAATCCTCCCTAACTTGAATTCTACTTTCTTGACTTCAAGTTTCCTTTGTATCTTCATTCCTCATAGCTTCTTGGAAAGATTGTGTCTATTAATTATTCTCAATCTTCGATTTATCTTTGTATTCAATGTGCTTTTGGATCATCAAAGTAGTCTTTATTCTTTCACAACATTCTTTATGCAACCCTTTAATATCTTTTCAAAGAACATTCAGCAACATATGACAATTTGTACATCAGTTCAATTTAAGTTTCAGTCTATTCTCATCACTTCCAGGTGTGTAAACTCCTGTAAGAGGTGAATCATTGAAATTTTAATGGATTTTGATGTCTCTTTACCAAAGCCATTAACCCTGGAGTAGCCAAATGTTTAGGTGTGTAAGACCATGGTACATTGATAACCATATGATTATTAGCAAATCATCAGCTATCAACAAATTTGATTTGTCTTTACCAAAAGTTGTACCCTTTTGGATTAGTTAGTTCTTACTACCATGGTGAACTAATTACCATATAAATGGTTTTCCACGCCTTTACCACAAGCCATTTTCGGGCTAGCCAACTCTCACATTTGTTGAGATTATGGTGAGTTGATACAACGCTTATATAGAAGTTGTCAACTATATAACGGATTTGAGATATTTTACCTTAGCCGCTTTGCTCATGGATTAGCCGCCTTTTCTAAACATGGTGAACTGATAACCTCACTGTTATAACCATCTCAAAACCATTGTTGCCGTTAACTTTATTTCAAAATATTCTTTACTTAACAAAAGTTTCTCTTCAAAAATATTTATCGGTTTATGCCGCAGCAAGACTTTTGATAAAGTAATCGTTTGTCCAAAGAAGATTTTGTAAAGTACTTACATACAAAGTACTTACTTTTTAAGATTTTATACAATTATAAATCATACATTATTTATGTTTCATCATGCCATTGTTGTCCATCCGATAAACAATTCGATGACCATCGGCTTGTTTCATTCTCTCTTCCTTCCATTCCATGATCAACATTCTTCTCATAAGATCCTGTGATGAGAGATATCTTCTTTCTACTAATATATGGATCATTGTTCCATCTTCTAGCTCCAAACATGCACCAGATTCATCAAAATATTCCAAAGAATTAATTTCCCATACTTCTTGATTATTCCATATAGCATCATTTACTCTTAGTTTTAAAGATAGTTGAGGTCTCCAAGTAATACTAAACCAATTCCTTCTGATGGAATATGTTCAAAATACTCTTGTACTAATTAATGCTGATGAAACGGGTCTTCTCTATTTATCATGTGCAGTATGTCCCACAATGAGTTAAACACGCTAAATCTTTCATCTTCTCTATGGAACATAAGATAATTTCCATCTTCGCTTTTACAACTTCAATGTAACAATCTTTGACTTCTTTTCGGCAACATCTTTAGCCTTAGGAATCTCAAAATCAACAACCTGAATGTAATTCTCTCTGCCATCAAGCAGTATATGTTCTTAATTCAACCTTCTTTGATGATTGTTCAACCTTCGTTGTTTTTCTCTTTAAGCTTCTTTTAGTATCAACCTCCCTGCTTATCATCCAAAGGAAACAATACTTTCAACTTGCTTTCGATAGCTTTCTAACATTTGTATACAAATCTTTCATCTCTACATAATTCTGATAATC
Source organism: Chrysanthemum makinoi (assembly GCA_910596185.1). Classification (NCBI taxonomy): domain Eukaryota; kingdom Viridiplantae; phylum Streptophyta; class Magnoliopsida; order Asterales; family Asteraceae; genus Chrysanthemum; species Chrysanthemum makinoi. The sequence goes on along the minus strand of OU343220.1, from coordinate 115,634,405 downwards.
CAAGATAACCTTGACCTTTCAAGTCCATGATTTCTTTCTTTAGCTTTACTCATTATTCTAGGTAAACCTGTTTTTTCAGACGCGCTTTCACATTCAATTCATCTTGTAATTTCTGCAGTGCTTTATTCTTAGCTTCTTCAATGCAACATCCACATCAGATTCTTTGTACCTTTTTAGCACTTCTTCATTCTAGCCACTTAATTGCTCTAACTTCGCCAAAGTCACTTTTTCTTCTTCCTTGTTTCCACCAGCTTACCTTTGCCTTTATCTTGGATCTATAACTTTGTTGAGAACCTTGTGGTTGTTCTTCAGTAACACCTGGAATGCTAACACCTCTTGGTCTTGATAAGTTGTGCAATATTTCAGCTATAGATTCATCATCACTTGCAGTGTGCACTACTTTTGGTGTATCAGTTTCCTCTTGTATAAAAGTAGAAGGACCAGCTTCTTCATTGATGAGTGTCTAAATACTCATCATTTCTTTCACATTTAAGCTACAAAAATATCTGAAAACATACAAATATGCTTCAAAATATTGGAATTATCTCCAAATTGTGTTTTTAGGTGTTAAAGTGCAAAAAGGATGAAAACTGATGAAAAACATGCAAAACATACATAATTTACAGTTTCAGTCCCTGAACTTTGATAAATTGGCAAATCTAGTCCCTGGTTAATCAAAACTTGTAAAAATATCATTTTAGGTCCTTGGGATTCACAAGTTGTTCAAAATAATCCTTTGAAGTTAAAAATCATAAAATTACAACTTTAGTCCCTCAACTTTGCAAAAGTGTCAAAATTAGTCCCTGGGTGTTTTAAAATGGAAATTTATCAAACTACACCCTTATACTATTCTTATTTGACATGATTGGTCCTTGTGATTACTTTGGATATTTTACAGGTTTGACCCTTGGCTTTGTAGGAATTACATTATGGTCCTTGGGCTTTAATACCACAAAACCAACGGACCCTTTTGTATTACCAATTCAAATCCAACCCAAATATATAGCAATACCAGCCAAAAACCCAACCCTTTGTAAATAAATAAAAACACCTTCCCAGCTTTTCCCTCTTCTTCTTCCACCTCTCCCTCCCTCTCCACTTTGCCACTTGTCCCTCCACCTTGCACTTCCAGCTCACCCTAATCCTACCCTCTCCACCACCTCTTACAGCGAAACCCCCACAATAAATGCCATTCCCACCCATTTTCACTGAAATACCACTCTTACCCACGGTTTTGAGCAAAACCACCCAACTTGGTCCAAAATATCACCAAACATGTCCCTCCACCTCATGCTACACACCAAGAAGCTTTAATTGCTTTGGCCTTCAATTACCGTGGGCGATTTTGGCGCAAAATGATTTTAACGGACAAGATGAGTTACTCAATCAATGGCGTGAAACAATGTGGGAAAGTATCGGAAGCTAGTGGGATGAAAAGTGATAATCTGAGAAAGAAAGGAAGAAGAAGAGGCATCATAATTTTAACTTAGTTTATGATCAATCGTAGTTAATCAAAATAGTTTGTATCATTAGTGTAATCTTTAAATTTCATTTCTCGATTGTTCATTACAGCACAAAGGGTTTATTTATTAAGATTTCTTTTTACAATTTCATTTAATTTCTGTTTGATACTTGTTAATTAGAGGATTCTAATAACACTACTTGGTTCTCAGTAAGCCATAGCAAGCTTTTAGATACTCAAAATCAGCAATAATCAATAAAAAGAAAATACCAAAAAGAAACAAGTAAATTAGGAAATTTGATATAAAGTTACTGTGGAAGAAGCAAAGGAGCAAGTGCTATCTTGGATTGCCTTGGTTTAGAGCTCTGTGGAGAGCATTTAGGTGTGGTACTCAGTTCTTGGTTCTCAGATTTTGGCCTTGATTCAAGTTGTAAGCAATTTCTTGATTTTGCCATTTTCTGTATTAGTTCTTAATTTAGTATAATCTTTCTTGTTTCATGCTTAGTTGGTATTGATTAGTGATAATCTAGTGTTAAATCAGTAGGTTGTTAGTTGGAAATCATAGTTTATAGTTGTTAAAAGTTAGACAGTTAAAATAGTGTAGTAGTGATTAATAGTTTATAGTTGTTAATTTCTGTGTAATTGTGTCCATTTGATCTTAGTTCATCTGTATCAAGTGATAGAAATCAGTTTCATGGTTTAATTTGTGGATTTGTAACACTAATCTAGAAAACACCCTTGTTAAGGTGTGTTTGGATCAAGCTGCTTATCTGAGTTTATGCATGTTATTGTGCTTTATTCTTGTTTCTGCATGTTTGTTTAGATCATATTAGCTCAGTTCTGTCATAATATTTAGGTCTTATTAGTTTAAAAGTCAAAATAGGTTTTAATCTAATCCATATGTTTAACTGTTAGTGTAATAAGTTCCATATTCACATATTAGCTTAGAATCTGATAACCTAGCTTATTTTCACCATATCATAGCTTAATATAACATAATCAATCAGTAAATTAGGATCAAAGCTCAGATAAGTCAACTTATTGGTTTACATAAAAAAGTCAATTTGCAGCTTACCCAATTTTTGAATAAACTTTGGATTTAAATTGTGAACTTGTTAATTGATATTAGGACTTGAGCTTGTAGGTTTATATAGTCTTGTTGCTGATCTCCTTGTTACTATTTTTATAATTTTATGCTAGCTTATTAAGAGCTTGATTAGTGCTTAACTTTTGGTGATTCTTCATAAACCTCCCCTGTGCACAGATTTGACACCTACTTTCACAAGCTTGCATAAGCTTGATTAGTGAGTGTTGAGTAGTATTTTGGTTGTTTGTGATGCCCTTGTGGCTAGTTATCTGAAATAAGTGCTTATTTGCTTTTGATTGCTTTAGTGCCTTATTCTTTGCTTAAACTTGTGCTATCAAATAAACCACAACGATCATCAGTGTAATCAAGCAATTTCACAAGCCCATCATAAGTTTATCAATGAAGCTTTGGCTTGTGATCTTTGGCTCATTTAGAAGTTTAGCAGCTCATCTATCAAGTTCAAGCTTTAACTTTCATTTTCAAAGCCTTTTACTAGGTCAGCACATAGCTTGAAGCTTGTCCATTCACTTCATCGAGTGAACTCACCAACCCACCCAACTTCATAAGCCCTCAGCTACCAAAGGTCCCCATTGATCAAGCTTTGGCATTTTGAAAATCTCACTGCACCCTCTTGATAGTCCAACATCAAATTTGCTCTTTAAGCTTATTCGTGAGCTTAATTTGGTATCACTTTTGACTACAAGCTTTGTTTGGATCTCGCTTTTATTGAAGTGCTTATAAGCTTATTACAAGCTTATTAGCCAAATTCAGTGAACACACTTGTTCATATTTGTTAATATACCATATATATATAGTGATTATCTTTTTATTTTCTTTATTAAGCTTTTTTTAAAGCTTTTACCAAGCTTACTAGCTTATTTCACTCACTCATATAACTGAGTGAATCAGTTTGGACCCCTCACTTCACAAGCTCTTTCGAGCTTATCATTGGGTCCCACACCCTAAATCTTGGTTCTTCCAACCCCCTCCCACCAGGATTGAACCATTGACCCTTTGTTTGGTCTAGATCATAGTGGACCCCACTTGGTTTTACCTCACAAAGTCGTCCCATTTTCTCTCGAACCCAATAAGCTAAGTGCTTATTTGTATTCTGTGGCTTATTCAAGCTACTTATTTGGTTGAATCTTGTTAAACATAGTATAAGTAACTTATTGGAACCAGAATCTACCCTAGTGAACTCCACATAAGCTCATTTGAGCTTATTTCCTTCATAGTCAATCTGTTGGGCAAATAAGCACTTACAGTGCTTATTCCTGGTTTTCCAAGTTTGTTGTTTTGTATTAGTTTCTTATTTTAAGTATTTTAATAGTTTTATAAAGAAAAACCACAAAAAGCCAAAAATACTTATAGTAATAACTTCTATTTAATAGAAATTATCTATTTAATTTTCTTTTTAGCTTATTTATAAGCACTACGTATTTTTATATTTTTATTAAATCTCTTTTATATTAAAGTACTTTTATAAATTTTTTCTAGATTTTTTCTTTTGTCATCTAGTAATTTTTAGAATTAATACTAGTTTAATTAATTAATAGTTAATAATTAATAATTAAATAGAATAATAGTATAATAAATATATTTTTAGTTTTAAAATAAGTTTTATAATATTTTAGATTTTCCTAAGTTTTTATTTTATTTTTCTAGATTTATTTTACATTTTCTAATTAAATAGTGTATTAATAAATAGTATTAAATAGGTTTTAATTAAATAATAATAATATATAAGTTAAATAAATAATTTTCTTTTTATATAAATTTTCTTTTATTCTTAGGATCTCAAAAATATAAATTTCATATTTGTGGGGCTTATATTGATCACTTTTTACTTTTATTTTTGTGCGTTTGCGTAATTTTATTTAAACGTACGTTTTAGGTTTTAAACGTTCATCATTGTAAAAATAGTGATAGCGTTTATTTAATACATTTTATCTTTTATTTCCTTTAATTATACCTTGTACGTTTCTACGGTTTTTGATCGTACTTATTAGTTGATATAACTCATTTGAGTTATTCATACTTTTAGTATTGTGATAAATCATTCATAACCCTATTCCTAATCAACCAACTATATAACACATTTGTTCAATCACAGGATATCACAACCTCGTTGGGGAATTAACGACCCGGGAATATAACTGTACTACTTCGGATTATTGCATTTGGTTTCTTTAGTTTGACTTTAGTTGTTGACCATTCACAAGTGGTTGATTAATAAAGTTGTCTAGAAAACCGAGAACCAATTTTAGGCGTTGCGGGAGGTTGTCTTGCGTTGAACAATTTTGTTGGTCGATTATCTATCCTTTGTATATATATTATATATAATATCGTATTTTAATTTTCCTTAAACAATATAAAAAACAAAAATATTTTCTTTTTCTTTCTATATATATAAAAGATAAATAATCACAAAAATACTCTTCGCACTTTCGAAGTTTGGAAACTCAAGACCGCGTCTTAGTGCATGCGCACTCGTTCTTCAAGGTCATCAAGTCCTCTTCGCGAGCTTGTAGCCATACCTCGAAGAAGTCGTGAGACGTTACGCTCCATCGGTCGTACATTCGAAGTTACGTCTTGAGCCAAAATTCTGTCAAAATGGCAGGAGAACAAACGATGAATGAACTTCTCGGGTATCCACCGATGGGTACGGGGATGCCATTGTTGTTCCGACCATCGTAAGTGAGAACTTTGAGCTTAAAACGGGTTAATAAACCTAGTGACAAAGACCGTCAATTCTATGGTTTTGATAGGGACGATCCTCACTATCACATTCGGTGGTTTAATAAAATCACATCCACCTTGAAATGTAAAAACGTCCCTGAGGATGCAATCAAACTTCTTCTTTTCCCGTTTTCTCTTGATGGGCCGCCAGATCGGCTTGACAAACAACCCCCTAAGTCGATTGAAACGTGGGAAGATTTAGTACAGAAATTTGTGCATAAATTCTATCCTCCTTCAAAAACCACGAATCTCCGGAATGAAATCATGAAATTCACACAACATTTTGATGAAACATTCAGTGAATCATGGGATCGTTTTAAGGAAATGCTACTGCACTGTCCTCATCATGGATTTCTTGAGTTGATATATCTGGAAACTTTCTATAATGGCATAAGACAAGCTGATCAAGACTCTCTTAATTCCTCCGCGGGAGGTAATTTTTTGAATCGAACAACAAAGGATGCTTTAGCCATTATAGAGAACAAAGGCAGGTCCGTACCTCAAGAAACAAACCAGTTGCTCCCAAAACAAGTGATTCACCTTCTACTTCATCTCCCATGACTCAAACCGTTGACAATACTCGCTTTGCTCAACTCATGGATGTTCTTAAAAATTTGACTCTTAACCAAAAGAAAGAGTCATCTAAACCAAATTGAAGTCAAAAGATTGAACCATGTGTCACTTGTGGTGGTCCTCATGCATACTACAACTGTCGCCACCGATGGCAATGCATTCGAAGTTGATGCTCTAGCCGGTAATTTCAATCAAGGAGGTAACCAATACCATCCACCACCAAACAAATTACCGTGCTAATAACCAAGAGGGACCATCAGGATCATATCAACCCAACAATTCAAATAGGTCTAATCCTAACCAGCCAAGAGGGCAATATAACCAAAATCAATATCGTACTCAGAACAATCAAATTGTTCCTGTTCAATACCCACCCCATAGGGGAAATTCAAATTCTAACCAAGGGTATTCAGCTCCTAATAATCAAATAGTTTCGTTCCAAGAATCTCAATCTACTGAACTAGCTAACCACATCAAGGCTACTGATGCTAAAATGAGAGTGGTTCAAAACCAAATCTCCAATTTGAAGAATGAATTTGATTCTTCAATTTCGAAGAACAATAATGAGTCAAGAACGATCTTAAAAGTATGATATCCGATTTGGTGAAACAACTCGTTCCACTTCCACCTCGGAAGTCTCCGAGTAATACTTTTGAATCCTAGGGGTGAACTCAAAGCATCACTACACATAGTGATATTGCTCAAGTTGGACCAACCACGGTTGTCCCAAATTCTACACCCCCAATTACTCCTACATCATCATCAATAGATCCTACTCTTTCACGATTCACGGTTAAAAGTTTGTCAAACAAACTTTATGACAAAAGGGCAGCTATGACTTATTCTCATATGCTTAATGCTTCCCGAAAGAGTATACTTGACGATAGTGATGATGAGGAGGATTCCAACATCATCAAAGCTATCACCACTCGTAGTGGTGCTGCTTATGAGGGACCCTCTACTCCTATTCCACCACCGATATACGATGTGGAAAAAGAGCCCGAGGTTGCCAAGGACCGGGTGCAAATTCCAAGCCCACGAGAATGCACCGCGACACGCCCAACCGCAAGTTGTCCCTCGTAAGAAAACCAAACAAGGAGTTGTCTTTGAGACTGATGAAACTCCCGAGCCTACTATCCCTAAATCCAAACCTTTTAAGCCTACCATTCCTTACCCTTCACGCTTAAATGAGCAAGAACACCGCGAGAGGTCTAATTATCAAACAGACAAACTCTTGCAAATCTTTAAAGATTTGCAATTTGACATAAGTCTTATGCGGATGCCGTCATCTTGATGCCCAAGTTCGCATCAACAATCAAGCGTTGTTAAACAACAAGGAAAAATGGTTGAATTGGCAAAAACTTCTCTAAATGAGAACGCTGCGATTATCTTAAAGCTTCCAGAAGCTTGGAGATCCCGGGAAATTTATCTTACCTTGTGAATTTCCGGAATGGTTGCATGCAACGCCTTGGCGATCTGCCAAAGATCAACCTCGATGCCTAATTCAGTACGGAAGAAACTTTCTCTTCCTAAACTTACCCCTACCTGCATGACTCTTGAGCTTGCATCGATACAATATCTATGCCCCTCGGTATTTCCGAGGACGTATTTGTGAAAGTAGGGAAGTTCCATTTTCCAGCTGACTTTGTGGTTGTCGAATTCGATGCTGATCCTAGGGTTCCTCTCATTCTTGGACGAGGATTCCTAAGAACGGGCCACGCTCTTATAGATGTATTTGAGCCGATTACATTGCGTGTAGGTAATGAGGCTATTACCTTTAACCATGATCAAACTTCGAAGTACTCCACCAATTATAACTCTGCGTCGGTTAACCGAATCGATGTCATTGATGTTGCCTTTAGGAGTACTCTCAAGAAAATCTTGGTTATGTTCTTGATTTGGTGAGTGGTGATCCCACTACATTGTCTCATTCCATCATTTCCGACTCTTCATCTTCCCTCACTCTAAATGAGGAAAGTGATTCTATTATGGATGAGATTGATGATTATCTCAATCTGGATACATTTCTTCCTGGTATTGATGATACCGAGAGTAATCAAGAGGAAGATGTTATTCTTCTTCTTGAACAACTGCATACTGAAAATTATACCATCCCCCCTCCCAAACAACTTCATAAAGAGGAATCCAAATCAGTTGAAAAAATTGATAAAATTCCTGAGATCAAGCATAAGACCTCCCCTCCTTTAATTAAATTTCAAATTCTTGAGGAGGAAGTTCTTGTGATTACTGCTGTTCTGATCTCCCTACTACCCTTCACCTACCCGGTGATTTCTCTTTCTCTTCATTCATTCGGGAGTGAAGATGTTACCTTTGACCACAGGATATTCCATATAACATTGGTTTAGAGCGGATATTTCCCATGGATTTTTAAATTGTTTTTTTTCTCTCCTACGTTCAGAACCCTTTGTTACAGTTATCCGTTCACAAGCGGTTAGCTTGCGTGACAAACCTGACAGTTTGGGAGGAAAGAAATCAAATACGGGGTCGAGTCAAGCTAGTGACTCGGGAATCAAAAACATTAGCAGAAACATGGGTTTTCACCCGTGTGTAACACCCTAGTGTAGGGGAAATGCCCACATGTTGTAAATATTTTTCAAGTAAAAAAAAAAAAAAAAATAAAAAAAAATAATAATAATAATAATAATAATAATAAAAATTTTAAATACAAAAAAATAAAATAATTGTTGTATTATTCCACTTAGCTTTGAATATTGAGGACAATATTCATAATAAGTGTGGGGGGGAAATTCTGGCGAATTTGATAATAAATGTACCTTTTAGTCCCTTTTTCCCCCAAAATGGCAAAATTTAAAAATTTTTTATTTAGTGGAAGTACTATGTACTAAACACAACAAATGGTAATCAGTCCACCATGTCTAACACACATAAGGATTGGCTAATCCAGGAGCAAACGGCTCTTGGTAAAGATAACTCAAATCCGTTTACGGCTTGCAATTTGCCCAAAATTGTATGGTATTCAGCTCACCATATCTTTAATTAGTGAAGAGTTGGCTAGCCCGCAAGTTTATGGCTTGTGGTAAAGGCAGTGGAAAAACCATAATTGGTAATCAACTCACCAAAGATAATATTTATAATTTATCTAAGAGTTGGCTAGTCCAGAAGCAAACGGCTTTTGGAAAAGACAAATCAAAACCGTTGACAGCTTGTGGTTTGCTCAAAATCACATGGTTATCAGGTGGACCATAGTTCTTACTTGAACTGAAACATCTTGGCTACTCCGGAAGTGATGGCTTTTGGTAAAGAGTTCTTTCAAATCCATTAAATCTTCATAAAATATTGCTAGGGACTAGCAATAGTTTAGTGTGAGGGATTGATGAGTGTCTAAATACTCATCATTTCTTTCACATTTAAGCTACAAAATATCTGAAAACATACAAATATGCTTCAAAATATTGGAATTATCTCCAAATTGTGTTTTTAGGTGTTAAAGTGCAAAAAGAATGAAAACTGATGAAAAACATTCAAAACATACATAATTTATAGTTTCAGTCCCTGAACTTTTATAAATTGGCAAATCTAGTCCCTGGTTAATCAAAACTTGTAAAAATATCATTTTAGGTCCTTGGGATTCACAAGTTGTTCAAAATAATCCTTTGAAGTTAAAAATCATAAAATTACAACTTTAGTCCCTCAACTTTGCAAAAGTGTCAAAATTAGTCCCTGGGTGATTTAAAATGGAAATTTATCAAACTACACCCTTATACTATTCTTATTTGACATGATTGGTCCTTGTGATTACTTTGGATATTTTACAGGTTTGACCCCTCAGTTTTGTAGGAATTACATTATTGGTCCTTGGGCTTTAATACCACAAAACCAACCGGACCCTTTTGTATTACCAATTCCAAATCCAACCCAAAATATATAACCCGGCCCAATACACCAGCCCAAACCCAACCCTTTGTAAATAAATAAAACACCTTCCCCGCTTTTCCCTCTTCTTCTTCCACCTCTCCCCCGCTCCACTTGTAACTTCCACTATGTCCCTCCACCTTGCACTTCCAGCACCCTAATCCTACCCACTCTCCACCACCTCTTACAGAGAAACCCCTACAATAAATGCCATTCCCACCCCATTTTCACCCACTCTTACCCACGGTTTTGAGCAAAACCACCCAACTTGGTCCAAAATATCACCAAACATGTCCCTCCACCTCATGCTACACACCAAGAAGCTTTAATTGCTTTGGAACCGCTTCAATTACATGTGGGCGATTTTGGCGCCAAAATCTGTTTAAACGGACAAAATGAAATTGACTCAATCAATGGCTGTGAAACAATGTGGGAAAGTATCTGGAAGCTAGTGGGAAGAGAATAGGTGATAAATATGTAAGAAAGGAGAAGAAGAGAACCATCATAATTTTAACTTAGTTTATGATCAATCGTAGTTAATCAAAATAGTTTGTATCATTAGTGTAATCTTTAAATTTCGTTCTCGGTTGTTCATTACCTTTGCTAAAGTGTAATAACATACTTGGTTACTCAGTTTCAATCTATCTTTTAAGTTTTCAAGTATTTCAACTTTGTCCCATTTTCAATTCAAGTCATTTAATTTCTGTTTGATACTTGTTAATTAGAGGATTCTAATAACACTACTTGGTTCTCAGTAAGCCATAGCAAGCTTTTAGATACTCAAAATCAGCAATAATCAATAAAAAGAAAATACCAAAAAGAAACAAGTAAATTAGGAAATTTGATATAAAGTTACTGTGGAAGAAGCAAAGGAGCAAGTGCTATCTTGATTGCCTTTGGTTTAGAGCTCTGTGGAGAGCATTTAGGTGTGGTACTCAATTCTTGATTCTCAGATTTTGGCCTTGATTCAAGTTGTAAGCAATTTCTTGATTTTGCCATTTTCTGTATTAGTTCTTAATTTAGTATAATCTTTCTTGTTTCATGCTTAGTTGGTATTGATTAGTGATAATCTAGTGTTAAATCAGTAGGTTGTTAGTTGGAAATCATAGTTTATAGTTGTTAAAAGTTAGACAGTTAAAATAGTGTAGTAGTGATTAATAGTTTATAGTTGTTAATTTCTGTGTAATTGTGTCCATTTGATCTTAGTTCATCTGTATCAAGTGATAGAAATCAGTTTCATGGTTTAATTTGTGGATTTGTAACACTAATCTAGAAAACACCCTTGTTAAGGTGTGTTTGGATCAAGCTGCTTATCTGAGTTTATGCATGTTATTGTGCTTTATTCTTGTTTCTGCATGTTTGTTTAGATCATATTAGCTCAGTTCTGTCATAATATTTAGGTCTTATTAGTTTAAAAGTCAAATTAGGTTTTAATCTAATCCATATGTTTAACTGTTAGTGTAATAAGTCTCATATTCCACATATTAGCTTAGAATCTGATATCCTAGCTTATTTTCACCATATCATAGCTTAATAATACATAATCAATCAGTAAATTAGGATCAAAGCTCAGATAAGTCAACTTATTGGTTTACATAAAAAAGTCAATTTGCAGCTTACCCAATTTTTGAATAAACTTTGGATTTAAATTGTGAACTTGTTAATTGATATTAGGACTTGAGCTTGTAGGTTTATATAGTCTTGTTGCTGTTCTCCTTGTTACTATTTTTTATAATTTTTATGCTAGCTTATTAAGAGCTTGATTAGTGCTTAACTTTTGGTGATTCTTCATAAACCTCCCCTGTGCACAGATTTGACACCTACTTTCACAAGCTTGCATAAGCTTGTGTAGTTAGTGTTGACCTGTGCATTTTGGTTATTTGTGATGCCCATGTGGCTAGTTATCTGAAATAAGTGCTTATTTTCTTTTGATTGCTTATTTGGTCTGCTTATTCTTTGCTTAAACTTGTGCCATCAAATAAACCACAACGACTCATCATGTAATCAAGCAATTTCACAAGCCCATCATAAGCTTATCACTGAGCTTTGGCTTGTGATCTTTGGCTCATTTAGAAGTTTAGCAGTACCATCTATCAAGTTCAAGCTTTAACTTTCATTTTCAAAGCCTTTACTAGGGTCGCACATAGCTTGAAGCTTGTCCATACACTCAGTTCACTGAGTGAACTCAGTCAACCCACCCAACTTCATAAGCCCCTCATAGCTACTCAGGGTCCCCACCGATCAAGCTTTGGCATTTTGAAAACCTCACCAGACCCTCTTGATAGTCCAACATCAAATTTGCTCTTTTAAGCTTATTCTGTGAGCTTAATTTGGTATCACTTTTGACTACAAGCTATGTTTGGATCTCAGTTTCATTGGAAGTGCTTATAAGCTTATTCCAAGCTTATTAGCCAAATTCAGTGAACACACTTGGTCATATTTGTTAATATACCATATATATATAGTGATTATCTTTTTATTTTCTTTATTAAGCTTGTTTTAAAGCTTGTACCAAGCTTTCAAGCTTATTTCACTCACTCATATAATGAGTGAATCAGCTTTGGACCCTCACTTCACTAGCTCTTTCTCGAGCTTATCAAGGTCCCACACCCTAAATCTTGGTTCTTCCAACCCCCTCCTACCAGGCTTGAACCATTGACCCTTTGTTTGGTCTAGATCATAGTGGACCCCACTTGGTTTTACCTCACAAAGTCGTCCCATTTTCTGTCCTCGAATCCAATAAGCTAAATGCTTATTTGTATTCTGTGGCTTATTCAAGCTACTTATTTGGTTGAATCTTGTTAAACATAGTATAAGTAACTTATTGGAACCAGAATCTACCCTAGTGAACTCCACATAAGCTCATTTGAGCTTATTTCCTTCATAGTCAACTGTTGGGGCAAATAAGCACTTACAGTGCTTATTCTGGGTTTTCAAGTTTGTTGTTTTTGTATTAGTTTCTTATTTTAAGTATTTTAATAGTTTTATAAAAGAAAAACCACAAAAAGCCAAAAAATACTTATAGTAATAACTTCTATTTAATAGAAATTATCTATTTAATTTTCTTTTTAGCTTATTTATAAGCACTTCTGTATTTTTATATTTTTATTGAATCTCTTTTATATTAAAGTACTTTTATAAATTTTTTCTAGATTTTTTTCTTTTGTCATCTAGTAATTTTTAGAATTAATACTAGTTTAATTAATTAATAGTTAATAATTAATAATTAAATAGAATAATAGTATAATAAATATATTTTTAGTTTTAAAATAAGTTTTATAATATTTTAGATTTTTCTAAGTTTTTATTTTATTTTTCTAGATTTATTTTACATTTTCTAATTAAATAGTGTATTAATAAATAGTATTAAATAGGTTTTAATTGAATAATAATAATATATAAGTTAAATAAATAATTTTCTTTTTATATAAATTTTCTTTTATTCTTAGGATCTCAAAAATATAAATTTCATATTTGTGGGGCTTATATTGATCACTTTTACTTTTATTTTTGTACGTTTACGTAATTTTATTTAAACGTACGTTTTAGGTTTTAAACGCTCATCATTGTAAAAATAGTGATAGCGTTTATTTAATACATTTTATCTTTTATTTCCTTTAATTATACCTTGCACGTTTCTAGGTTTTTGATCGTACTTATTAGTTGATATAACTCATTTGAGTTATTCATACTTTTAGTATTGTGATAAATCATTCATAACCCTATTCCTAATCAACCAACTATATAACACATTCGTTCAATCACAGGATATCACAACCTCATTGGGGAATTAACGACCCGGGAATATAATTGTACTACCTCGGATTATTGCATTTAAGGTTTCTTTAGTTTGACTTTAGTTGTTGACCATTCACAAGTGGTTGATTAATAAAGTTGTCTAGAAAACCGAGAACAAAATTCAAAGCCCTTGGTCTTATCAGTTCTTGTTTATGAGTTTCTTTAAGACCAGTACTTTGATCAGCAGCACCTTGATCATCAGTACCTTGAACACCAGTTCTTTGAACTTCAGTCCTTTCACACTTAGTACTTAGAATATTAACCTGTGCATCAGTACTTTGAGGTTCATCTTCTTTTTCTTCATAAAATCCAACATCATCTTTCAAATTCTCTTGCTCTAAATTCCTCCCCAATTGGATAGAAGAATGCGGTTGAACCTTTTTGCCTGTAGAAGCCTTCTTAAAATTCTTTCTTTAATTCCTTTCAGCCTTGACCCATAATTGGTGATGTTTGACTAAAGGCCGCATTAACTCTTAAGTCTTCTAAACTTGGTCTTCAACTGTGCTATCTGTGCAGCTTGAGCCTCATTTATCTTCTTTAATCTTAGTAGCTCCCTTGTCAAAACATAAGTATCCATTACTTCTCCTTCAGGGGGTATATCAGCTACATTTCCTCCAGAAGATGATGAGGGAATAGGGATATCTAGTTCTGACTCAATAGGTGGAGTATCATGGTGAGATGAGGTAGGAGAAACTGTAGTTCCTTCATTGACATCAGTACCTTGAGAAGCAGTTCCTTGAGATGTAGTACCTTGAGAAGCAAGACTCCCACGGGTAGAAGCAGTACCTTCTCTTTCATCACTAGCTGCAGCTTCATCTCTAATAGCTTGAACAATCTCCATCATTGAAGTAGTCAATGGAGTGTTCCTCCAGTGAACAAATCACTCTTCCTAGCCATGAAGGTGAAAATCTTAGTAGTTGTACCACAACTTGTAGTAGACTTGAAGGTTTTGGTACATCTTGAAGTTGTTTATTCAAGAAGACTTGAATAAATCTTGGATACATCAACCATTGAGTTTTATCAGTTAAGGACCCTTCATACCCAATGTCTCTGAATGTATCCCAAATCAATTGTTTATCAAAACGAAAAGCTCCTTCTTCATCATCAAACAATAGATCTTCACGAATTGAAGCTTCAGAAACCTTTACTATCCTTCCAACAACTTTAGCTTGAATATACGAATCATCATTCTCCATATGAGTCCTAGCAGTTGCCCAAACGTTGAATCCATGGCTCAATAATATCCGGTTCCACTAAAAGTGCATAACTAATTGGAGATCCAGTGAGAAAATCAATGATGTCATGGAAGATGATAGTAGCTTCAGTTTTATCCAAATTCGCCACCATGTTGTGTTTCAAAGCAGATTACGATTTGCCATTGATGATTTGTTTACAAAGAAAGTAATTCGATGAATAGTAAATGTGAAAGAGAGAGATATGGAAAAGATTGATATGAATAAAGATGAGAGGGAAAATTGGAAGGTAGTTATTTATAGGTGAGATTTGAAAAATCACGACCCATAATAACAAAGTTATCAAGTAGTGTGTTTTACCCTCAATATTACCGTTGAACAAGACGTTAATAAGACAAGCAGTTCTTTCCACGCGTGCGGTGCTTTCCAAAGCAGTACTTTCATATAACCAAAAAGCAGTACTTTCCCATTCTCTTCTTCAAAATGGCAAAAATGTCAAATAGGCATTGATATGCCTCCCCTCAAGCAATGCACGGGATCTGCCTAACATACTAATCATTCCTCCCCTTAAATGTAGCCTCGAAATTAATCATTCCAATACTTACCACCAAGTGATTGAATCTTGAAACATCAAATCCTTTGGTGAGTAAATCTGCTACATTATCATCCGTAGAACCTTGACAACATTAATGAGCTCGTGCTCATAATAATCTCTGATGAAGTGATGCCTAATCTGAATGTGCTTGGTCTTGGAGTGATAAACTGGATTCTTCGGAATGAAAATTGTACTCTCATTATCAATGTTGATAGGAGTATTCCCTAAGTTGAACCCATAATCTAAGAGTTGATTCTGCATCCACAAAACTTGTCCACAATAGCTTGCAGCAGCCACATATTCTGCTTCAGTGGATGATGTTGCTGCAATTGTCTGTTTCTTACATTGCCATGAGACTAATCTTCTTCCAAGATATTGGCATCCTCTAGTGGTTGATATTCTATCATAGTTATCACCTGCATAATCACTATCCGAAAAGGCTTCTAAGTGAAAAGGTGAATCCTTTGGATACCACAACCCCAACTTAGGTTGTTGTTTCAAATAACTAAAAATTCTTTTTACTGCATTCATATGGGAGACCTTGGGTGAGACTTGATATCTTGCACATAAACAAACAGCAAACATGATATCAGGCCTAGATGCAGTTAAGTACATAAGACAAGCAATCATAGATATGTACAACTTGACTTCAACAGGTTGACCATCTTCATCCTTGCCCAGTGAGTTGATAGACTTGATAGGTGTACTAACTGGCTTCATAGCTGTTGGAATTGCTCCTAACTTGTAAATGGAACGACATTGACGGGATTACTATTTCTATCCTTGTTAGCTAAAACACATGGGCTTGTTATGTCATATAGCCATAGTTTTAAGTGTTTAGCTATATATACCCCTCCATACTTCCATGGAGGGGTGAGACTTAGTGTAATCCTTTCATCTTCATAAATAAAACACACACTAGTTTTCCCTTCTCTCTCTAACTTGAAGATGGCTTTCTTCCATTTTCCAAGACCTCCCGAATCACCATATCATCCATAAACACGATCCTAACATTGGTATCAAGAGACAGGTCGGTTTTTTTGTTTCCGTTGATTTTGGTGATATTTTCTTGTCGAAAACTCTTGTGAATCTGTTTTGTTACCAAGTTTTAACTTTTTCATTAACTTTTTGGGTTTCAACAGATTTTTACAAGTTTGTATCTAAAATGGTCAAAAATATCATGTCTCATTTTTTTAATAGTTTTTCTCAACTGTTAAAGTTTTATCACTTTTTTTACCATCTCGTGTAATATTTAGTGAATCTGGTCAAGGTGGTCAACATGGTATTTATATGTGGTCAAACTGTCTAAAGATGTGTTGTATGCACTTTTCTGGGTTTATAACTATGCTGAACGGAATCTTTGGTCGGAAAACTCGCCGGAGCAAAAAAGTCAACAAGTCAATACCCTAGTTCTACGCCTAAGGATCTCCAGATTGTTTACGAGTAGCTTGGAAAGCTACTCGTAAGGTATTACGCATAAGGCTTACGCCTAATGACCATGGTTTAAGGCTAAGGACCATGGCTACGCCTAAGCACCATGGTTACGCGTAAGCACCATGGCTACGCGTAAGGTTTTAGACCAAGACAGTTTTACGCATAACAAATTTTTTTACTCGTAAGGTTTAAGACCAACAAAGTGTTTACGCTTAGGTAAAGAAGTTGAGATGAAATAGAAGACTCTTATGCCTAAACTTCAAATGACCTCAACTAAATATCAAACACCAAAACTACTTTGGACCTGAGTTCATACACATCACAGGTCCAAGACTAATTTCAAAACGTTAAGACTTGAAGGTCTAGAAATCTCACAGCCTTGACAAAACCAATTTAACCAGCACTGATTCATATCCTAAGACTCTATCGAACCCTCACATACACTCCCCAATACTCAATCAATCATTCAACAATTTTCAATCAAAACAAAGACTCAAAACAAATGATAATTAATCTTAGTTTCGTTTTGTTCGTGTGCTTCAAATGTCAATAGATCTCAACGATCATTCATACGAAAAACGAAATCATCACTGATCCATATCTTGTGATATTATCCGAATTTAAGGACATGAATATAACAATTATGTTATTTCATTTCTTTGATTCGTTTAAATAAACAACAAATCGTTAACAAAAACAAACGTTAACACCTTACAGGACCCTTATTAAAGGATCTTGACGAAGCCGCAACCTTTTGGACTTGAATATCGTTACAAAAATAATCCATATAAGGATTATTGGGTGTTTGTGTTTCGTGTTCTATGGTTAAAGAAGAAAGAATGAATCTTGTTTGATATTCGATTTGTTGAGATGGAGGTACACTTGATGATTTGTGAGATCTGAATTTTGTTTGGAGAGTGAAAAGATATGATGGGGGCTGCATTAGTTTGTGGTGTGTGAGATTAGGTTTTTTTTGGAAATGAGATTAGGGTTAGGATAAATTTTATATCCGGTTTATACTTTGGATTGGGTATAAATTTATTACTACTTGGTGTTTGGGCTTTTATGGAGCGGATTGCAGTGATGAGCTTGAATGGGCTGGACGGGATTTATTAGATCACTTGGGCTGGCAGATTTGCTTCTTCAGCTAATATGTTTGTTCTATGGATTGGTTCGAATGTTTTTGCCAAGATGATATACAAACACAATGAAATTCATGTTAAAACAAATTTACTTTGTGTTAGTGTACAAGACTTGGATCCAAAATACCGGTCTGAAAATTTTATCATCAATACATTGTGGTAACTTTTGGGATCTAAATTGGCAAATTTTTCACGAGGATACGTTTTGACAAGATCGGGAAACTATTATCAAAGTTCATTTAAACCATTAATGAAGGCTTGTTTTGAGCATGTAACCGCAAGATGTGACTACGAAGTTAATTCTTTATTATTTATTTAAGGCTGAAGTGGGATATCACGGGTGTGTGTACTTAGTATTTGAAGATATCGGGGTTGGTTGGATGCATGATTCTTCGAGATCCTTGTTCGAGCTTTTAACCATCATGAATGACAAAGACTTGAGTTATCTAGTTGAACCTGATGTAAGGAGTTACATTGTTGTGCTCACAGCTTATAACTATCACTTTTAAGGATTTACGTTGTTGTGCTCAAGTGTCACACTAAGGTGTGGATAATTTGAGAAACTATAAGTTTACCTTTTTTCGATCAGGATTCGAAAAAGGGTTCTTCATCTGACAATAGTGCAAGTTTAAGTCACAGGTTCGGGTTATTTTACTTCAGTCTCAAGTTCGTCATATTAGGTTTTTCTCCATCAGTAGTCTACTACAAAAATCTGTCAGAATGATAATGGGGTCGGTAAAGAGTTAGCTGAGAAGAATATACACGAGTAGAGAAGTTTTATTAGCAGCTGATTCTCACAAGATATTTATGGTACTTCACACTTGTTCGATTAATTGAACATACATGGTTTCGATGTCTCCAATTTGATCATCAACATACGTGGTGTATGATTCTGATTCATTGAAAACATCGGGGAGAAGAGAGTATAGGTGTTCCTTGCTTCTTTGATGTTTTGGATTTTTTCAAAACCCGCTTCCTTCATGAATTTCTACAATCAGGGGGAAGAAATGAGACGATCTATGGTGAAAATTTCTCAAGTTGATGTAATCGTCTCACTTTCACAGAGTTATCATGTGTGAAGTTACCTAAATATGATGTTGTGATGCCTCACACACGGTCATTTTATCGAAAAATTGCGATTCAATGGTAACTATTATTCGATAGACCGCAAAATTCAGGGGGAAGTCGTTTCATTTCGTCTTTCGTGGTGTGTTTGTTGTGAAGCATCTATATATGTGAGAAGATCTTGTTGATTTCTTTCATGTTACCCCGAACGGATTTTCAAAGAACAAGTCGATTTACCTTGTGTGGTTTATTGCTCATCTACAAATTCAGCGCGATCTGAAAGCGTCAAAGTTAGAGGAAAAGTTCACTACATCAAAGTTTTGAATCAAGAAGACGGTGGCTTGGGGAAGCCGATTCTAAACTTCGCCAAAAAGGAGTGTACGGAGAAGTCGCTAAAGACATGTAGCATGAATTGGGGGAAGTTAATCCAATTTATGCATATTACATCATTTGCCTACAATTGAAGAAAACGGTTCTCAAGTCAAGGTACCCTAAGAAGAGACAAAGAGTAAACTTTCATCATGCTCAGCACTTGAAGAGCTTATGAAGACCTTTCTTTATTTGTTTTCTATATTTGTAGTAAATGTTGTAAGTAATCCCTTATGTCGTCCCATTGGGGGAAGATTGTTGGAATTGCTCCTAACTTGTAAATGGAACGACATTGACGGGATTACTATTTCTATCCTTGTTAGCTAAAACACATGGGCTTGTTATGTCATATAGACATAGTTGTAAGTGTTTAGCTATATATACCCCTCCATACTTCCATGGAGGGGTGATACTTAGTGTAATCCTTTCATCTTCATAAATAAAACACACACTAGTTTTCCCTTCTCTCTCTAACTTGAAGATGGCTTTCTTCCATCTTCCAAGACCTCCCGAATCACCATATCATCCATAAACACGATCCTAACAATAGCATCAAAATTGAACTTCTTAAGTATGTCAGATACATAGTTGTCTTGACTTATAAAAATTCCCTCCTTTGACTGTTTAACTTGAAGTCCCAAAAAGAAAGTTAACTCACCCATTGAACTCATTTGAAATTCATGTTGCATCAGCTGCCCAAACTCCTTCACCATGGACTGTTTGGTAGCTCCAAAGATGATATCATCTACATAAACTTGTACCAGGATGATATCCTTCTTATCTCTCTTGATGAACAAAGTCTTGTCAATAGCTCCTCTTCTGTAACCATGTTGCAATAAAAAAGTAGAGAGCCTTTCATACCAAGCTCTAGGTGCTTGATGTAAGCCATAAAGAGCCTTAACCACTTTATAGAATTTGTTTGGATATGAAGGATCTTCAAAACCGTGAGATTGTTTAACATATACCTCCTCTGTAATCTTGCCATATAAAAAGGCAGTCTTGACATCCATTTGATAAACCTGAAATCCCATATATGATTCAAAAGCAAGGAAGATTCGAATTGCTTCAATCCTTGCTACAGGAGTAGATACTTCATCATAATCTACTCCTTCTTCTTGTCTATATCCTTGTGCCACTAACCTTGCCTTGTTCTTGATGACATTCCCTCTTTCATCTCTCTTGACTCTAAAAACCCATCTTGTACCAATGACTTTCTTTCCATCCGTAGATCACACAAGTACCCAAACTTCTTGAAGTTTGAATTGAAGAAGTTCTTCTTGCATAACTTCAACCCAACTCTCTTTAGTTAATGCTTGAGCAATATTCTTGGGTTCTTCTTGAGAGATGAAACAAGTAAACAGGCATGTTTGATGATCCTTATGATTCAACCTTTTCTGTTTATAGACAAAGCTAAGTAAAGCATTGTGAGGTTTAGAAAAACCCTTAGCTTTGTGTCTTGTAAGCACTCCAGAGTTAGAAGGTCCAATGATTTGATCAGTAGGATGATTCTTATGAACTTTTAAGATAGAGTCCGTGGAACTTCAACATTATCATCAAAATTTGTAAAATCAGCACCTTCATTGGAATATGAGAAAATACCTTTATCTTCAAATTCATCATCAGTGTCTTCTAAGCCAAGCATGGTAGGATCATCCAAATCATCCAAAGTGTCATCCAACAGTGCATCAAGACTTTGATCAAAAGTAATGCCATCCAAACTACTATGAGGGAACTCTACAATCTTGTTCTTTTTCTTTGCTTCTTAATAAGCTCTTCTTTGATCATCATCATAAGATTGTGCTATGACATCTTGAAAAAGCATCCTATTAAGCTCATCTTGAATAGCTTGATCTTCACAGATAATGTAGATTTTGGCTCATCAAGATTTTTCTCCTTCTCAACAGTTATAGGTTCTTCATCAGGAACAACATCAGGTCTAATATGGACTCCATGAACAACATAATGTAAATCTTCTCGGTTGTGTACAGGTTGATTTTCTTCTCTAACATGTACATAGTTCATAGAAGGAGTCAAAACCTCAAGATCAAACATCCAATCAGGACCTTTACCCTTCCGATTTTCTTGATCTTCTAAAAATTCAACATGAAGACAATCTTGAACCTTCTTGGTGACTCTATTGTACACTTTAAATCTTTTGTTGTTGGTGCAGTACCCCAATAAGTATCCTTCTTCTGACTTGCCATCAAATTTTCCCAGATTGTCAATTGTGTTGAGAATAGTCGAGAGGCATCCAAAAGGTTTCATAAAACGAATGTTGGGTTTGTTGCCCATCCGCAACTCATAAGGTGTCTTCATCTGAGGTTTGGTGACTGAAACTATATTCAACACATAGCAAGCAGTACTTACAGCTTCAACCCAAAATTGAATAGGTAATTGAGAATCTGCAAGCATTGTTCGCCGCTTCTATCAAAGTTCTGTTCTTTCTTTCTGCAACACCATTTTGCTGTGGAGTTCTAGCAATACTAAACTTCCTCTTGATTCCTTTCTTAGCACAAAACTCAT